>JAKLMK010000103.1:0-91043 GCA_022813445.1 Neophaeococcomyces aloes
ATCCACGCGGGCTTCTGGGGCTGTCTATGCAGGGTGTGTACTTGGGTGGTTTAATTTTGGGGGTCGTCGAGGTGGGGGGGGTGGATTTTGGGGGGGCGGAGTGTGGGTGTTGGGTTTGGGGTTGTGGTGCTTGTTATGGGGGGGATGGGGTGGACTGTTGGGTTTGGAGGGCCTGTGTGTGGGTGATATTGAGGATGGAAGGGGAATGTGAAGGGCAGGGGAGGGAAGGGAGGGGTGAGATTGGATGGTTTACGGGTTTTATGGCGGAGAGTGTGTGTTGTTATGGCGAAATGGAGAGAATTAATGCACATATTGATCACTTTCCGCCTCTATTCATGTTCATTCAATTGTAGGAGGGCTTGATCTTGTTCCGATCAGAAACATGCATGCATATACAGGTTTCACAACCAGTTGGTAGAATAATTTTGACATTACTAACATACACGGGCATCGAGCCTCATTTATGAGTACGGTACACGAATCTATGACTGCTGAACAATAACCCTCCTGAATCCAATTCTGTCGGCCAAATATCTGTACGATGTCGGGAATTTCCTGTTCGTACTGCATAGCGTTGTCTATGCTGTGACGCCTTACTCCCCCTTCCCTGGCATGATCTCGTTGGTAGAAATCCTGTTTCCTGTGAAGACAAATGAATCGCATGGTTGATGAGTTCTAGACATTTCTGTGCCGAATGCCTTGTTGTTATGAACGGGCTAGTTTGCCAGTACTGCAGTGTTCAGAGGGTGTGATGACTGATATCTCACACGTTCGAAATAAATAAAAGTGGTATGAGGAAAGTCATTTCCCAATGATATTTCCATTTGGATGTAGTTCGATATATGGTTATGGCTGCGCTACAGCTCTTCCCTTTATTCTCAACACCTGTCCACTGGCAGGAGTTGGCTCCGTCATCACGGCTCTCTTTGATTTTGAACTTGATTTTACGACTCCAATCGATCCCGAAATCGTTCCCAATCCAATCGTACCAGCAGAAGGACTAGACCATGGGTCAGGAAAAGCCGTGAATACTTGTGTGTATGTGTAAACCGCTCCTGTACCGTGTATCTGGTAAGCAGTGACTGATGGCATTTGTGTTGCAACGGTCGTCGCCGCAGTATTGGTAGCGCTTATAGCGCCTTGTCTTTTTCTGAGATCTAGATGGATGTGCTCATCTATTTCGTCTAGAATGTAGTTGGCACCCGATATTATTGGATCCCAGGCATGTGTCTGTGAGGGTAGTAATATTGAGGTGGCCGGTATGGAGGATATCGTGGGTATACGTTCCGAGGGTGTAGGAATAGAGGTTGGTATGGATATTATTGATGGTGTCGAGGATGCATGTTTTGTGACTTCCGCGACAACAAGAGCTGGCAGCACTAGCAACACTGATGCTATAGGCCTCATCTTATCTCGAAAATTGAAACAGGCGAAAAGATTCTTGCTCTTCGCATTGGCCTCCTTGGGCTTTCGGTATCAGGTCGATTGTCAGTTTCTGCAAGTGAATTGGGATGATGGCGAATCGTATTGTTCCGGCGGTCGTGATGCTGAGAGCAAAGTTCTGCTGCGAGAACACAGTAAAGAGATGGTCCTTTGATTGTCGTTGACACTTCGGGTTACGGCAGGTTTCGTTAAGGAGTCCAATCTGGTTGAGACAAGGTTGATGAAAGAGCGGTACGTGATGATGCTTGAAGGTGAGGGACCCTGATATTCTGCGATTAAGCTGAATTGGATAAAGAATGAGTGATGACCTCGCTGCGCTGCACAGAGGTTCGAGCTGGATGCCACGAGATGGCTAAGGCCTTGGATGGTATAATGATGAATAGCTGTGATGAGATTCAGGTACATGCGCGCAAACAGGGGATGCTTGAAGATAAAGTTACAAGGCGCAGTGTCCCTTGCATTAGAAGCCAAAGTCGGTAAGCATCATCTCCTTAGCGCCCGCGAAGCCCACCCGATTCCGAGCGATTCAAGCCAATAACGCCATTGTCGACTGCCGCTGATGTGGGTGATGCTCAGCCTGTATCAAGACACTTGTAAGTTACAAAGATCGAGCATTTGAAGCTTGTCAGACTGTTTTTTGGGGTGCATCCGGTACATTCAAATGTTTTTACTTGTGCCACTGGTATTGCATTTCTCCACCACAATACACCAGATAAGCGCAATTTTACGCCTCCTTTTCCAATTCTCCAGTTGTCTCGCATTTCGGTACTGACGATTGATTGGATTCGCGATTGGATATTTGACTCGCCGAGCAGTGTCAGGGTTTAAGAAGAAGATTTTCGTTCATTTATGCAGGTCTGCTGTCAACAATGCATCTGTTAATTGCACTATCAGCGCTCCGTCCTTCTATATATACACCTGTTAAACTCAATCAACTTCTACAGTACAGTAAGCACGCTTCATGTCCAGCAGAGTACGCTTTGAACCACATATATCAGTACACACCAACCGTATAGTATTATGCTATCCTCTATCACTTGTTGTACATCACTGTTACAAAACCTTACAATAGCCAACGAATACATCGAATCTCGTGGTCTGCCGTGAACGTTCGTAAGATATTTCCTCGCTAACTTATTGTACGAAACCCTCTCTGTCCAGTCTTATCGCATTCTGGAACCATAGCATGCGGCATCACACGAGCTCTCCACCAAGAATATTCCGTTGCTTGAAAAGACTCTTTCCACGAAGCCATGATTGATACTTCTTATACCTTTTCGTTGTGTTGTCTTCGTCCAATACTGTCAACGGGTCATCCTGTAACCCTAAGTTGATGTATTCTTGATACTCCTCAGCATTCAATTCCGCGCGCTCATCGATTGTCATGTTTGCACCACCGTAGTCGTCAATAACTGAAGATTGATCTGAAAAGGCCATGCTCGTGTCTTGGATACGTGCAAAATAGTCAATGAACTCTTTCGGTGCTTTACTGTAGTCGGTCTTAGCTGATGTAAGGAGTTGAATCGTGGCAGGGTGCGCCATGTATGACCGGTATTCATCAACTTCTTGTACCTTTGGATCTAGGCTATCCGCAATCAGCTGAGTAAAGCCTGCAACTTGAATCTCCTGCTTCGTTGGTTGTGAGGGTAGTTCGTTGGCCCCTGAATGTGCTGAAGGCATCGCTGGCACAGTTGGCGTCCTCGAAGCTTTCTCCCAAGATGAATCCTTGATTATTCCAGTATATTTCTTGTGAGATACATGCGACTGCTGTTGCACATCAAGCCAACTACCAAGGGATTGTGGTTTTGGTTTCTGCTCTGGTTGTATCGCGGCAAGTCTAGCATCAATCGACGAGCCCTCTTCTGCAGCATTTCTGTCCTCCTCTGACGGTGCAATGACTTTGACGCCCTTCCGGCGTGCTGCGGTTGGCTTCTCCTTCTGACTTGCAGATTCGGTAGTAGCTGTCCGAACCACGAAGGGACTCAAGTCGTACTTTCCATCGGTTGTAGTTTTGACATCGATGAACGTGAGATTAGACTTCATTCTGAATGCAAAGTGCTTCCTGAACGAGGACAGCGTAAGTGGTCGATAGTACTCCGACCAGTAATCATCAAAGTATTCTAGTGGCCGATCTTCAAGCGCTTTTGACCACAGTGCCGGTGGCATCTCGATTGGCTTGAGGTACTCAGGTGTGTACCACTTCCTGTAGCTTGGTCTTCGTTTGCCAAACATAGATCGAGGTTCGGTATGATGCAAGTAGTAATCGCTCGACAAGTCCCACAGCATCGGATAGCCGTTGCGGTAAATATAGTTTCCCAAGAACAAATTGTATGATTCTTGCCTTTGAGCATCCAGAAATGAATTGTTGTAAAAGCGCTTGAAGCTCTCCACCATGTCACGAGTATGACTAGTCCACTGATTGATTTTGCGGTATGTAGACATGGTGTTCACTAAATGTGAACCACCATACTGAATCGCGATCGTATCGCCGTGGTCTTGCCACATATTGGTAAACAACGTAACAGCATCTGAGTCGAACTCGACTACTGTACCCTCGATAATGCCCAGCGCTTGTAATTGGTATCCTAGAGCCTTCTTACCAATCACGAATTGAGCAGCGTTCGTACGATCGAGACAATCTATACAGTTGGTTCGTGCGACACCTTTCTGGACTTTGAGCCCGGTCTCGTGGTCGGATCCGTTGTGGAAGAATCCAGTATTGAGCAGGATGCCTTCAGCAATCTCTTCGAGATCACCGATCACGTCACCATCTTTCGCCTTTGACGCCCGACTCATATCGAAAGCTTTGTACAAAATCTGATTGTCCTCAGGTAGAAATTGGTTGAGATAGTTGACAGCAAGGGCGTACTCTGTCAGTAGCTTTCCCTCACGAGGTGTACGTTCTCTCTGCTTGATCAAGTTCAAAGCATATATCGGAGTGCCGTATCGATGGAACAGATTATCGAAATGGAGTGCTGCAGCACTAAAGAATGGATCAACCACGTTGAGATGAATATCTGGCTTCGGAGAAACACCGCTTGTATCTTGCGTCCAGTACAGCGGAATACTGCCACGATGTTGCACATATGAAGTATAATGAGGATTTGCAAACAAAGTTGGTCCGGGTGCATGAAAGGAGCCTGTTTGCATTTCTGACACAATCTGTTCCGTCTCGACATCATTGGCGACATAGCCTAAATCATTAGCACCTCTTTTCAGGTAACGAGCACCAGCGAAGAACCTCGACCTGCGAGCTATGATTGTAATGTAGACTACCCTTCCCCAATAGATTGAGAGAGCTGATTGGTCGATATAGCCATGCGTCACTGCGAGACACCAGTCAAAAGTGTTGTGAAGAACCTTCTTGGCCGGTTCGAGCAGATAGTTGTTCCAGATGAACATGTCGTTGTGATCAGGCTCCGATGGCTCGGACAAGCCCTCATTCATTGCTTCTCTTTCGCGCATGATATTGTGTTGAAGACACCTTGTAATATCGTACGAGCGGCTGAAATAGAAGCCTTTCGTCAGGTCAACTGTGCTGAAAATGTTAAGTAGTCGGTTCTCCTCCAGCTGCTTTTCTGTCTTCATCTTTGCCGCAACGGAAGTGGTAAGTTGGATCATTTCCGTGCCGTCGATCTTGTCAATGTAGTGTCCTCCAACCGCCGCAACGTGACTCCTTCTGCTCACTATGACCATGTAATAAGCGGCCGTAAATTTTACAAATCCCAAGACGCCCCAGAACTCAGCGATCCTGATCTTCAATCCCCCAGTCGCACGATTTCCTTCGTCTATGGCATTTACGATCTGCTGTGTTTCCCGTTGCGTGTAGACTATCTCATCTTCTGTGATGTCAAGCTCACCATGATCAGCAGTTCGACCAACCTTGAGAATACGATACGATTTCCTTAGCACGTCGGATCCGACTATATAGTAGAGGCTCTGGGTTTCGTAGAGTGTGAAACGGTGCATGCGAATTACACCATCATCTCCAACCTTCGTTACGACTGGAAAGCGGTTGCGTTGAAATACTTCAGGCAAAGGGGATGAACCTCGAAACAGTGGTTTTGAGAAAGCAGGCCCCTCATCGTCGTCCTCCTCCAAACCACTGTCGCGGTCCTGGGTGCCATCTCTAGGTGAGTCAAGAGGTTCATGTGTCAATTGAGGGAACAGAGGATAATCGTCTAGTGCTTTGAGCGATTCGCCCCGTTCGTGTGAGGAGAATGGTCTCTCATGGTCAAATCCATGTCCACCTTCGATATCTGTGGGGACTTCCCCGGAGCTTGGTAGGATATTAGCGACTTGTTGAACAGCATCCACTGCATTCTTCCTTTTCGTCTGATCAGCCTGAGTGAGCACGTCTGATGACTCCATGGCTCACCATCAGCCACTTCAGATTGTGTTGAGCCGTTGTCAGCCCCCAAACATAACGGCTGATACTAACAACAAGAATCTAGCCAATACTTAACATAATATTCTTCAGCGAAAGAATGGCTGCGCCTTGAGGCTCGGACATGTATCCATGAGGCGTCTCTTCCTTGACTTACATCTATAGATGTTCATTGCTCTCTTTGTGAGGCAAAAGACTGTAAGTACAGAAAATAACTTTATGCTAGGTGTCGGATGACCTACGCCTACTGCGCGTTTAGATAACCGTATAGATTGTACAGTAACGCAATTCGTGGAAGTGAAATCATGCACTCTCGAGATTGTTATCGATAAGATCTGTCCAGGTGTAATAACTTTTTCGCTACATTCGCCGTTTGATCTACTATTTCACGCGTCGACCAGCGAACTCTTACCCGGAATCTTTATATACAAAGGCGAACTCCAAGCCGACATTTCACTTCATCAGCGACCTCGAGGTCAAACCCACTGGTGTCTGGTTCGCATTTCAATATCATTTTTTGAAGCATGGTAATGGCAGGCAAACATTCTGACTATTCTGAAGGCGGCCCTGCGAAGCGTCAGAAGACCATCGACATGGATCCTAAAGACAATCCCTACCTTGCTCATTGGAACGAAAATGTTGCCAATGGCCACTACAGCAATGGTGTCAGTCACGCACCAAGTCCTCTCTCGAAGCTCAAGCGGCATCAGACAACGGTGCAAAACGCTGTCGATGCGGAAAATGGCAAGCACAATCCATTCACTGGCCAGACGTACTCTCAACGCTACCTCAATATCCTCAAGACGCGAAAAGACCTGCCTGTTCATGCACAACGAAAAGAGTTCCTTGATATGTATCAGAAATCTCAGATACTAGTCTTCGTAGGTGAGACCGGTTCTGGCAAGACTACACAGATTCCACAATTCGTCCTCTTTGACGATCTTCCACAACAGGATGGGAAGATGGTCGCCTGTACGCAGCCTCGTCGAGTTGCGGCCATGTCGGTGGCGGAAAGAGTGGCAAACGAAATGGATGTAAAGCTTGGTGAAGAGGTTGGGTACAGCATTCGTTTTGAAGACATGACAAGTTCAAAAACAATTCTCAAGTATATGACCGATGGTATGCTGTTGAGAGAGGCCATGAATGATCATGACCTTACCAGGTACAGCACTATTATTCTTGACGAGGCTCACGAGAGAACCCTTGCCACCGATGTCTTGATGGCTATGCTGAAGGAGTTGACGTTGCGTCGTCCAGATCTGAAACTCATTGTCATGTCTGCCACACTTGACGCTCAGAAGTTTCAACGTTATTTCAATGAAGCGCCACTACTGGCAGTACCTGGTCGAACACATCCGGTTGAAATCTTCTACACTCCAGAACCTGAGAGAGATTATCTCGAAGCAGCCTTACGAACCGTACTACAAATACATGCAAGTGAAGCAGAAGGTGACATCCTGCTGTTCTTGACTGGAGAGGAAGAGATTGAAGATGCCGTGCGGAAGATTAAGCTAGAGACCGATGAGATGATTCGTGAGGCAGACGCTGGTCCCATGGCTGTCTATGCGCTTTACGGTACTCTTCCTCCTGCGCAGCAGCAGCGCATTTTTGAACCAGCACCGCCACCTCGACGTCCTGGTGGCCGACCTGGTCGTAAATGTATTGTTTCTACCAATATTGCTGAAACTTCTCTGACCATTGACGGTATCGTTTATGTGGTGGATCCTGGTTTCTCCAAACAGAAAGTCTACAACCCACGTATTCGTGTCGAGTCTCTGCTTGTCTCACCAATCAGCAAAGCATCTGCTCAACAACGTGCTGGTCGTGCCGGACGTACTAGGCCAGGAAAGTGCTTCCGTCTTTACACCGAAGCTGCTTTCAAGAAGGAGTTGATTGAACAGACGTATCCAGAGATTCTGAGGTCGAACTTGTCGAATACAGTACTCGAACTGAAAAAGCTGGGTATTGACGATTTGGTTCATTTCGACTTGATGGATCCCCCTGCACCCGAAACGCTAATGCGTGCTTTGGAAGAGTTGAACTATCTGGCATGTTTGGATGACGACGGCAACCTCACCACTCTCGGCAAGATGGCCTCCGAATTCCCTCTGGATCCAGCTTTGGCAGTTATGCTTATCTCCTCACCAGAGTTTTACTGCTCAAATGAGATTCTCAGTTTGACAGCCCTTCTGTCTGTCCCGCAAGTCTTCGTGCGGCCCAATTCTGCTCGGAAGCGTGCAGATGAAATGAAGAACTTGTTTGCTCATCCAGATGGCGACCAGCTCACTCTTCTCAACGTGTATCATGCTTTCAAGGGAGACGAAGCTCAGAAGAACCCGAAGCAATGGTGTCATGACCACTTCTTGTCTTTGCGAGCTCTGCAATCGGCGGACAATGTACGAATGCAACTCAAACGAATCATGGAAAGGGAGGAGATTGAACTGATGTCCACGCCGTTCGAAGATAAGAAGTATTACGAGAACATCCGAAGAGCACTCGTTTCGGGCTTCTTCATGCAGGTCGCTAAACGTGAAGCGAACGGGAAGACATATACGACTGTCAAGGACAATCAAACCGTGTTGTTGCACCCGTCAACGGTGCTAGGTCAGGAAGCCGACTGGGTTGTCTACAATGAATTTGTGCTTACAAGCAAAAATTACATTCGAACTGTCAGTGGAGTCAGGGGTGAATGGCTACTGGATATTGCACCAGGATACTATGATGTTGATAGCTTCCCGAAGGGTGAAACGAAGACGGCGTTGATGAGACTGAGAGAGCGAATAGATAGAAGAGCAAAGATGAAGGGCGGCAGATAGAGTCACACCAGCTAGAGATATTTGTGCAAGCACATAATGGGATAGTGTATAGTGATAGCAATGGCCTCACAAGCTAGTTTGGGACTCCAATATCAACCCACTGACTCTACCTGATATCTCACTATTCCCAAGTCGATATATTTGAGTCAACACGACTACATTCGCCGTTGGTGAATACCTCGCCTAAAGGTAGTCTCGAATCGGCATTCGCTGTTTTTCATATGACGATACTAGACAGGACTTCTCGAGACAGAGGTAGGAGCTCGAGAATCGAGGGAAATTGTTCGAGTAGCGTCTGCTTCATGCCTCCTAAGCCAAGCTCAAGATGAGTTCCAATGACCATGGAGTTCGATCTCTCATCGCTCCTCCGCCAGCACAACCTCCAGCACACTCAAATTACTCCCTTCAGGCTTCGTCACTCCCTTCAAGACCAACCTCCGATCCGCTTGCTCGACAAGGTCCATCCAATCCCGCAGACCTCGCTCCGTTCCGTTCATAGCCTGCATCATGAACATATCCCTCACCCTCTCGATCGCTTCCTCACAGAGACTGACAACACCTGGATCGGGAAGAACGGCCGACATAATGATGATCTTCGCATTATGTTTCATTACTGATGCGAGGTTGTTCAGGATCGATAGAGCTTCGTTGTTATGCCAGTTGTTGAAGATGAGGCGTAGGAGGAAGACGTCTGCACTATGAGATGACGGTGGTTGGGGGTCGAAGAAGTTGTGGACTTCGAAGGATACGCGGGAAGTAATAGATGGGATTAGGGGGTTTGATGACAGGGCTTTCTTGGCGCGCTCAATGACTTCTGGGAGGTCCTGGACTGTGAAGGAGAGATTTGGGAATGTGGACGCTAAGGCGATGCTGGCGTGACCTTGTGAACCGCCGACCTGAAACTGCTGTCAACATCGTCACAGAGATAAATTGTGGCTTGAGAAACTCACGTCTACGACTGTTGCCTCACCCAAGCCCGCCCAATCATACCCATTCACGAGATGTTTGAGATGGAGTTCTCCCCCAACCCCAAAGAACTTCATCGAACCTGCTAGCTGGGCACCGACGGTTGGATTCTGGCTCAAGTAAGCATAGAAAGGCAGATCCGTATCGAAAGCAACGTTGAAAGCCGTGTTGTTCTGTGCGGAGGACGAACCGTACCGCACCGTCATATCGACCATCTTGCTGGCGGTGACGGAAGCTGTCTCTGTCAGGAACATCATCGCGTCCAGAAACGGCGAGCCGTGACGAAGTCCTCTAGATATGGCTGTGTGGGCGAGGGTATTGTTGTCAAGCTCTCGGAATAGGCCACTCGTCATGGCCATGCGGCAGATTTTTCGAAGTTGATACTCGGGCACTTGGGCTTCTTGGGCAATGTCACGGTAGCTCATGGCACCATCATCGGGTATGAGTGATGGTATACCAAAATGACACAACCAGCGAGCACAAGCCAAGTGCTGATACTGCGAATGGTTTAGCAAGAAGTCGTTGTTTATAAAGATGAGATCCATGCCTGAATAGACATCTGTTGATGGTACTCGGTCGGAGCCATGACTAGGTACTGCAAGGCCATGGTGGCATCGAGCAATGATTTTCTCGCTTTCTTGACATCATCTGGTGCAGACGTAAGTATATCGATGGGCCCAGTCCTGCCAAAGGGCATTGACTTCGAGAGACTGCTTCCTTTCTCCTGGTCTAAGAATGCAACTATCGATGCTGCAGACGAGCTGACCGTCTCAGCCAAAATCGAGAGATCGCTCATTGTTGGCTACTTGTTCGGTATGGCACACTTGTCACCTTCCCACATCAACAAGAAAGTTATTAAGAATTAAAGTTGCATACTTTGAGTGGTTCAGTCAGCGCGACCGAGTGTGTTGACTCCGTCGTCCTCGTAGCGTTGGAACAGCCAGTTTAGAAATTCCTAACAAGCGGATGTGGGATGACCGCCGTGGCTTACCGAACAAGAGGACGCTCGGCGCCACTGGGAAAGCTGTGACAGGGCAAAATGGGAAACATAAGTTACACAACAGTTTGTGCTAACTAAAAAAACGAAAAGGAACTCAGCGGTAATACAAAAGTTACTGAAACGACGTTGTATCCGCTTGTGGTTCAATATTCGGCCAGACAACTGAGTCCTGGACTTGGTGCAAGTATGCTCAAACTCACAAGTACCGTCAGAATTGCAATATCGACTGTCCGATTACCAGGCGTGTCCGAATTAGGTGTCACCTTACCGTTATGTCCCACTCTGTACTCCTCTTGCCCGAACCTTAGGACTCTTGACTGGCACAAGTCATCGTGTGGACCCACTTTTCGTATCATCATATACGAGCAGGTCAATGGTTCAACGTTTGTATTGGCATCCTCTGCTAGTTGTCTCGCAATTCGTTTAGCCTCGTACATTGGTGAAATCCAGTACGCTAGAGAACCGGTGAATGATAGACAAACCAAAGGGTAGGTACTCATCCATTCTGTGAAGATGATGTGGTCAGATTCCTGCCAAGCTATTAATGACATCCTGCTGCTTGGCAAAGGACTTGGCGCTGACTGGATGAGTCCACCCTAGTGGCATATATGGACTGGAAAGAAGGGTGTGGGCATGGAAGTTCCCGTTGCTCGCTTACGGAGTGTGGTCGGAAATAGATGTCATCTTGTTCTACCGTAACCACTAGGTATGTAACCACATTAGCGCTGCGGTGATTAAGTCGAATTACATTTATTCCCGGAGCTCGTTGTAAAATGATTTCAACCAGCCCAGAGCTTGGCACGGAGAGAAGTGGCTCAAGTTTCAGCCTCAGACTCGAGGCCATTGAAATCAGCTGATACTTTTTGCATACCTATATTCAGGACGATAGGGCTTTTCACAGTGACCACCGAGCTAGTAGATTCAAGGGAAGACACAGACGCAAGGAAACTCTTGGCCTTCTCAGCAGCGGGAGCGCCGTCTTGGGCATAAGGTAGCTCTGCCTTCTCTACAATTCGGGGCCTGCAACAGACCATCAAGATCTGCTTGGCACATTGCTTGATTAGCAAGCGAATGGAACGTTACGACCAGCGACAGCAAGCTACATTCAGCTGACGAGGCACCTCACCGCTTTGCAAGGCACGACCAGCAACTCACACCACATTTCCACGCACACCACATGCTGCGTACTCTAGTTCTGCTTTCCTGCCTGCATGGTGTAGTATCTGCTCATGCTGGCTTTCAGGACATGAACATCCACTAGTTATCCTGCAAATACCAACGTAGCATCTGTCACATTGTTATCAACCCGGCGTACAGATCTGTGGGTACTCCTTGTCCTGACAAGCAGCTACCAGACAGCCAATCCCTCCAGCACCAACGTGTATAAATGCTTGCGATGTCTCTCACGACTCTGCCTTATCCTCCGGAGATCAACAGCAAGAACCGCTTTCTTTACCCTCGAGAATACAGTTTCGACTGATCCCTCTTCCATCTCATCATTCGTGCCAGGCAACGGAATTCCTATCTCAAAACGCAAAATGGTCAAGCTTGTCTCTAGCTGCACCCTCATCTTGGTCGCCATCACTGGCTTGGTTATGGCGGACAGATGCAAGAATGGCTTGACATACTGTGGCTATAATCTGCTTCACAAAGGTTCATCCATCCCTGATATCTCCAGCCTTTGCTTTCCTCACTTACTGACCTATCCTGTCCTGGTCACCCTGACTCAACAAGAGGTTTGCAAGAAAAAACATTATTGAACTGTGCTGACCTAGTGATACCTTTGACAGGCAATTATTACGGTGAAATTGTCGCGGAGCTCCAGAAGAAGGGCCAAGGGGTCGATCCCGCTCATGTGCAGCAATCTACCTTCACCTGTTTCAATGATGGGTGGATTGCGTATGATAAATATTGCTACCAGGGTTGTATGGATGGTGGCGACGGAAAGAGCGATTCCTGCAAGTGATTGTTCTGTTACCAGCGATATGACAGGATAAGCAAGGGAAGGGTGGTTGATAGGGATGATAGAAGAGCATATAGTATTGAACATGTGGATGAAAACCTGACAATAGAGTAATCAATGTTCCGGATCGTATCAAACTGGTTGGCGAGGTTTCGCTGCTTCTTATTACTCTAATTTTATTACCATTAGTCGCCATTGTTCTCGTTCCGTGAAAATTACAATAGCTTACTGCTACTGGATCTTTACTCGCAAGAATAAGCGTATTCTCTACTATCACTATCGCGCTTTGCTATAATAATAATAGTGGGAATCAGTAGTGCTTCGAGAGAAGAAGTGCTGATAGTTTGTACCCAATTATTGGTCGACTAAACAACGTAGAATCGCGGAGTTTGTCGGTGTGCGGTAGACTACTTGTTAACTTCCTGATCAACCCTTTCCCCTTTCCGCGGCGTACCTCATTCGTTGCTCGTATCTTGATCGTCAATCTCTTAGATCACGTTGTCAACTGGGCCGACGAGATGTTGACGAAGCCAATAGCGTTGGTGCTTGACGATAACAGCCATGTCGAGAGTGCCAAGTCGAGAGATCTCCGGCACAAGGCAGCAATGGACGTGCAGAAGCTCGAAGGAAAAGACGACGCAGAACTGGTTGGAGTCCTTCCGGACACTCTAGTAGAGCTTATCACCCAGGTTATCAAGCCTCTCTTCTCTAGAGATCAACATGCAAGTCTAACTTCTACTGGCCGGAAAAACCTTGTGAACAACTCCTTACCAGCGGCGATCAATCGCTTCTCTAACCAAGTGCTGTTCGATGATGACAACAGGCCAGCTTGGAAGAATGGTTGGACACCCTCACTACTGACCTACGTCTTGGAATCTTACGCCAGACTAAGGGACAGGGCGTTGCGGAAGAAGACCTTGGAAGCACATTTCCATTTGCTGATTCCACCGATACTGCACCAGATCGACGACGTGGAGATAGTATACAAGGTAGGAGGATGTCGATGCTTGAAGATACTTTGCGACAATCTGAGCGCCGTGCAGAGTGGAATATTGAAGCGAAGCGGCTTGATGGACGTGTTTGTTGAAGCCTTGAAAAACGACTTCTTGTTGCTGCCTACGTTGACGCCGGAGGAAGACAGCTTGATGGTCTTTCAGGAGCTCTATCCAGCGTTTAGAGCCCTTGTTCAAGCAAGATTCGTTGATCCTACAGACCTGTTGAAGACTAGTACTCGAACAGGCACTATCACGAATGTGAAAGGAATTACAGAATCGGAGGACTTACGACAGTCGTATCTGACACTATTACTGCGGCATCAACTATTGCATTCTCTGTCTCATCTTTCGACTGGCAGCGGGGCAGGAAGTACAACATCGGTGAAACTTTCCACTTTCCTTCTTTCTCAGCTCAGGTGGATTTTTGAAGATATGGGATTGTCCTCGGTTGTACATTTGCAGGCTGTATTGCCGGTGCTTCGGAACGTTATGAGTGATCCGTTCGCTGCAGCCGCACCCGATATGTTGTTGGAAACTACTACAGCTATGCAGGTCATTGTACAGACATGTTGGCCCAGAATACGGGATAAGTGGTTGGGAGAGTACTTGAGAGGACTGGTTGCTTGCTGGCTCAACGTCACAGATGATGAAGCTGATAACACGGACAACAAGCGAGTTGCATTATTCGAGAAGATCAAGCATGAGCTGAAAATTCTTGCATGCCTATTAGAGGATGTGTCTGGCCAAGCATTCGTGCAGGCAAAGAACGATCTGATCAGAGAGGAAAGCGTGCTTGAAGTATTGTTTGACGGTAATCTTGACTGAAGAACGGAGTGGGAAGGCTACTCGAGATCAGTCATGGACATTTAGTTGCTTCCGTCTCTCATATCCTCCACCCAACTCTCTGCCGGATTTCCTGACTGTGATATCAATGTATTCATTCCCCTGTTCCCTTGCGACACTACCCTGATCGACATGGCTTTGCATCCAAGCCATATTCTCGGAGGGTCATAAACTGCCTGGTCAATCATGTTCTAAGTCGGATATACACTCTGACACGCATATCGATGGTATCCAATCTTGTGACGCTCTTGAATCTCAGTACTTCGAAGTACACAATGACTGCTGTAACTGCCATTCGGATCACGAATAGCTCGTCATTCACCATCCCGCACTCTAATCAATGATATGGCTTGATCGAGGATCGCTATTCGACTTCAGAGCACTCTGTAGTTATGAGGCACTACCCTGGTGTCGAAGGTGGCTGAAGTCACTCAAACCCGAAAGCGTGCCACAAGTTTGTTGTGACTATTCGCTGTAGAAACGAGGCTAGTCCGCTTTCAATTAAAGTCGCACTTGACGTTCGGCAGACTGGCGGCATGCTCAGGCTTGAACTGCACTCTCGCCGAGGGGCTTGTTGCGTAGTGCTTCAAAGTTGACGCTCGCTGCACAGTAAACATATCTCACATGCTCGATCATCTTATGGAAGTGTATGTCTGAAAACCCAGGCATGTTCATTTCTCAATCCACCACCATAACAGACTACGCGTCTCGAGTTTGACTATCACAACGACGCGCCGATTGGCTGCAGCACCCACTCTTTCAACACTTCGGCCACCCTCCTGCTCGATCGACCCTTGGAGCGGGTATATTTATTTCACCATAACTCCATAACTGCGACATTAGGAGAGACAGACCCCGCCTGCGTTGAGACAACTTCACAAAGCCATTTGCAGCGAGTACTAAGGGTGTGTCACGACTCGTACCACCATCCATACCAGCCAGATGGACGTTTCACAGGCGCCCGAGCATGCCCCGGTGGACAATCATGAGTACAACCCACAAGTCATAAACGATCAAGATACAGCCATGACTGGTCAGGAAGACCAGAATAATAATCAACACACTGGCACGCAGTCGGCAACTACCTCTCCTCCACCACAAGAATACGACTCGAGATATAACTCTCCTTCCATGTACCAACAACCCTCATCACGGCCGAGTTCGAGCACAAGTGCAATGCCAGCACAACATCAAGAAAGCAGACAATCACAACCACAGCCACAACAAAACAAGAGTAGTGTAGTGATTAAAGTTGGCATGGTAGGAGATGCTCAAATTGGCAAGACAAGTCTTATGGTCAAGTACGTCGAGGGCAGCTGGGATGAAGACTATATACAAACGCTCGGTAAGTCTATCACTCGCCATGTACACACATAATCAACATATTGATGCATATAGGTGTCAATTTCATGGAAAAGACAATCAGCATTCGTAATACCGAAATCACCTTTTCAATATGGGATCTTGGCGGCCAGCGAGAATTCGTCAACATGTTGCCTCTGGTCTGTAACGACGCTGTCGCGATCCTATTCATGTTTGACCTGACCCGAAAATCCACCTTGAACAGCATCAAAGAATGGTATCGTCAAGGTCGGGGCTTCAACAAGACTGCTATTCCCTTCTTGATCGGAACAAAATATGATCATTTTATCAACTTCCCCAAGGAGGATCAAGAAGAGATTAGCAACCAAGCCCGACGATTTGCGAAGGCTATGCGGGCCAGTTTAATCTTCAGCAGCACGAGTCATAGTATCAATGTTCAAAAGGTAAGTTTGACGAAAGAAGATCTAAGGAGAAAGAAACTGACTTTCGTGTGCAGATATTCAAAATCGTACTATCGAAAGCCTTCGACCTCAAGTGCACTATTCCAGAGATTGAGAACGTTGGGGAACCACTCCTTCTGTACCAGAGTGTATGATGAAGCGGGCCCGGTCACGAAAATTGAAACGATTTCATGTATTCTACGATTTGAAACGCAAACAACAATTTGGGCATGATGGATTAAAAGTGAAACGAAGCACAATGCAGTCCGATGTATGATGGTATTATTATCAGTTATCAATATTGGGCGTCCTGGGCGTGCAATATATTGATTGTCTATGTCGAGGATGGGGGCTGCAGGAGACATGCAACAAGACCGAAACTTTGCATGCTGGTTTTTAACGATGCGATCAAGCTTTGAGGAGGAGCAAGGCAATACAAAACCAATGCACAATCGAGATTGAACGAGCTGTCCAAAGCAATTGAAATTCTATCCCTTTCAAATCGACTAGCTCAAACGCCGCATACATCAAATACTAACCCCTCAACACGCTTCTAAGAACTTGAGTACATCCCATCACATCATACCTATACCTCCAATAATCAGAATACATTCCACTCCTGTGTACCTTCCAGTCACCAAACTACATGTACGTAAATCGCACTTACACACACTGCTCAGACCAAAAACCCCAAATTCAAAATTCCAACTCCTGCCTTTCCAGCTAACCAAAGCAACTAACTACATATACCTATTTAACAGCAGTCTCATATAACAGTCCTCAACATCCGTCACTAATACCACCCCCGTCATCCCTCGAAACCTACTGTAATATACCAAATGATTTACGTTTTCGTACTCTATAGATTTTAGTAACGCGGGTGATAATTAGAAGCAGAAGCAGAAGCAGAAGCAGAAGCAGTGACTTTATCCGTGTCTAACGCCGTATATAACGCTTTTTATTGTATGAGTGTACTTCTATGGTCTAAGAACATGGTATTTATGTGAATTCGTAGAAAGGGTTGGAGGTACAGGAAGGCACATGGAGTGATACAGTACTGTTCGATTGAGCTACAGTGTAATGGAGTTGGGACTGGTACGTATCGAGGTGTTTATGTCGGGTACTACCTATTGAATTGTGTACTATGTACCTAGGTACGCATTACAACAATGTCAGAAGTAAGGCAATGACCCTCAAGAAGGGCGGTTGATACTGATAGTGCATCGCGCTGACTTGATCGCATCACAAGCTTTCTCATAGTGGCTTGCTGGAGTAATCCATTTTTACGTCCAGCCTTTCAGGCGCAAGCCCAAAGCCATAAATGAACTCATAGTCATGCAGGTGTTCAAGTCTCAACTCCCGCTTGCGTCTTTCCTCATGTTGACGCTCCTTCTCCGGATCACGTTCACCTTTCAACTTAGCTTCACGCCTAAGCTCACATTCGTGCTCACGCTCATCCTCACTTTCACTCTCTCCTAGTATAGCCATCCATTTGGTGGCCATCTCGTGATCCACGGACGGTACTTCAGTCAATGCGGGCCCCATGAATTCTGTTGAATGATGCAACAAGCGCCATTTAACAATTTCGAGAGATGCGCAATCCTAGCTATGCACCTCCTTACTGTCAGGTTTTTTGCTGCCATTGTTGCCGACGACAGTCTCCTAGCCTGCCTCGTTCGTAATGTTTTTAACCATTGCTGCATGTTCTCGATTCATATACTCCAGATAGTTCTTCCAGCCCATCATTTCCGGCTCACCACTCGTTGCAGCACTCCTAAACTTTCCGTTCAATTCCAGACTTGTACGAATTACCGCCGCACTAGCTTCGTTGATTTTTTCGATTTCTTGCTTGACAGCGTTTTCCTTTGGTTTCTGCTCGAGCACCTTCTTGAAGTGGTCGGCGAGAGTCGATAGTCGTCGTTTGGCTTCTTCAGAATCAAGATCTGAAAGGTGAGACAGCATCAGGCAACAAAGTGTTCGAATGTCATGATCGTCGGACATACCATCCTGAACACGGTCAAAGAATGATGGATAGGAGAGGAAGGATTGTGCTCGTGGTGTTTCGATCAAAGTGTAGAGGGTGGAGTAGGCGGATTTGCGTAGGTCAAGGCCGGAGTCTTCGTGGTGGGTGAAGGGGCCGATCTTGACGATCTTGATGAGTTCCTTCTTGATATGTGTGTTCGAGAGGACGACCGGAAGAAGTTGATCAAGGTCAGAAAGGATAAGCTCAGGTTTGTGCTGAATCGCTGCTGTCAGAGTGGTTATAACCAGACGACGATTGCTAAGATCTGAGTCGTCCAGCATCTTTTTGAGAAGTGATACCATAGCTCGGGACAGTGCAATGTTGTAATTGCTGCTGGAATCACCAAGTGTATATCGGAACGCTGAGATAACAATTCCTCTTTGTGGTGCGTCGGCGCTGTCTAGTGATTGAGATAGAGTCTGCAGATACTTGCTTGGATCAAGCAGCACTATTCTTCCTACACATTCAGCACCAACAGCTTGATTGTCCTCATCCACAGCGACAGCGAACAGCTTAGTCCATATATCATTGGCGTATGGCAACAGAGTGCTGGTAGAGTTCTCGGCATTTTGTAAGATTTCTTTCAGGGAGTGGATGTAAAGATATTCTTGTCCTGCAGCACCAGTTCCGAGGCCTTGCAAAATCGCTGGTAGATATTGCTGGATATTGCTGGAACTCGCGCTTCCTAGGGCAACAGCCGCAGCCAACCGTACTTTGTCAGACTTGGCAGATAAGCTCTGAACAAAGATGTTCATATCAAACGGTGTTCCAGACATAGTCCTTAGTCCAATCTCTCCAAGCACTGCGAGCGCTAGGCAGGCAGAGTCCTCATCTTTGTTTCGGACTTCACCAATAAATGCATCCAGCGAAACTCCAAGACTGTTGTCGCCATAGACCATCAACGTACCAATGGCTCGCCCAAGAACATGAGTGTCACCATTGGTTCCAACAGCTAACAGGCCAGTCATTAGTGGTGGACCAAGGCCTTGCTCGCCAACCACTTTGACTACATACAAGTATGCCTTTAGTGGTGGCCCCTCGAGATGAGCTTGTGCTATCTTACAGAGCGCTTCAACAACAGGGGCATTGACAAGGGTCCTTGCATTGGTTGGGATAATCTTTGCCAGAATTACCAGAGCTGGAGTTAATAAGTTGAGATCGTCTGGCTTGATCACAGTCATGAGCTGGGCTTGTAGTGCAGATATTGTGTCTGTACTATATTGAGCAGCTGTAACAGGATTCACAGCCAGATATTGAAGGGCCTCTAAACATGATGCTCTCAGTGATCGGTCAGCTTTTCTAAGTTGATTCGCAAGCTCAACTGAGACATCTTGAACCCATGCGGTTCCAATAACATCACCTTTGGTGGCAGCTTCGGCTATGAGACCAATGGCTCTTGCACTTTCGAGTCGAGTCGTTTCGTTCTTGAGTCGATCGTCCAATATACCAAGGGCTTTCACGCGAGCTTCTTGCGAAAGGAGGCTTGTGCCGGATGTTCGCGACATAAGCACTCCAAACACTTGAATAGCACGGTGCCTGACTTCTAGGTCAGCGCTCACATCATTGACAGGTCCAAGTGTCACATTATAGAGCTTCTCAATGTGTATGGCATGATCTTGGTTGGTTGCTGGCAGGCGAGGTGGCGACAAGGCCTTTGCAAACTGTTCTATAGTTGCCAATGTCTCTGTTGATACCTTGTAATTCTTGTCTCCAACCAGGCTAGTGACTGATGGGATGAGAGCAATGACAAAAGGCATCAGAAGGTTAGTCGGATTAGTCTCCGTGATTGTGCTAACAAGACCCAGAGTCTCAATTTGCAAGCTTGCAGCAGTGGCCGTTGAGCCCGAAGCACTTGTAGACCCACTGCCACCAGAAGATTTCAGCGCATCTGCCAACGGATCCTCAAGCTGTTGAAGATGATCAGCTAGGGCGCCATTCCGAGTTTGTGCAATAGCCTTGAGCATCAAGACTGCTGCTTGTTTCAGACCGATACTGGCCTTCTTCCATAGCTTGACTATGGATTGAATTATTCGTGGAACGAGTAAAGCCAAATCAGCTTGAGGACCTAGAGGTGGAGATGCTGGGATAAATGGAGGACTTGATCTTCTTGGTATCAGACCTTGAAGATCAGCGTCGTCAGCGCCGACGTTGCTGTCTTGACGCTTTCGCTTGTGAGTAGTGGTAGAAGTTGCAGCTGACGTGGAACCATTCGCATAGTGGCCACTTTGACTGGCAGACGCTGAAGCTGACTTCCGTACTAAGGCCGTTACGGCAGAGATAACCTCCAGTCGTACGCTGTCCTCGCGCTCGTTGTTCAATCGAGATAGCAGTACCGGTGCGATCTTCTCAAATAGACTGTCGTGATCCGTGGCAGGGGTGATCGCGACGATGGTTAATATCACCTTTGCTGCACATCTTCTAACTTTCCAACTCAGATCCTCCACGTCGCCAAACGCATCGTCATCGTCGAGTTCTGCATACTCATCGTCATCGTCCATTGGATCCTCTGTGATACCATCGTCGCTCTGAGCATCTTGGGTGCCTGACATCTCTTCGTCATCCTCTGCATCGATTACATTAGGGTCATATTTGACATAGCGCAGTGCTGCTTGTATTGCACCACCCCAATGAGATTGCATCTCCTGGGGACAAGAAGATAGTAGTGTATCTACTGTGACGAGAGTGGCTTCGCGCAACTCCTCGACTTCTGCGTCTATTTCCATGTCATCATCAGAGTCCTCCTTGGAGGCATCTAGCTCGCCTTGGCTGAGTACATCGAGTACAAGGGGGGCCAAGACACTGAGATGAGTCCCGATTCGAGAGGGTACCGAACGAGCTAGTGCGCCTACGGTAGACACAAGGTATCGACGATGGCTAGTGGAAATGCTTGAGCTCTGTAGCTGCTCGGCCACGAAGCCGACGAGCTCAGTAAGCTGAGCCGGCTTGTAGAAGGGCACGATAGCGCTCATGCCTGTTAACGCTCGTTTCTTGACCACACCGTTCGCTTTCTGGTCGCCTATTATGCCCATCAGAGCGGATCCGAACGCAGTCAATTCCTCCATGCGCAGGAGGGTACCGTAGCACCGCATAATCTCGACAACAACATCCACAGCATCTGCACTGTATGTTTTATCTTTTTGTTGTTGCAGAAGGCCTGGTGATAGGTCCGGAGGTTTCTTGTCTGCCGGTATGGGGACGTACCCAACCAGTCGAGGGATAAGCACTCTGCTAATTGCTGAAAATGCTTCTTTGACATCTCTTTCCGCGCTTGAAGGACTAGGACGTGGCAATGCACCAACGATTATTCGCAGAGCGGTGATAGGTACAGAGATATCGATGTCCTGCGCAGTCAACTCGGTGATCTTGTCGAGATACGGTGCCATATAATCATTGGGTGTTCGGAGAGCGAGAGGCCCAGCGCTGTGTCAAGGTTAGCATTATGTTTGTGAGCAAATTGAGAAAGGTACCATTTCAGTGCTTGGTTTTGTACTTCACCATTCGAGTCAGTGAGCGCCTTGATCAACCTGTCGATCACACGAGCCGCCGCATGAGTGTCATTGCGAAGAGATTCTGAGCCTGGACCATTCAGGATAGCAGCGAGGTCATTCAACTGCATGAAGCGAATATCCGGATCTGGGTCGTCTAATCTGGGGAGCAGATTGGCAATGCCCTGCATTGCATTTGCTCTGTGGTTGGTCATATTGTATATGCGGCCAAATGATGCAGTGTAAGAAAGGTGGAAATTCAATAACGAGTCAGGTACTGAAGAACAGAGGGTGGTGTTGTGCTTTTATACCAGGCCACGCAGCGGGGCAAGAAGGCAGGAAGGTTAGAGAGCGACAGTGAGCAAGATATCTTGCAGCAGTCACGTCTCTTTCACTGGAGCATCAAGGTTGCAAAGTACATTCACCCACATTCGGTTTTACCACGTGTTTGACAGCCAAGAACAGGCATATCACTGTTTGTTGTGAAGGTGTTGTCCGTACCTTGCATTAGTTGGTGGCAGCGACAATGACGAATCTAGAGAAAAGTGCCGTCAGTCCTACTGTAATTACTGCATCTGTCGAAACCCTCAAATTCGGCTTACTTGCCCTACAAATTGAGTGGTCTGACGAAATAGTTTCTGGTCATTTAGCTTTCTGTAGCTCGAAAGTCCGTACATCATACATTGACTGTCTCACTTCCTTTCCTCTCAGAGGCTGCACGCTACTTGAGTCTTTTTACCCATACCTTCAAATCGGCAGAATGACAATTTCTCGAGCTTCCCGAGCATACAGCTCACTCGGCAGAATCGCTTTCCGCCGAGCAGGAACTCAGTCACGCACACAAGCATGGAGACAGTCTGGACGCAGACACTATGCGACTGAGCATGCAAAGAAAAGCAGTGAAATTCCTTGGTATACTTTGCCTGAGAAGCGGGTCCTTCCATTCGGCTAATGATGTACTAGGATTGTTGGCTCCGTTGGCTTTACTGTTCCAGCTGCCGTATGGCTTCTAGGTCAAGGTCCGAAGAAGGGAGAGCACGGCGCGACAGGGCATCAGCTCCCAGACGATTCGCACGATGAACATGAAGCAGAGAATGAAGACGAGAAATCCACTGAAGAGGAACCAGCAAGCGAGGAGGCGACTCAGGAACCAGAGGACGACAAGCAGGAATCCAATGATGACGAGAAGGAGTCGAAGGAGTCTGGTGATGACTCCGAGCAGAAGGAAGACGAGTCGAAGGACGAGTCCAAGACTGAGGCCAAAGATGACACCAAAGAGGACTCAAAAGACGACTCGAAAGAGAACAAGTCCGACGATTCTTCCAGCGAGAGTGGAGATGACAAAGACACACCAGCAACCTCTGACGACGAAAACGACAATGTCCCTGACAGTGAAAAACCAAGCGCTGGTGCTCCAGGTCAAATTAATTCGAGTAGCGACAAGGGTCCTGGCGAAGGTCAAAAGGCGGGCACTCGTAAACCACAAGAGACTCAAAGAGAAAGATCCGTAAGTCGAACCGCATGGCTGGCGGAAAACAGTTTTCACGTGTACTAACAAAATTTACAGAGCCACAAGGACGAGTCAGGTGCCAAGCACCCATATCTAGATGACAGCAGTTCGTTCGGAAAAAGCGAGAAGGGTGAGGGTGTGAAGGAGACTGCGAAGATTCACGGCACCGTGGACCCGAACCGACCAGCCAAGTAAGCTGTGTTTTTAGCGGCAGTCCGAGAGCTACAATTTCATGTATCTTAACATTCCATATACACGCCAACCGAATTGAGAGTTCGATGTTGCTCTGCTGAATGCTGCAGGAATTGCACGTGGGTCGGTTTACAGTAGAGGAGTAGATTTTGCCGCTGCAGCAGCAGCATTCTGGAGAGGCAGAGCAGGAGAATCGCAAGACATTACAGCATGATGCGGGCACGAGCACTGTAAGATGTATATATCTCATCGAGGGTGGAAATAGACACGTTTAAAGTGGCTGCTAAATATATCCTGTGCTGTTGAAGTAGGTGAATCCAGTACCGTATTATAAATCGTGTGCCCCTATTTGAACTCTTACGGGAACTGCCAAGTGCTACAGATAAAATCAGCATCGAGCTTCCAGTTGCGCCTATGAAGGTGAATAATCGTTCCATCCCCCTATTCGTCTACACAACCCTACTGCTTCCTGTAATCCTCACCCCCAGCCGACCTTGATTGTGCTGCGAGAAATCTCTGTTTAAAGCACCCCAGCTGTTGCACATGGCGACCACCCCGTGGCTGTCTACCACGGTACCATACTGTACAACAACCGACCATCAGAGTCCATGTTTGTCAAACAATACAAGCACTAACCAGATCATACTCGGCTTCAACACGCACAAAACCAACCTCAAGCGGACGTCGGTGACGTGCTATAAGCACGAAACCCACAAAGGGAGGAAAAGTCCAGTACCAATCCAAGATAACCCTTCTCAAAACGAGCTTGGTGTTTGGTCCTACGGCCTTCCTCTACTGCACCAAACCAATGGTCAAGAAATTAACATCCGTGGCAATCTTATCCCGCAACATAACCAGCTCATCAACATCCCAATTCGCCCACAGATGGCGTCCATGCAAGAACGCACTCTCTGGTCCTGCCAGCCACAGCGCAAAGTCAGCCGGTAAGTTGATATCCTCCCACTGCATCATGCTCTTCGGCATATTTTCAGCAACACCCGGTGTGTAGAATGAGCCGGGGTGGAAAGAGAAGATCTTCACGTTGTCATTGTTCTTCTGTTCGGCGGCGAAGCTTTGCATTATTTGCGCTGTAGCTGCTTTGCTGGCGCCGTAGGCGAGGCGATATGGATTGACCATGTGTGCGGCTCCGGAGGAGATGTTGATTATTGTTTTTGTTGTGGCAGGTGGTGATGGTGTTTGAAGATAGGCCTTGACGAGGTTGAAGCTCGCGATCGTATTGACTTCGAATGCGGTTTGTACTTCTTCTATGTTAAGTTCTGTCGCGGTCTTTCGTCCATGGGCAATAGCGGCATTGAGGATGAGCACGTCGATTGTGTTGAGCTCTTGGATAATATTGTTGATTTGAGCGTGAGCCGTGACTGATGCTTGGTAGAGTACGATCTGAGTGGATGGGAACGATTGTTCAAGTTCGGTCTTTGCCCGTTGTTGCTGCTCACTTGAGCGTGAGACAATGGCGATGCGAGCGACACCCGCCCGAGCGAAGGCTTGTGCAAAGCTGTACCCTATGCCGCTTGCTCCTCCCGTTATTAGAACCGTCTTGCCCGTGCCATCGAAGCCGTGATGCTTGGCAATGCGGTCGTATGTTGTGGTATGGTATGTCTTTGTCGGCCGTGGGAAAGATTGCATGAAAGACATCGCTTTGTTGTCCCTGAACTCATCAACGTGGATGCCCAGTTTGTGTTAGACACCAGAATTCGATCAATCTCGCATGGTCTATATTTGGGGAGAGAGGTGGGTTTGTATCTAAGTCAAAGTCAACGACCGGGCTTCGGATTTCAGATCCAGATTGACTGTCCGAGCCCCGACCTCTAATTTCGCACTCGGGAATCCGCTTCTTTGATTTTGGGGTTGACTTAGATGTTTCTGGAAGGAGTGGACGTTCCGCTCACACCCGGTAACATCGAGAATAGGAAGTTTGGTTTGCTCAAAGAAGAACGGGAGGGATCGAGCTGCATATATCATATCAGTATTCCCGGCGGAGTGAATAGCACAGTAATGAGAGGATAACACTTCCTCTTCAAAATAGCTGCGTAACTTGATATACTTAAGCGTTCCTCAACCTGACAATTCTGTTCTTTCTCAGTCTGCATGTGAAACTACAGACCCACGTCGCTGGGCAGCTTCCGGATCTTCTCCACGCCCAAGAGTTGCTGTTTTCGTAAGGTTCGAGAAGCATCATTACGTCTGCAGTGCACAGAGGATGGCCACTCGAGCCTAAAACCGAGGATACTTGCCTGTGATGATAAACGTGATGCGATCGCACCTGTGCCAGGAAGTGGCAGAAATGCATTACCTCCTGAACGGTAGCGGTGCAGCAGCCCACAACGAATCTTATGACATTACGGCACGTTCTTGATCACGGAACTCATGATATTGTAAACGCAGAACGGATCACAATCGCTCGTCGCCAGTCTGAGCAGGCAGCTGTGGCGTCGTAAAAGCAGAATAAACCCATATCTGGACCGTGTTTATGTGGTGCATAAAGCCGGAAGAGGGAGCCTGGTTTCTGACCATAGCACCCCAACAGTGCCTGTCACAACATCAGTGGAAAATACTTGCAAGCGATGGCCGCTTCTCCCGGTCGGTGTAGACTGTTGTTATCTTAGCTGTCGGTAAGTAGCGAACGTGTCCTTGAGTTGGCAGCGCCAGCTCCTGAGTAGGTCAATAGCGAAAGTCTGTTAAACAGACAGTGGTAAAATGCAGCAAAACATCTCGGTAAGCAGCCGTGTAACACCTTATCGTACTGAGTTATCGAAAGGTCGTCGGAAGACGAAATTAAGTGGTCGACTTGAAGTGCTTCATCTACAGAGTAGATACGGTGTACGGAGTACGAGTGCCGAGAGTTGTGCATTGTCCTGCACGTGACACTACTGTACTGTACAAGTGTCAAATGCTTCCCGATTGTCCCACAACCTCCCCTGCACTCGCTCTGTCAACTGCGCACTGAACTCCCCTGCCACTAACAATGGGTCGACCACGAGGTTCCAGTAACCTGGGTGGCGATCCTCGTGGTGACACCAGCGCTCCAGCCATTGCGACGCTTCGACTTGATCGACCTGAGTCTCCCTCATCTGCCGACGATAGAGTCTCCCAACCTCAAAAATTACACTCAAAACGTCGAAAAGCAAAGTCTCTCTACCGTCGCTGGAAATCAATATCTCTTCGATATACATGGCTAAATCCGCTCATTATTGTTCTCGTCATTCTCGGTGCTTACTACCTCAATCCCGGTCCGCAGAACCCGCTCCATAAAGCCCTCTTTCTTTCTTACAACCGAGGCCCTGACTACCCCGGTGGTCCCAATCGCTATGGCAAGGGCAAAGCCGATATCGCATTCGTATCCTTTTATACTATCGTCCTAAGCTTCACCCGCGAGTTTCTGATGCAGCAATTTATTCGCCCTATGGCGATAAGAGCCGGCATGCGAACTCGCGCAAAACAATATCGCTACATGGAACAACTCTACACAGCAATCTACTTCAGTGTGTTTGGCCCATTCGGTCTCTACGTCATGAAAAACGCTGAGGGTGGGACGCTATGGTACTTCCAAACAACAAGCATGTTTGAAGGCTTCCCACACAGGGTGCACGATGGCATGTTCAAAGCCTACTACCTACTACAAGCAGCCTACTGGTCACAACAAGCCATTGTACTCCTCCTCCAACTCGAGAAACCACGGAAGGACTTCAAAGAGCTGGTCCTTCACCACATTGTCACCTTGGCACTGATTGGTCTTTCTTACCGTTTTCACTTCGCCAAGATGGGTATTGCGGTCTTCATAACCCACGACATTTCTGATTTTTTCCTTGCAACGTCAAAGATTCTGAACTATGTTGACAGCATCGTCGTTGGTCCTTACTTCGTAATCTTCGTTGGTGTATGGGTCTACTTACGACACTACATCAACCTTCTTATCCTATACGCTACACTCACAGAGTTTGCCACTGTAGGACCATATGAATTGAATTGGGAAACTCAACAGTACAAGTGTTGGATCAGTCAGATAATCACGTTTGCCTTGTTAGCCTGTTTGCAGGCAGTGAATCTCTTCTGGCTATGGTTGATAGTGAGGATTGCGACAAACTATGTCTTTAGCAGTAACTGGAAGGACGAGAGGAGCGAGGATGAGGACGAGGAGGACGAGTCGATTCGCAAGGAGAAAGAGAAGATAATCAATGGGGATGCGAAGAGAGGATTGAAGAACGAACCGAAGATGCTCGCCGACAAACCAGTAGTCCTGATCAATGGTCTACCAATCGACTCTCAAACTGAGTCGAATGGGATTAAGCAGAGAAGAAAAGGCTAACCAGGTACCACGAGAGCCTGGAATTTAACCAATTCTGAGGCTATGGCAAACCCTAACGGATGCCACGATTGAAGATGGTCTTGAATAGAAAAAGATCGCGATTTCCTGGCGAGGAGTCGGACGCAGTACAACCAGAAGCCACTCATCTGTCCGTCATGCTGATCGACCATCTGAAACAAGCCCGCACTGAAGGACGCACTACATCCCAGCCCCAGCGAACCCAGTCACCTAAAACAACCGAACGTTGTTGTCCAAACACTATCCAAGGACGCAAACTCATCTTGATTGAGGTCAAAACTACCAAGCCACCGCCTTGAACGCGATCAAGGGAGGGATCAAAACGGCGAAATAGAATTGACGAAAATGTATCATATATATATATCTCAATATTCTTGTAGAATAATCATAATTCACATCCTTTGCTTAGCTACCTATGTACAGTATGCACAGTAGCTCTTGTCATTACAGTCACGAATTATCTCCAAGCAACAACATAAGAGAGGTCCGTAGTGCCAGCGGTAAGCGGCCAGATGTACCCTAACAATAAAAAAAGGATATAAAACATCGTGACACCGTAAATACAATGCCAATACCGTGTGAATCGTCCGCCAACTGAACAAGTACACAAGTAGCTAGCTAGCTACCTACCTACCCCATATCCGCATCACGTCCATCAGTCAACCATGCCCATTGACTCCATTAACCCCACCCTCCACCTCATCTCTAACACCCCGATAAACATCCATAACCTCCCTCTCCCGTCTCACAACCCCCCCAACCTCCCCCCTCAACCCCTCCAACCGTCTACTCAACCCCGCCTCCTCCGCAATCCTCAAATCCTCAAACGCTCGTAACTTCTCCTTCTCCTCCAGTAACTGGCCATACGTGGCCGTGAGTTTCTTTGTTAGCGCTTTTTGGCGCGCTATGTAGCCGCCTAAGAGGAGGGTGAGTTTCTTCTCGCGCTTGTTGTTGTCTTCGGCTAGGGAGAGGAGGGTTGCTGTTGCGGTTGTATAGTGGGTGTGGAGGGTTGTTGGGTTGGTGGTGGAGAGGGTGGCGGGGAGGGAGGTCGGGTTGGGCTGGTGGGAGAGGGAGGTGTAGTGGGTTTCGTAGAGGGTTTTGAGCGTTGGATCGGTGGATTCGAGTTCGGTGGTTATTTGGGCGCGGGCGGAGGTCAGGTAGGTGTCTGGGATTGTGTCGAGGAGTTGAGGTGGTGGTTTAGTTGGTTTTGAGCCAGGGAGAGGGTTTGTGGCGGTGTCGTGGGAGATTAGAAGGGCTGCTTCTTTCGCTATGAGAGAACGAATTGGGTCGGGTATTGAGGTTGCGGCGGATAGCAATGTGGTTGGATCTACTTGTCGAGGCCGTGGGAGTGATCGTTGGAGGACTTGGGTTTGACGAGAGAATGCGAGAGCTGCGGCTGCTTCTTCGGCTTCTCGAGCTCGTCGGTCTATTTCTTCTTGATCTTCGCGCTCAGTCGATACGGATTCGGTAGTTTCGAGTTGTTCTTCAGGAAGTTCGAGCTCAAATTCTGTGACTTTGGGCCGAGGAAGTGAGGCGAGTCTTGCTCGGAGGGCGGCTTTAGAACCTTGCACCTCCGTATTGATGGTGTAGCTGTCACGTGGTGTTCTTAGAGGTGTTGCACCAGGGCCTGCTGTCGGAGCTTGTCTGAACGGTGTTGCCATAGGATTTGGAGTTGACAGAACATGGCGTGTTGGTGCTGCTCCTTCAAAGCCAGTTGAGCCCGAGCCTTCGTGTAGAGGGGTATTCTCCCCACCTAACAGAGAGGACTGTGTCTCGTTGAGGGCTCGAATATTGCGGATCTCGTTGGCTATCCGGTCCTCTTGTGGCGGAGCCATGGGCGTACGAATTGCCGTTGAACCGACCATGTTTGAATACTGAGATACCAAACCTCTATCGCCATCTACACCGGCAGATTTTGAGGCTCGATCTCCTGCTATACCCATCTTCACAATATCTTCTAGCTCTGCCTCGCTGACTTGGGGAGCCGGGAGATTGAGAGCCCGTCGCTTGCTTTGCTGCTCTGCTTCCCGCATTTTCTGAAGAGCTCCAGCTCTGGCTGCAGCTTTTGTGGCTTCGCTCGAGCTCTTGTCTTGCTTTTGTCGTTTATTGTCCTGATTTTCATCAGGATCACCTTGGCGCTTCCTGGCAAGTTGTTGTTTGCGTGGGTCGTATCCTTCCCTTTCTTTCTCGTTCTCCTCCACCTCTTCCAGCGTATCGTAAAAGCCAGCAGCGGGGGCTTTTTCGAAAGGAATGTCAGCATTGTAGTCCATCTGACCTTTTTTCTTATGCGTTATCTTTGTATTGATGCCGGCATTCTTCAACTCCCTTCGCTTTTGCAATACAGCTAACCGCCTCGACTCCTCCAGCTGTCGTTCTCGGGCCTTTCGCTTGGCCTTCTTTCCCTGTGTATTGGCTAGACGGGCTCTAGCCTCCGAAAGCATTTCCTTCTCGTCCTCGTCCATGTCTATCGTGTCTGGTCGAGCAGGCTTCGACTCCGGATCCGGATCGAGTTCGCCAGGTCTGAGTTTCCGTACATCGTCACCGGTTGGTGCAGCTGTCTCACCACCATCTGGACCTCCAAAAGCCAACTCATCATTCTCTCGTGCTTCTGCTTCATCCAATAATCTCGAGTAGCGCTCGAGGCATTGGTTGGCGGTTCTGCCGACAATAGGTGCAATAGTCCTCCACTGCGTTGGCATCAGCTTTGCCAAGTGCAACAGCTTCTCGTCCTCCTCCTTCGACCATTCGATCTTGCGGATAGCAGGGTCCAGCCATTCTGTCCATCGTGCTTTGCATTGCTTTGGAGTTTTGCGCGCAAGGAGCGACGATACTCGAGCCCATTGATTTAGCCCATACTTTGACACTGATGCTTTGAGAATTTCGTCTTCGATATTCGTCCAGACTCCTCCTTTGACGACCGGCATGATTGCGCGCAGTATGCTGTGTATGGATGATATGGTGTTCGCTGTGGTTTTTTGCGGCGGGAAATGGAACTGACATGACCAAACAGAGCAAACACGAAATGATTCCGCCGGGCGAAATTTTTGAAATATGCCTTCAACTTTTGGTTTTGAACTTACTCATTTAAGCACATCTTCACTTCCCACGCTTATGGTCGATTATGGTCACAGAGGTCACGAAGATGTCAAATATAGGCGCCCCGCAGCAACACAAACAACCATCACGAAAAAGCAAGAAAGCATGGCGCAAGAATGTGGACGTTACAGATGTACAAGCCGGACTTGAGGAATACCGCGAAGAGGTCAAACAAGGTGGACCATTGAGAGAGAAGAAGGCAGAAGATATCTTTGCTCTGGATACTACCGGTTCAAAAGAGATCAGCAAAAAATATAGCCTCCAGAAACCGCTCAAGGTCGACGAAATATTGGCACAGCGTTCAGCTGTACCAGCGATTGATGGTAGGAAACGCGCTGGTCAGGATTTACCTACTGGTATCTATGAGCCTGCTAGTAAGAGACGGAAAGGTGACTGGGTTAGCAAAAAAGATGTGCAACGACTGAAGAAGACGATCAATACCGTTTCGCATCTTAGAAGCGATGTAGAAGAGCCAGCATCATCCTTCGACTTGTGGGACGCCGTGCCAGAACCACCAAAGACAGACGATCTCGAATACGTGCCGAAGTCTCGAACCAAAGTTGCACCAACCACCATAAAGCGTGCACCTATCCCACTGACTGCAAGTGGAAAACCAGTCAAAGCTGTACGTAATCCGGCAGGAGGTAGCAGCTATAATCCGGACTTCGAAGAATGGAACGAGGCAATCGTACGAGCAGGCGACGAGGAGGTAGCCGCTGAACAGGCAAGGTTGAAGGCAGCACAAGAAGAGGCTGAGCGGCAGGCACGTATCGCAAGCATGCCGGATGATGAAGTAGGAGGTCGTACTGATGACGAGAGTGCTTGGGAAGGGTTTGAGACTGAGAATGATGAAATGGAGACGTTGCGCAAGAAGCGGGCAACACGAAAGACGCCGGCTGAAAGGAATAAAGTCAAGCGAAGACAAGACGCTGCAAGACAAGCCAAGCACGACGCGAGAATGGCGGACAAAAAGAAGCAAGCGCAGGACTTGGCTGCACTTGTTTCCCGTCACTTAGTCAGTGTGGATAACAATGGAAACATGGTTATAGATGGGCATGCGGTTCAGCTTGAAGAAGAAGAAGAGGATGGAAGTGGTGACGACCGTGTCCTGAGAAGACGAAGGATGGGCAATGCTATTGTACCTGCAAAGAACCTCGAGGTTGTCTTGCCTGACGAGCTACAAGAGTCCCTCCGTCTTCTTAAGCCGGAAGGAAACTTGCTCCAGGATCGATTCAGAAATTTACTTGTAAACGGCAAGATTGAAAGCAGAAAGCCGGTGTTGCAACCAAAGAAGAAGAGGGTGAAGTATACTGAGAAATGGTCATTCAAAGATTTCGGTATCCCAGTCTAGCAAGCGCATAGATAGTCGCATCAGTATATTGTTCATGATTCAACAATGATGTTCTTTTACATTTTTCGCATAATGTGCTGCAACGGAACAAGTGTTGATGAACTCTGATGGATTTGAGGTCTCAGCAAAGTTCAGACTCTTCAGGCAGCAGCATAACTTTTCTGGTTAGGCAGCGGAAATAGCCTGGTCCGGCTTCGAGTCGATTGCATCAGCGCCAACAGCCGCAACGACTCGGAAGCTTCTGACGTGCCATTGTTTGTGGACGCGCGTGAGCTGCATATAGTTCCTCCTACCCATTTGCTAGCCTGCGAAAGCTTGCTTCTGGAAGCCTGCCATTAATCGGGCTTGTGCTGAGCATCATATACAAATAAGAGATGTCGTTGTTCGGAGAGAGTCCTCCAGAACGGCCAACCTCGGTCGCAGCTGCTCATTCAAAATCCTTGTTCGGTGACGATTCAGTACCTGAAGCCCGCAACACGACTCCCTCACTTTTCGCCGATAACGCAGATGATTCTCCATGGTCGTTGCCAACACCTAAAAAAGCGGCTCGCAAGAACTTGGTAAAACAACTTTTACCAGCCAACGAAGTTCCCGAATCGTACATTGACGCTTTCGATAATTTACTAAATTCTGGGGAGGGCCGCGGTGGTGGGATCAGTGTACCGGCCGTGCAGAAACTGCTGGAAAGTAGCAGGCTCAGTTCAAGTGACCAAGAGCGCATATTGGGTCTTGTCCTACCTGCTGGCAAGGATTCCACAACTTCCCTTGGCCGGAGCGAGTTCAATGTTGTGCTCGCACTTATCGGATTGGGACAGGAAGAGGAAGAGATAAGCCTCGACAGTGTAGACGAAAGGCGGAAACGTGAGCTGAATACTGCCCTCATTCGGCGCACGTACATCTAACATTGTGAAGGGTTGCCAGAGCCGAGTATTGCCTACCTTGACGATATCAAAGCCCAACGACAGTCCAAAATGCAGGCACCACCCTCATCCTCCCCCGATACACCGAAACAGTCGAAACAACAAAGACAGGATTCATTTGGAGGTGATCCATCCAACGATCCTTGGGCTAGTCCAGCTATAAAAAACATTCCGCCTTCGACGGCAGCTCATACATTGAAACCTACCGGAATTGACGACATCGCAACAAATGCTGTCAATGGTGTGCGTACCACGAGCACCTTTACCACGAATGAACAAACGTCCTCGGGTGGTCAGAGTATAAGTCCGAGTGCCGGTATGATAGGTAATGCTTGGGGTTCATATAACGCTAACAGCGGAGGTGGATTCGTGGATCAAACAACGATAGGCGGTGGTTTTGAAGCCTCCAGCAATGCATCAACAGTTCGCCCGGATCGACAACCTTCGAGACCTACCAGCACTAGTATTGTTGTTCCACCAGGCAATGGAGAGTTAGTCACCGTGGGTATTCTGCCGGATAAGGAGGGAGTTTTCCTATTTCAACATCACAACTATGAGGTCAAGGCACTACGGCGTGGTAGCAGTGTAGTGCGAAGGTACAGCGATTTCGTTTGGCTGTTAGACTGCCTACAGAAGAGATACCCTTTCAGAAGACTACCACTGCTCCCGCCGAAGCGTATACAAGGTGAGTGAGCTTGGTCGCGAGATCACCTATCAATTGAGCTGACTAAGAATGAAAGTTAACGGAAATCATTTGGCAGCCGATGCCAGTACCTTCCTTGACAAGCGAAGAAAGGGACTCATTCGATTCATCAATGCACTCGTGCAGCATCCAGTACTAAGCCAAGAAACTTTGGTCGTCATGTTCCTTACTGTACCTACGGTAAAACACCCTGATATATGCTTCATGAGCTGGCTCTGACACACAATAGGAACTCTCCGTATGGCGTAAGCAGGCTACTATTTCCGTCCAAGAAGAATTTGTGGGCAGAGCTCTTCCGCCCGACCTCGAGGATAGCTTACCTTCAACGTTGCCAGACTTGTTTGAACAAGTTCGGGCCGGTGCGAGAAGGGCCGCCGAACTGTATATCGTTCTATGTGTGCTGATGGATAGACTGACAAAGCGCAACGAAGCAATGGCTGCCGACAACCTCAAATTCAGTACGGCACTACAGACGCTTACCGAAGGAAATTCAGATATTTATGCAATTGACACAAACGATGTTCCTTTACTCAACGATGGCATCAACGCAACAGCGAAACACCTCGAATCAACTCAAGTCCTACTGGAAGATGAAGCAAGAGCATGGGATGCAGGCGTCCTTGAAGACTTCAAGAAAATCAGAGATGCCATGATTTCAATGAAAGATATGTTCGATCGTCGCGATCGACTTGCAAAGGACAACATCCCTCAATTAGAACGTCGAATTATGGCTTCCGAAAATAAATTGGTGGCTCTCCGACAGAAACCGCCAGGTACTGTTAAGCCAGGCGAAATGGAGAAGGTTGAAAGCAGCATCACCACCGATAAGGAGAATATCGTTCAGCAGCACGCTCGGGGCGTCCTCATAAAGGAGTGTATTCGTGATGAAATTATCACCTTCCAAGGTACAATATATGCAATCAGTCGCCTACATCAAGACTGGGCTCAGGAACGAGTCAAGTATGCTGAGCTTCAAGCAAGTAACTGGAGGAGTTTGGTGGCAGATACAGAGGGTATGCCAATTGGCGAATGAGCTCATTTAATAATTCAACATGGAAGAGGTGGATAAGCATGATTGATCCGAATTAAATTACGATAGCGCAACCACGCCAGATCCTTGAGGAGGCGGTAATATGTAAGATATATATAATGTCTTCCCACACAGATACCATGAAAAGCGGCTGGTGTAAGCTTGCCGTTGGCAAATGTTTGATTCACAGCCAGTCTGCTAGCATAGGAGTTCAAATCGTGATCTTGTCCACTTTCAACTCCAATAATTCACCTAGACAAAGCTTCCAACTTACACATGTGACTACTGTAGGATACTAGTACAGCGTAGAGCATTCCAAGCTGATGTTGTCAACCGCAGCGAACTGCAACCCAGATCCTTCCACTACTCCCCTCCTCTCAGCGCCCACTCGTCAGGCCTTTTCCACTCAAACACCTCCCTCGCATCAAGTAGCAATAGGCTTCGTCAAATCAATCAAAATCTTAACATGATTATCCTTATCCTCAACAAGCGTATTAAACCCCTCCTCCACAATCTCATCCATGCGAATCTTCTTCGTAATCATCCCCTCAGGCTTCATCTTCCCACTCGAAATCGCATCAATAACCTGTTCGAAATCGCCAAGCGCATAAGTCGCAATGCCCATGTACGCGCGCTCCCGAAAGACGATATCGTTCATGTTTAAGGATGCGCGTTTCTCCCAGACCGCGATGTTCACGAGCGTGCCGCGCGCTTTGATGGCTTTGAAGGCGGTGTCGACTGCGATTTGGACGCCCGCGGCGTCGAAGCCTACGTCTGCGCCTTCACCACCTGTCAGTTTTTCGACTTCGGTTACGATGTCGACGGCTGTGGGGTCGATGACGTGGTGTGCGCCGAATTGTTTTGCGAATTCGCGGCGGCGTTTGGAGACTTCGGACACGATGATGTTTGTGCAGCCTTTTCCTGTTAGGGCTTGGATTACGGAGAGACCGATTGGCCCGCCGCCTAGGACGAGGGCTGCGTCACCCTTTTTGAAGGGGGATACGGCGACGGCGTGCCAGCCTACTGCTAGGGGCTCGATGAGCGCGCCGACTTCGAGTGATACATTCTCGGGGAGGGGTTTGACGGCGCTGGCGGGCGCGGTGGTGAAGTCGGCCATGCCGCCGCCCCAGCCGCTTAGGCCGATGAAGCCGTTTTTGTCGCAGCAGTTGACGAGCCCGCGTTTGCAGGCGCGGCAGTCCCCGTCGTAGATGGTGGGTTGGATGCAGACTTTGTCGCCCTTTTTCACGTGCGTGACGCCTTCGCCGACTTCTTCGACTATGCCGGAGAATTCGTGGCCGATTGTGAGTGGTAGTGTCTCGCCGGTGATGGCGTGAGCATGACCTTCTGGGATGAGATTGGCGCCGCCGAGGAATTCGTGTAAGTCGGTGCCGCAGATGCCACAGAATTTTGGTGATATTTTGACCCAGCCGGGCTTGGTTTCGGGGACTGGTACCTGCTCAACTCGGATGTCTTTTTGGCCGTGGAAACGGACTGCTGTCATGGTCGACATCTTGGCTTTTTGTATGTTACGAAGTTGAAACTTGATCTGAAAGGTTAGCAAGGTCGTGGAGCTATAGCAGTCTTAAAGCGTGTGATTGTTGAAGATGGATTCCGAAAGAGGCACAGGTTTTTCAAGAAGTGATCAATTCAGGATGTTTCTCATCAGATGAGACTCTCGCATTTGGTTGTGATCAGTAAGAGAGGACGAAGTCCCTGGTATAGCGTCATATGAATCCATGCCTTCTCAAATCAGCCAGTAGTTGTTGTTGTACCGAAAGACTTTGAGGAGCAAACATGTGTCACTAGCTCCAACCCCACAATTGAACCCCGACCACAAGAGAGGAATTATGTAAGGTTTTCAGGCTAAAATGCGGATGATGGCGTGTTCAGAGCATGAAGATCTGCTAGACCAACGACCAGCGGGATGTGAATATTGGAGATTTCTCCAACATCCGACTTGTGTTGGTCGTCGGTTATCGGGAAAGTGCATAGCGAGAGACTATTCTCGAAGTCTGGCGGTTTCAACAGCGGTAGAAATTGATGTGTTCTGAACCACTGCACTATGAGATGCTGACCAGCCTCAACATCCTAAATATGAGATTGCGCGGTGCTTTCTCAACCTTCACTAGAGAATGGAGCCTTCATTCTTGTGAGACTTGACGGAGAACGAGCTCAGTCTTTCCACTGGACTCGTGCACATGTTGAAGCGATTTTCAACGTCCGGCTACTCGGCCTTTTCCGGCTGGTAAAGAGAGACACTGTGGTAGGACTTATCAGCTCTGCCTTGAGCTCCTAGCCTAATTGTTTCCCAAGGGGACACAATAATTGGAATCGCCTGAAATGTGCTGGATTGGACACTTCACCGTCGTTCCACCACGTGGCTGGCGTGTACCAAATTTTCCCACTTTGTGTGGTTATGTGGAATGCTTCAGGTCTCGTCGTCCAGAGCGGACTTCTTCTGCTTCGCTTTCTTCTCCTTGTCTGCCTTAATCTCTTCAACCTTTTGCTTTAGAATGCTCTCTAGACCTTCATTTCTGCGTGCAAGTAAGAGGACATCTTCAACCTTGATTTTGCTACGACCAGCGTGGTTAGCGAAGGACTCGAGATCTTGAGCAACGTTTTCTACACAGGTCAGTCCGTGCTATGCAACAACAATGTATCACAATACATTTGACTCTTACCTATCTGAGTCCACAAGAGTTCTGTCAAAGCGCCTATGAATTGAGGTGTAGCATTAACACCAAGATTGATGATCTCCTCATCGACGAGCTTCCCAACATGGTACCATAATGTAGATTTGAGACGATCTGTCATTTGCGCATCTTCGTCGACAGGCTCAGGCATGTTGCTGCTGCATGCGCAACGAAGCCGTTAAGGTTGTGCGTCTGCCGTAAGCAGGGATCGTGGAGCAGATAAATGTCAGACACGAACGCGTTGAGGACATGAGACGCGTTTTGTTCCTGTTGCTATAAAATGACGTGCCCCCACTTTGTGATCAACAAATTTCCTGCTCATTCACCTCGCCCTGATAGGACTTACTTACATTTCACAACCAATTTGACTTGGAGAACTGTATATATTTTCACAGCTACAGTACGAGTGTCACCATCTAATTGCGACCATCAACTTCACATCGGCGGCCAACATACCGAATTTCCTGACCATCATGGCTTTCGTAGAAGATGACAAGATCAAAATCAAAATCCCTTTCGCCGTGCCATTTCTCGGTATACACGAGCCAACAACGTTGAATCTCAACAAAGCAACCTTTCAATTTGTATTGCGGCTGGTTGTTTGCTTCTGTGCTTTTCTTCTGTTCTGGCCACGCGTCGTTCGCACATGGAGAGCAGCAACAGGAACAGATGATGAAGCAAGACAAAAAGAAATCAATGAGAGGATCGCCAAGATGGAGAAAGAAAGAGATGCAACAATAGCAGCTGGAAAAAAGTATGCTGTAGTAGGAGAGACAGCTACAACGAAAACTGGCTCGGATATGGGTAGTGCCAAAAAGAGGAAGACTTAAGAATGTATCACATTGTTTATGTTTCGACAAGCATTGCAGTAATCTATGTTCAAAAAACTTCGACCTTTGATGGTATTAGCCGGTATAGACTTCAACTCCGTGCAGAGCAAAAGTGGTAGAGACGCAAAAAATCACACCCTTGTCTTCCTTGGACATAACACAGAATTTCAATCAAACTCTTCCTCCGAATCCTCGTTCATCGGAATGTGAAGCTTTTCAGGTTGAGGTGAATGCAAACTCGCAGAACTCCCACTGCCAACAGAAATGCTTCCAAGTGATGAACTTGAAGCTCGTCTCCTCTGCTTCCCTTGCCTGCTAAGAGTTTGAATCAACAACTTCCCAAATCCAGGAATCTCCCTCATCAAATCCTCCAGAACCGGCAACTGTCCCATTTTCTTCGCAATCATCCGCGCCACAATTTCCACCACGTCTTCTCTTATCGCTTGTACATCATCTCGATCCGGCAAGTCAATAAATAGTACCTCAATACCTTCCACGAAACCATCAACTGCCTGTTCGAATGCCTGTTCATCCTTGACACAACTCCTCGCTTTCTCAACAATTAATCTTCGACAATCATCCATCAACCCAGTCAAACCATACTTGTCTGCCATCAGCCATAATTGCAAGTCGCTCGTCCAGCTGCCTTCACTTCTCGATAGCTCCAATGTGTAAAGCCATTTCAACATGCGACCAACAGTCCCCGGCTCGTCGTCATGCATATCTACTGAAGCAGAGGACGACTCCTCAAAATCACCAGAGAAGCAAGTATAAAAGAACTCGCATCGTGGTGCCAGGATACATCGATGAAGATGCCATATTCGCGAACCGGAACGGATAGTGCAGTCACTGAATAGGGACGTCTGAAAAAGATGTGAAGCATATTGTGATTGAGTTTGAGGTAGGAGGTCTGCTGTGGGTTTTTGTCGTCGTGGTAGTGTAGCCATGTTATTGAGGTGGTCCTGTTATTTGAGAACAGCTTAGGTAATTAAGTATTGAGGGAGCCGCGATTCCAAGTAGATAAATGGTAAATAGAGCAATGGTAAACACAAAATGAAACAGTAACAATATGATTATGTATGCAAGTAAGTACTGTAGTTCAAAACATCTCATGTCCTCACTCTTCAAGTTACATACGCAATATACCCAAGCAATCTCACCATCCACACCTCATATACCGACCAACCAATCCACCACAACACACCCTCCACCAGTAACGCAACTCCCGCACCCGCAATCCAGTGCAGGTGCAGTGCATGACCACTCAAAATTTTCCCTGACACAAATGGACCAAAAACATCCCAAAACTGAACTTCCTTCCATCGAGAACCGAAGGTCCATGCGGATATCAGCACTCCAATCATAACCCTCTCCTCAATTTCCTGGGGGTAATATCTTACATAACGGGGTCCATGGCCACGTTTTTCCATATGACGGGGACGTTGCTTTTTGAGGGAACTACGTACTGTACATGTTCATGGAGTATACAGTATTGTAGCTGTGCAGTACAGTATATGGCTACGTTATGTGTTACGACTAGCTGAGGGTATATAAGGCAGACAACATGCTCCCGCCATCACAGTATGTCTACAATACTACAAGTACAGCACAGCACAGCGGACTAAAGTGCATACAGACCTTGGTATATACGGTACCTAAAGTAAGGTGGTACCCATATCTCCCCTTACCGACGAACACGAACCGCCAGCCGCAGTTTCCGTATCCGTTTCCGCTTTCCGGATCATCGTGTTGCTGTGCAGTGCAGTGCAGTGCAGTGTCGGGCTTGATGAGCCAGACCTTAGGTTGGCAGTGGCTTTGAAGCTTTACTTTATATAGGTAGGTACTGTAGTGCTACAGTACTGTACAGATAGACTTGGTGAAGGGATGGTGTCCTATCTGATGCACTGGCATGTTGTACTAGACTGCGTGGATTGCATTCAATGCAGGTGGCGCGATGTAGGGTGCGGATGGTGACATTTTCCTGACAAAGTTACAACAAGTACCTTGTGGTATGGAGGGACGAGTCCTCGGGGTTCTCGTTTCACTGTGTACTAATACGTACACACACATACACATGCGCCACTCTCGATTGATATCGTTATTTGAAGGATGAAGAGCACCTTCCTGCGTGCTTACGTATGATTTGAAAATCATGAGCTTTGTGCATTCAATCACGAGTCACGACTCTTCTTTAGTAGGTCTTGCTAGGTAAGCGTGTAGTTGGGACGATATGAACTACATACGTACGTGGATACACAATGGGGTGTAATTTACTTCCGTGGTTGGGATACCTGTATGCAAAATGGAATGTATGATGGCGTGCTGTATGGGCAGATTATACCTACGTACCTACGGAACGACTTGCTTTTATCCCTCTCTTGGTATGTATGGTATACGTAGTACATGTTTTTCATGTTAAGACGAGCACATAAGTTCCTACGTGTATGTATGTGGTGACAGTGATGTAAAACACCCACTATAATGTTTTGAGTTGCTATGTGTATCTACATGTCCATATCTCTATTCCTCCATGCTGGATTCACCGCATTGTGTGAACAGCATAGCACACGTAGCATGGCCGACGTGCTGCATCCTATCCCACTGACATGACATGACATGACATGATATAAGGAGACGAGATAAGATGAGCACCAAGAGCAATCTGGCCTCTCTCCTTGCTCATCAGCAGCCACGAACCCAATGCCGTCCAGCGTCCAAGCAGTGCAGTGTCAGTGCAGTGTAGACTCTACAACTCCTGACTCTTCACCGCTTCCTTCTCATTCCAATTCCCAACCTCACTAACGCGTCTCTCACTAGCCTCAAGCGTCAACGGCCCCTTCCTAACCATCAGACTCATAACCTCATACAACACATCCGCCGCCGCCATAGTCGTCAACTCAGCATTCGTATCATACGCCGGCGCCACCTCCACAATATCCGCCGCCACGAAATTAATATCCTGCAAACCCCGAATAATAGTCCTCAATTCACGTGTCGTCCAGCCACCTGTCTCTGGTGTCCCCGTTGCAGGCGCGAAAGCCGGGTCAAGCGTATCGATGTCGATAGATAGGTAGACGGGGTTTTTGGTGCCGACGCGCTCGATGATACGTTTGATTATGCCGGATGTGCCGATCGTGTCGATTTCGCGGGCCTCGACGCGCGTGAAGCCGCAGTAGCCGTCGTTGTCGTAGTCTGAGAGACCGGAGAGGGTGGTGCGGATGCCGGCATGGATGGAGGTGTCGTTTGCGATTAGGCCTTCTTGCGCCGCGTGGTAGAAGTACGTGCCGTGGTTGATGGCGGCTTGTTTGGATGGTGAGCCGCCGAAGACTTTGGGCTTCCAGGTGTCGAGGTGTGAGTCGAAGTGGATTACTGTTATGGGACCGTAGGCGCGGGTCACGGAGCGGAGGAGAGGGAGGGTGATGGTGTGGTCGCCGCCTAGGGTGATGAGGCGGGGGAGGGTCTTGGACTTGCTGCTTAGGCCGATTTGTTTGCTTGCTGTGGCGGGGGTTCTGGTGAGGAGGGTGTGGTGGCCTTGTTCGATTTGTTCGAGGGCGTAGGCGTTGTCGTAGCTGATTGGGATGTTAGTGTGTATGAGAAGGTGTGCTTGGAATGGCTTACGATGTGACTGGGATGTCACCGCAGTCAATCACTTTACCCCAGAAGTTGAAGGGGTTGATGTCTTGTGGCCTAACCGTTGTGAGTATGCTGATCGTTGCCGTTGTATTTCAGATGCTTGCTTACACGTTGTAGCCACCACTAAACCCAAGCTTGCGTGAGCCTTCATTCCATCTAATGTAGGACAGGAGAAGTACGTACTATAGGTTGAGACGACGAGAACCTTGTCTAATCCCGCTTGGACCGAATCTTGCTCCTGGTCTGTACGAAGTGCCTGTGTCGAATGGTGCACCTGAGTGAGTGTAAGTTGCTGTCTATTTCTGTGTCTGACTTGCTGTGCTTGCCTATGAATGCAATATCATACTTCTCTGCATCGCTCGCAAGGCATGGGAAGTATGGGAGACGACCGAAGGTTGAGATGCCAGAGAAGACTGAATCTGCCTGTAGCCCGGGTCAGGTACGTTTCCTGTAGTAAGCTGCTGGTGTTTACCTGAGTGCCACCATCGCCGGGCAAGGTATTGTACCACAACGATTTGTGTGGTCCTTCGATGGGGGTTTGATTCTCATGATCACCATGAGCTGCCACAAGGACGGTCAAAGCGAGGAGGGAAATTTGCTTGCAAAACATCTTGGAACGTGTCTGTCAGGTAGCTTACGAGGAAATCGCAGTTTGAGCAGACAGATATGTCGGCTTTTGTGCTATTCGAGCTGTAGAGCACCTCTCGGATTCGAACGTCACATGGTAGGCTGGAGCTCTTCCCCAGTCTGAGCTTGCTAAGCTCAGTATGTCACCAACGGTCACACAGGCGTCATCTTCATCTGCCGGAAGAGCTGTTACTTCATAGTTACGAATAGCTGTGACAGTAAGTGAAGATACGCAGTAAGATATGCATCATGGCCTATCTGGCCGGTCTAGTAGAGAGTTTCGAAAGTTCTGTGCAAGCATTTCCCCGGTGCGGAGTGAGAGCCGATATGTTCGTGTGTTGTAGAATTGTACCACGATATGGAGCATTAGATACTCTTCGCCGTCGTTGTGATCCCTGTTTCGTGAATGTGTGTGTAAAGATAGTGGTGAGTGGGATGAGGTCGGGGTAAAAGAATTTGACCAATCACAAATACTGTAGCTTTATCAGATAAGGAGTCGGCCTGGTCTCCTGCCTAAATGAGTAATATGTCTGTGCCGATGTTCGCTGAGTGAAGCAGAACAGAAGAATGCTCAAGGCTAACGATGTGGTGAGCGGATCGGAATTGGCATGATGAATTATGCATGGTCTTTGCCTGAAGCTGTGGGAAAAATTGTGTTCATGAGCATGATATGTAATGTGTCTGGCATCATTGCGGTCCATTGGCCACAGGGCTTGGGCTGTCTGCATCTGCCTCAGATTGAAGTTGAGCATGCCCACCTTCCATCACCTCGTCCTTGTCCATCCTTTCAAACGCTTTTTTGACTTGGTGTTCCCAATTGCTGAAGGCGACGATTGCCCACTCGAGGAAGCCCACAAGGTACAAAGCAATACACTGTCCAAGCCAAAGTCCTGCCAGACGCCAACCGTGAAATGCAAGCCATATACCTAAGGGCAGAGCAATACAGTAGTAGCTAACCAGGTTAACAATGGCTCCAATATGTTGCCTGCCCATGCCTCGTAGTGACCCGCCGCAACTACCATTCAGACCATCTGCGACCTGAAACAGAGCAACGTAAGGTAGCACTTTCGCTGTTAACTTGACCACATCTTCGTCGTCGTTGAAGATTTTGGCAAAGACGTTCCGTGTCCCTAGCAATATAGCAAGAACAACACACCCCATGAACATACTCAGCCAAGCTGCAGTGTTGGCTGATCTTGCTGCTCCTTTCGCATTACGCAGTCCGAGCATGTTGCCAACACGAGCACTTGCTGCAACTCCAATTCCGAATGGTATGGTGTTCAAGACCTGGTCAGCAGTCATGATCACGCTCTGTGAAGCCAAGTCCACCTCACCAAGCCGGCCGGCAGCCAGTGCCACAATCTCGAATGCCCACCATTCAGTGCCAACATGAATAACTCCAAGAGCTGCCAATTTGGCAAAAGTGCCAAGATTTTGCAAGCATCGTTTGGTCCAACCTCCCCAGCACTCTCCGCCTGCTACAAAACGAGCATAGAGAACAAGACCCAGGAACGATAACCAGTAACCGATACCGGTGGCAAAGGGAGCTGCAAAAACTCCCCATCCAAAAGTGTAGACGAAAAGGTAGTTCAGACCAGCACTAATTGGAGATGTGATCAACAAAACATAAGTACCCGGACGCATGATCTCCTGTGCTTGGAGATACTTTTTCATCGTCTCAAAGTAAATATAACCAAGTCCACCAGGAATCAAACATGTCAAAAATCTGGCACTGTCCCGTGAAAGTTGATCAGGCTGTCCCAAGGCTCGGAATAGATGTTCCGAAACGGTCCAAAGAATAGCGACGGGAATGTAGAACAAGGTCAAAACAACAAAAGATCGCTGAAGAAGAACGCCCAGGTCGTGTTTATTCTTGCTGCCAGTGAAAGTCGAAGAGGCCAAAGTATCCAGTGCAGTCGATCCGCCCATACCAATCAACCAGCCCGAACACATGGCGAACATGTAAGAGAAAGCTGCTGTCGACAAGTTTTGTGGTGATGCCCGACCAACGATGAGGATGGATATTGTCTGTAGGGAATTCTGTAAGGTATAAGCCAGAATTACTGGAATTGAGCCTTTGAAAAGTATCCAGAATTCGTGTAAGACAAGTTTTCTTGCAGGTGTTTCGTCCTCTGGTAATATGTCCATAAGATCGCCTTCCTCTTGACTGGTCGATTGCTGATCATCTTGGTCGTCTGATTTCTTATACAACAGCGGTGACTGCTCATCTGCTGTACTATCATGCTGAGCAGCCTGAGTAGACGAACGTTTGGAATCAGGCTCGATTGCGTCGCTGTGTTCTCTAGCCATCTTCACTGCTTGTTGCTCACTGAACTTGGACTTGGAGAAGAACTAAGTCAGAGTGACCATTGGGACTTGGTTCAAGGCAAGCAGGCAGTGTGATCTCCCAACGACCAACATTGTTGTCAAGGCATCCCCCGAATATAGGAGCCGTCTATCTCCGTCAGCACGTCTCAACAGTCACCCGACTTCAGGGATATGAGTCCCACAATGGCCCAGAAGCGATAGAGTATGCCTTCAGTCATTGCCACACGTAAGAATGGACAAAACCCGAGTACCGAAATCAATGATAGGGATCGTAGTACTTGCATGCCGAAAACGGTTAGCCGCTGCAGGCCAATCTGCAAATCAGAGCAAGTCATTCTCTTATCTTTACAAGTCAGCGCTCAACCACATCTCATCCAATTCGACGCAATCTTCTTCATACTTGCACTGACACCCCCGAAACCACATTGGCTGATACGATAGAGTCTGGATCTTAAGGCTTCCTCACTATCCATGCCCCAGACGTCACCTTTGTGAAACTACCGAGCAAGCACCTCTTCATGTAGTTCTCTCTGATAAGACAATCTTTAGTTTGTGATACACCAAGGTGCATCCAGGGCGATGGTTCTTGAGTTCCCTATGAATGGCAGAGAAGGGTGGGCGTGATGTACTGTGAAGATTTGAACATTGACGCGGTAGTTAGTACGCATTAGCCAGGACCAGATACATGGGTCTGAAGCGATTCAATATGGTTTAGGCTAATGCGTACCTACCAAATCTCCAGGCTCTTACAGTAATCGATTGCCTTATGCGTTGAGGCGTTGGTGTGATCCTTATCGCCTAGCCTCAAGCCGCATACGTGATTTGCTGTACTGTATGTCAAAACCATTCATATCCTTCCCAAGACCGTACACGTACCTCAACTACATCCTGACAACCAAAAAAAACACCCACCAAGACCTGCAAATCTGTGGTTCGCAACTCGAGCTATCTCAATTGAAGATCACTGCGTGATAATCATCGACATGGAGGAGAAGCTCTCGAAGAAAGATGATACCCAGGACGTCTTTGGTGGTGATGTTGCAAAGGAAAAGAATATAGTCCAGGCTCATGAAGCTTTCGTTGTTCGTGATGGCATCCGCGTTCACCCACAGCCAACGTCAGACCCTCTAGATCCTTTGAACTGGTCGAGTTTTCGCAAGCACTCAATCCTTGCCATTGTTATGTTCTCATACTTTATGTTCACATACATAACAACCACCACGTGAGTCAAGATATCATTACCCATATCGAATCTCAGCAGAGAACTAACAGGTTGCAGTGTGCCCTCATTTCCAGCACTGCAAGATCAATACGAGGCCTCATATTCACAAGTGAACTGGACAGTGGCAATACCAGCGTTAGGTCTTGCATTCGGTCCGCTAATATGGTCATCCTTGGCTGAAATATATGGTCGTCGTATCATCTTCCTGATTGGTACGCTCATGGCATTCGGTGCAACAATTGGCGCTGCCAAAGCGAGCAGCTATGGAGGCTACATGGCTGCTCGATTCTTCCAAGGTCTCGGTGTCAGCCCTGGAGCTACCGTTGGTCTGGCAGTAATTAACGATATGTTCTTCGAGCACGAACGTGGCAGCAAGGTTGGACTTTGGGTGCTTTCCATCGATTCTGGCCTTCTGGTGGGGCCAATCTTTGGAGGGTTTCTAAACATTGTCAGTGCGGCATGGATTCAATGGTTCACAGCAATCCTGTTTGGGATGTTATTTGTGCTTGAAATTGCCTTCATGCCGGAAACATTGTACCCAAGAAATCGAATGTTGACAGACGCATCAGTGGCGAACAGTAGCGACGAGGGTCCAATCGACTTGGAAAAAGCCGCAAGACGACGAAGTGAAGCGTCCGTGTCACACCTTCCACGCACCAAGCAATTACCTTTCATCAACATTATCAAGCCGGTTCCTGGGTTGAAGCATCCGAAGCCGTGGGATAGCATTGTTCGGTTCGTACTAACCTTCAAACTCGCGGCGGTGGTGGTAGCTGTTCTAAGCTATTGCTTTTTGTGGTATTGGTGGGTGCTGAGTGTCATCACGATGCTTCCAGCAGCATATGCCAACTACAGTTCCGTGGTTCAAGGGCTTTTTTCGATCGGCTTGTTGTTAGGGACGCTGTTTGCAGAAGTATTGGTGGGTGGTAAGCTCTCGGACGTTATTGTTGCTCGCCTCGCGCGAAAGAATGGAGGAAATCGACTAGCAGAAATGCGACTTTGGTTAGCATATCCCGCTGGGCTCCTCACTTTCATTGGACTTGTGGTTTGGGGGGTCAGTGTCGACCGAGGCTATCACTGGATAGTTGGACAAGTCGCCTTCTTCCTCTTCGCGGCTGGCATTCAGGTTGGTAACACGGTGATCTGCTCGTACATTGTGGACGCGTATCCACTTCAGAGTATGAGTGTGATTACCTTCTACAGTGTGTTCTTGAACTTATCAGCCTTCATCGATCCGGTAAGTGCGCTCTCCTACACGAGTTGTGGACACAACAAGCTGACACGATTGTTCATATAGTTTTTCATTGCACCTTGGCAAGCTTCTTCAGGATGGACATGGTGCTTCGTGGGTCAAGGAATCATCGTTCTGTTTGGCGCACTGCCAGTGATCGCAGGGTTGCAAAAATTTGGACCGGTTCTTCGACAGAATAGCGGCCAGCCATCGTGGGTGAATCCCGAGTTCGACACAGCAATGTAGCGTGGTTCATATTGTAGCCTATTGGTATGAAGGTTGTAGGTTAGTAGACGAATCAATGAAAATAATTCTACGGAGCGCTGCAGACCCGCAGTTTGGCAGAGCGGCGGGAATTGAACACCAAACTGTTTTCCTACAGCGAATCAAAATGACCGTCATCGACTTTCGTGGCAATCTTGGAGCAGCAAGGACAAGTCGTTGTAGTTACAGTATTCCGCACAATTGATAGGTCTTTGTGGTTGCATCGAACTTCCACAGTGCTCCAAAGTACCCAGCACAACTGTTTCCCTGGGTGATGTCTGGGCTCTCGTAAGCCTTGGGAAATGGTCGACTAATGCGCATCATTGACGCTCGAGCTAATGAATATCTAATCTTGAACTTGAGAGTCCCGTAGCGTCGCGATCGGAGCAAAGACGTTGTGCTGGATACGTGACCGCAGTGTGTCTGGAAATGGATCAAGGCGTGCCTCCGTTGGTTACAAGTTGAGTTAGTGCAAAGTCTTCTCTCGATTGGGGTTCGATAGCCTAAGCCTAGGACACCTTGAATGCCCAAGATGCAGCTAGTTCTGCACCATCCACCATTCCCGCTGTTCCGATCTGCTGGAGTGAAAAAGCATCTGATTCTCTGCACTCACTTGGTGCTTAGGTGCAGAAGACCAGCAGATTTCTGCACTGGTCGTCGATAGTAAGCGCATGATTTGTATTGACGTGCAGACTGCAACATGAAGGTTGAACAAGGTATTGTTCGCGAACAATTCTCCTGATAGCAGGACAACCTCGCTTCATTTCTACCGTGATATGCACCATTGCCATCGCTCGACTGAGATGGCCAATCTGCGCGAAGAAACGCGTTGGATCAGGCGAAACGCGATGTTAGTGGAGGCTCGATCGACGCCAGTCAGAGCTCCTCCCAGGGCCCACCGAAACACCTTTATCCGTCGACTTTTGCAACTGGATCTCTTTACATTTGTCCCGATGCGTAGTCACCGTATCGTGCTTTCCTTCGTCAACAGCATACCGACATCCTGATCGCAATTCCACTCGTGGGTAATGCGAATCTTGTATTGACCTAGCATATTTGCTTCTCCGTCTACAGTGTCATGGTGTTCCTGCCAAGCGCCCTTGAGAATATCAGGAATGAACACATCAAGAGTGCTGATTCACGGGAGCTACGAAAGTTGACCTGACACTACACTTTACAAACAAAAAGTCATCGAACCTGGACTAGGCTAAGTGCGGCGACCTAGTACAGCTGAGACACAATATCGCAGCTTGTGCCATCGCCATGTCATCGCCCTGGTTTCCCGCTTGATTAGGCTTTCATACTGTCAATGGACGCTTTCAGAAGGCTGCGCTCGCGCAGGAAAAGCAAGGGTCAAGCTGACTCTTTCCTGTCCTTCGCCGAAGCTGAGTCAGGACCAAGGTCACCTGTCACTCCATGGCACTCGTCGGCTGCAAGGCCATCAGCAACAGTCTCCCGTCCGAGCGATTTAGACAGGAATTTCATTCACGATTACTTACCCTACCCAAAATCATCGACAGACATTGGCACTGCAGTACCAAGTGGACGCGTGCAGCCTACCACAGTTGGAGTATCCAGACCCTTTCTGAATAATCCTCGCCCGGGGACTGTCGAGAGTCTCCAGCAAGCTCTGGATAGAGCTGCCGACTCTATATCTTACTCACCACCACGATGGACTGCCTCTCCATCACAGCAATTCGGCTTCAAGACTGGAAAATATGTCGACATCTTCGCCATAGCAGGTCAGTCAGGCCGAGCTAGTACTACCTTTAATGAAGATGTAGCAGAGCGGAATCTTGACTCGGTACCACTCATGACCGAAGATGCTCACCCTCGATATGAGCCGACCTCCAAGTATCAGGAAGAGGTCGCCACCCGCAACGCTAGTCGGAGCGTCGTCCAGCGTGCTTCATTGTCACGGTTTCCGCATGTTTCGGAGAATGTGAAGAGTGCTAGTCGTCCCCCTGACCTCGTAACGTCTTACTTTCCACAACTCCCACCGGAGGACTCGCCAAAGCATCAGCGACCTCAAAACCCTACCGCATATCGTGCTCATCAGGATCCTGGCCTGGCGCAGCATGTAACAAATCGTTCACCAGCACATTTGAGGGAACGTTCTAGTCGGATTCTTGCCACGACAATGGGGAGGAATGACACCGGAGCTCGACCCGAGAATGAGCTTGAAAGAGCGAGATTCATGGACCTAGAACTACATACGCCCGAAGGTCACTTCAAACGTTCTGGTGATGATGAGGCTCGGCACGCTTTACCACGAGAAGATGGCCGTCTTCATATCTCCGAAATATACGCGAACACGACCTCACCTAACAAGCGCAGGTCCGACATCTCAATTTCTCAACTTAGTGAACGAGTGGCGCAAGATTCCCATCAAATTTCAGGGCAAAGCACAAACCGAAAACTGGACAGAACGCCAAGCTATCAAATGTCTCTGGATGAGGCTCGCGCACGGACGAGGTCGACGGCACCCGTTCTTCAAAGGAGTGATTCTTATGGTGACAACACACGAAGGCTCGAGCTCTTACGGCCTTCATCGACTATGAGTACCACATCATCTGCCAAGAGGTTAACGGCTATTGGGACTCGAAGGATAATGGATTTGACCAACGACGATGCCGAGGTACTCTCTATAGTTTCTTACATGAACACACCAGAGATCGACGATGCGTATACTGGAGCGTTTCGAAAATTGAAACCCGCAGTAGTGGTAAACCCTTCACCTACCAAAATTCTGGTCGAGGAGGATCCGATAGTACCTAAGTCCAGGTGGTCCTCCGCGTTCGAGCCAGTGCTTGACTTAGACCAGCTTGCTAGGCAATCGCAAATGGTTTCTGACAACGACGAAGCAGTGGTAGCGGCTGATAATCAAGCTCTACCACTTCCGGAAGAGTCTTCAAAGCCGCCACTATCTAGAAGTTTATCCTTCTCTCCTGTGCGGACTCTAACGTCTACGACACCACCGAGGACCTTCTCCTTTTCACCAATTAGCACTCTTTCCACTTCGCCTCGATCTAGTCAGGTTATTGCGCTACCACAACAAGACATCCAGTCTACATCGTTGCAGATGCCCGTTAACCAACCTGACCAACAGTCTAAGCCCCCGACATCAAAGGCTCTCGAGCTGGATGCTATACCGCAGCAGCTGGACAGTGAGGTGTCTGTGGCGACCGTACCTCTCGTGAAGGCGACTGCTGATGTATCGCCTGACGATGTTGAGGCAATGCCACAACCTCTACCCAAAGTCAACCAAAGTCCGCCCAATGTAGTTGACTCCCGAACATCGAAAGGGACTGCTATAGTCTCAAGAAGAGATAGGAAAAAGGATGACAACCGTGCTGAAGGTCGTGCTGACTCGGCGCGTCGGTCCGCAAGGACTGCTATCCCAGCCGGTCCTATTGACCTGGAAGCTACGCCGGAAATTAAGACGAGAGATTTCGCCGCACTCCTTGTCGAAAAACCAGCTACGAAAGGAACCGAAGTATTGACCGAGCGTAAGCGATCACCAGCAGCTTCTAAGAGATCCCCTAGAGAGGATATCAATGCGTCGTCAGCAATGAAGGCATCTTCCTCGACTGATAAAAAGAATCGCAGTCGATCGGCGAAATCGGTCAACAAGGTCGCGTTTGAAGAGAAACCAACGACCATTACTGCGTCCGACAAGAAACCAGAGAAGCAAACGGAGCGGAAGAGCAGCAGGAAAAGCAGCAAACAAATATCTGACACACCCAAGAAACCCAGGCCCCGTTCCATATTTGACGAAGCAGCTTTCAAGAAGAAGCAGTCAGAAGCGACTGTAGCGCTGCTTCGGCTCCAGGAAAGTCTGCAAGAAAATCTGGAAAACACTGACTCAGATCTAGACACACCACGTGATACAACTAGACCAGCAGAAAAGCAGCAGAGCAAGATACCAGGTTCTCAAGCAATGCCGACACAATACCATTCATCGCCATCTCTGGCAGCAATTGCCATGATCGCAGCAGCGACTTCTTCGCCAAGAACCCGTACTAGACCTGGCATAAGCGGAAAGTCTTATTCGGAATATGGGCAAATTAGCCGTGGTCCAGCCAGAGTGGCTGGTGTAGTCCGGTCGAACACGGAGAATGACCTCCCTACTGTCCGTTCTATCAACTCACAAGGGACTGGTACTACAGCTCCAAACCCAGCGCTAGCCCGTGTGGATGCGAACGACATAATTCCGCCTTCTCCTGGCGAGGTTTCGCTTTCTGCGTTTCCGCTTCCAGCTCCGCAAGCAGCCACACCAGACATGGAACAAAGTCCACCTAGCTATGTAAAGGATGTAATTCCAGCACCTGTCCGTCGAGGCAGTCAAGCGTCACACCTATCATCCGCATCAGCGTTCAGCATCCCATTCACGATGGTGCCTGGTCGAGCCAGCAGTCTGCCGACGAATAGGCTTCCGGTACCTGCGTCAAGCACTGTTACGATGAACTCGATCGATTCGGTTATTCCACCACAAAAGTCGGTCGAAATAGATGGATCATGATCGGCTGTTATTCTGATATGCTGACATAACCTCAATATGCATCGCGACGAAACGATGACAAAGTACATGTCATTTACTAATTACTCACTTCGTCAGATAACGGCACTTCTCCTTTTCATGTTATCGGCAAAACGTGGTCGGCCCGAACGAAGCATCTCTTACTTGATTTATATTACTGTTTAGCGAGTCAACGTTCAGAGCATAGTGAGGCAGTGTTTGGAACACTTGACTATGTAGTAAACAAGAGCATGTTAGCGAGACCTCGTTATATGAAGAGGATGATCAGAAGGGTTTTTGTGATACCCAGCTGCAGATGAACTGGAGGCATCTTTTAGAAACATACCTAGGAAGATGCATCGAGTCATCTTTGTCTCCTCCTTATGAGGAAATACGAAGCTGAAACTATTCAACTCGAATCCGGTGTGTGTGCAGTCACATGGTAATACTATCTCAACGGTCTCCTGTGCAGTACATTGTTCTATGTAATTCTCTAGTGCTCGATACCAGCTGCCAAGACCAGTAGCTTCCAGGTTAGTCGATTAGGTTTTTGGCTCGTACTTTCCTTTGCAATAGGCCGCTGGACAGCTGAAATACCACTCACTTGAACTTTGATCGTCTTTTCAAGACTAATCCAAATTCCCTTGAGGAGTTCGTATTGAGGAAGCTTCATCTAGGACGATTCATATGTATGCCCTGAAGATGGTTTCCTAAGCCCGAACCGCTAGCGTTCGGCACGATGGACAATAAGCTTGACACTTGTTTAAAGCTTGACCATGATCCCAGCCATGACGATTTCGTCGCTAAATACGATCTGCATCACATATGGAAGCTTGATGGAACAAGAAGTGTAATACTCCAAGTCTATCATTGATTTTACCTGTCAAACCAAGTCCTGTAACCCATACAACTTTTAAACCATGTCGAAAGAACCACGCGAGGTCAAGGTTGTTATTGTCGGCGCACCAAGTACCGGACGGAGAACTCTGATTCGGAAGGTTAGTTCATGAGCAGGGTTGTACAGTATTTACTGCATTACCTGGCGTCATTCCTGCTGCACACATCTGATATCCGGCTGTAGTATATCCATTCAACCGTTACAGAAAGCTATGAACCATCAGCCGATCAAGTCAATCACAAACAAATCACAATCGATGGAGAACCATGCCTCGTCGAACTCTCATTTGCAGACGCGAAGAATCACAGCAAACTCGAGGTTGGAGATGCTTTTATATTGATGTACGCTATCGACGATAGAGGCTCCTTCATTGGCACACGAGATCTTTACCAACTTCTACGGCAAACAAAAGCAAAGTCAACACAAAACCGGCTCTCCAACTCATCATCACCACCGAGCTTAGCTCCGGTCTACCTTGTCGGCAGCAAACTGGACCTGGAGCACGAACGCCAAGTCAGCCTGTCCGAAGCAAAGAGCTTAGCAGTCAACCTCCAATGCAAGAAACTATTCGAAATCAGCTCAAAAAACCACACCGACGAAATCGATGATCTCTTCACGAAGCTCATCAAGGAGTTACCGAGCCCTCCATCACCGCAACAACATGACCAACAACAATCGCCATCACCATCACCACGACCCGGCCTCGCCAGTGTCCAAACACCAACCCGTCCAACAACGGCCATAAGTCAAGCCCAACGCTCAACAACCACTCCTGACATAACCCCCCGTCGACCTGGCATGTTCGACAGGCTAAAATTTGGATCCATGCGCCGCACGCCCAGTATGCAAAACATAATACGTAGGAAATCAGGATCATTCGACGAGACCGTCGGAATGTTGGGGTCGGGGCGGAAGTCAAAGGACAATCTAAGGACAGTGTCTGGCGGGTACGGCAATGTACCAGTTCTGGCTGAGAATGGAGATGCGAGGACAGGTCTAGGCAGGATGGTGGATGTGAGAGAAGCAAGGAAGGAAAGCAAAGAGGAAGTGAGTATGCCATTTAGATTAGATGTTGATACTTCGGCGTGGAGGGAGACGATCAAATGGCCGACCGAGTTTGCTTTGATGGAAGAGGATTCCAAAACAGATTGATATACCCTTTGCTCGAGCTTCTTGGTTAGGAGGTAGTGGCCCGTCCTCGTATCTTAGCATCATTTCTTTTGCGAGTCATGCGAGAAAGGTCACGTTCGTACGGTGTCGGAGTTCTACTCTCAGCTTTTGACGATATTGTAGACAATGGCAAGTTGAGGCGATTTACAATTGATCCTGCATGCATATACGATCACTTCGATTCTCGGGTGTCACATTACTCCAAGCTGTTGATTTGAGATGAATGCTCCAACTCAAATCCGCCGACTCTGCTACAGTTTAAAATACACAGCCCATCTACAACAATTCAGTCCGAACAGTATGGCACCTTGCCACGTACAACGGCTTTGCTATCGAGATGCATAACTTCCTCCATGTCGTGGTAAATGTGGATGAATGGGAATCAATGTACATGCCAGGTAAATCAATCTTACCGTATTTTCGATAAGTTGAGATAGAATACACATCAATGACGTTGTTAAGCTCTACATGTAAAAGTGGCAGTCACCAATGACGTGGTATTTATCTGATTTTTCGTGCTCTACACTCATGTAAACACTTCTGACACACCACAACACATGATACTTTTCGCTCCCAATACTAGTTCATACTCGATCCTTGCTAGTCAAGGACTTCACAACGTTGTTTCGGCAGATTTAATGCGCTCCGAATTGGCTCCATACTGTCGGTGTCTTCCAGTAATTTTTGATTGATCGCGGGCCGTTAGCGTCGCTGCTCGGGCCCGACAGTTCTCAAACAAGTGTATTCGAAATCTGCTTATGTCACCGACCTACCCCTACCATGTACCTACCACAATTTTATGAGCCTTGATCAGGCTGATGGCGCGGAATATAAATACGATCAGTCAGCCATCAATCGTTCCATAAGGGGTTCAATACTGGCAGCCGACCTACGAGAAATATATCTGCTACACAACCATCTCAGATCCAATGTCTAAATTGAAGGTTCTCGTTGTGGGTGCCTCTGTTGCAGGCCCAACAGCAGCCTACTGGTTAGCCAAAGCCGGAGCAACTGTCACCGTCATCGAACGCTTTCCAAAACTACGTACCGGTGGTCAAAACATCGACATCCGCACCGCCGGCGTAACCGTAATGCGAAGGACCCCAGGTATGGAAGCTGCCGTGCGAGCCAAGACTACAAGAATGGACGGTATGAGTTGGGTCGACACCACAGGCCAACGATATGGTACAATCAGACCAACCGGCAATCCAGATCAGCAATCTCTCATCTCAGAATACGAGATCTTTCGCGGCGATCTAGCTCAGATACTGTACGACATGACCAAGGACAACGAAAACATCAACTACCATTTCGGCGAACAAGTCGTCTCAATCCAACAGAACAATGGAACAGACAATGGACCCATCACAGTCGAATTCGCAAACGGTCTACCATCAACACAATACGACCTAGTAGTCGCCTGTGATGGTGCCACCTCACGAACTCGGGCTATAGGCCTCAATTGCGGTATACGAGACTACATCCACCCCACCAACTCCTGGGCTGCATACTTCTCGATCCCCCAAGACCTACTGCAAGGAAGCACTATAGCGCAAGGCTACAGCGCTCCAGGTGGACGCTTCATGGGTATCGGCCCCGACCCATCCTCAGACACCATAAACCGTGTTGGCCTTCTATCCTTCCCGCGCAGCACCAACACCTCCACTGACAGCGCCTCCTTCTCCTCCTTCCGCACTGCCGTCCAACAAAATGACAACACAACTCTCAAGCAATACGTAGCAAACCACTACCGCAATGCAGGCTGGATAACCGACTCCGTCCTAACGCACATGCTCTCCTCATCAGACTTCTACGCTTCCGAAATCGTCCAAGTAAAAGTCCCCTCCATCTATAAAGGACGCTTCGTCCTAGTAGGCGACGCCGGCTACGCTCCTGGTCCCACCGGCGGCGGCACAACACTCGCTCTAGCAGGCGCCTACGTGCTCGCTGGCGAAATCGCAAAGCACAAGGGTGACATCGACGCCGGATTAGCGGGGTATGAGAAAGCCATGAGGCCGATCATTACAGACCTACACAAGATCCCGCCGGGTGTAAGCACGATTATGGCGCCGCAGACAGAGTGGGGGATTTGGATTAGGAATAATATATTTTGGTTGATCACGAGCAGCGGTATCATTGAGTTTGCGCAGAAGTATCTTGGGGGTGCGTTTGCGAGTAGTGAGAAACATAAATTGGAGGAGTACGAATGGTTGAGATGATGGCGTACTGAAAGTAGGCGTGGCATGGCATGTGTTTGAAAAGAGTTTGGAGATACTGTACTACTACACTACGTTTCTGGCTTTACATGGCAGAGAGAGAGTAAGATGTGGAATGCGAACTAGATGGGGAGGAAGCAAAGTTATGGTTGCACGAGGGCAGGAAGGTGAAACTGTCCGGAAGCTGACAACTCAACCCAAACGAACTCAGCTCGACTCAGCTTAATGGGCACAGGACAACCACAAGACTATTCCACCAAAAGCCGATCCATAATGGTGTATGTGGGCAGTCAGTTGAGCGAAAACCCCACGGCACAATAGATCGACGCTCATGGTGGTTGAATATATTTGTACTATTACTTGCAATATAAGACTGTACATTAAGGCGAAGGACAGGACCTGGTTGACGGGCTAGATACGTAGACCATGGGTATGTGCTCTACTCTATTATATTACGATCAGGCATTACATGTATAAAGTATACAAGTCACTTCGCTTCCTGTGCTGAACGGTCTGATACCGTGGGGCTTCTGTCAAGACACTCACGTAGCTTCGCCACACAGCAGGATCAGAATTCATCCTGTCTACACATCCTAACAGCGTCATACCTACGTAGGAAAAATGTACCAGAGCGCTGCACTTCCTATGTTAAAACATCCCGTCCTTTCCCAGAAAGTTCATCTCGTGGCCCATTTCTTGTTACTCCTTTTTTTTCTGCTTTCCAGACGATTACTCCACCCAGGTATTGGAGTGGTAGTGGCGAGGATCATGGCTTGTCTATGTATGTAATCGACTATTACTGGTCGCAGGTGGAATACAGATATTCCTGTCCGATCAAGTTACCAGGACGCAAGAGGTTTCTGACTGGTTGTGGATGGGTAGGTAGGGATGTAGTTACCAGCGAATACTGGTTGTCAATTGTTTTTTTGTGTTCCTGGCTGTCCGGCTGTCTGTTTCACTAACTGGAGTTGAGGAAGTTTAACTTTTGCGTTGAAGGGGACGAGGATTCAGTGGGGGAAGGTGACTTCTTGGGCTGTGGAAGACAATGGGTGGATGGTATGTTGCGTTCAAATGATTATGTAGATTGATGCGGATGGTTGGTGGTAGCTACGAGTTGAGTTACACGTAGGGTGGTTGGGATGATCAGCTATTTCCGTACTTGAATGGGAGAATGCATTGTTTGGGGAGGACGACATCTTGGCCTAGAAAGAGGATGATGAATTCTTCCTTGACATTAGCGACTTAGGTTGTACCTGAGCATTCCCTGTAACCGGTATCCAACGAAACCATCCTATTCACCTTCAAATCCGTCCATACATCCTTTGTTGAGGTCGATTGTGAACCCTGCTCGTACTTAGCATTTCTGGCTTGGACGGCTGAAAGTAGATGGAATAAATCGAAGCGTGTATAGAGAGCAGCGCGCAAGTTGTAAGTGATGTGTGCCTTAGTCGTCCTTACCGTCATCGACAGTTGAGGAAGAAGAGTTGGGTGGATGTTTCAGTTCAAAGGATTTCGTAGACGTCTCAAGCATTATTCGACCATGTCTGTGCAGCATTGCGAGTCGTACCATAGTGTCTGCTGCCTGTTCGTTCATTTCAGAGACGTCCTGGAGGTTCGTGTCGTAATCTGCATCCAATCCATGAAATAAGACCGCATTGGTTGAAGACTTCCAGATGGGAGATTGAGCACGTTGTGTAAGATGTATGGTCAGTACGAGGAATAGGACTGTCATGATAGTGAGTACCGTCGGTAAAATCAACCATGGCCACCGCACTCGGACGCTTACTGGCGCCGTGCCCAGCTTGCCATAAATATCTGTCGCATTAACCGAGTTCCAACCCATTTTCGTTAAGGAGGCAGCGACATTCTGTATGAAGCTTTCAGGTCCGCGGAATTGAGCTGATAGTAGGCCGTGAGTTGAGGTATTAGGATACTGAACATGGTCTAGCGTAAGTGCAACAGAGCCGTTTTGTGACACACCACCGCCGCACAATATAGTCGTCTCGTTTGCGTCTGCGAGGACTCCAAAATTGTCTTCCCATCTGAACGGTCCAAGATCTAGCACACCTGTCTGCTCACCAACAATCAGTTTACTGATTACATTATCCCAATCCCACCAACCATACAACGCAATGCCACAAAACGCGAAATGAGTATCGTTCACGACAAACGAGTCAAACCCATTCCATGTCATCTCGTAAGGTGCTGTGACTCTATCAGTTGTGTTCCGAGGACTCCAACATATAAAAGAGACACTTGTACGCCCATCATAACTCGTAAGCTGTCGGAGGTCTTTGTCGCCATAAATAGGTACAGATCCGTTGAAGTGTCCCTGACCGTTCAGCACAGTTAGCGTCTCATTTTGTAGGCAGAAGTCTATTGAACAAACGGTTTGAGATTGGACTACGAGCAACCAATTCTCGACACGAAATACCAGGAAAACCCATGATCCCATGGGAGACAGCACTGGCCCTCCAACCATAGCGAATGCTTCTTTTCTGATGTCAGATATTTGCTTGATTTGGTAGGTTGGTATGGTGACTGCAATGTCATTTATCGAGCCGCCGAATGTGCTGTTGATAGCTTTTATCTGTATAGTCTCATCACCGATTATGCTCGAATTCAACGTGCAATTGCGAAATGCGAACCCATCATCATCCCAGGTATCGTTTTGACTGAAGAGGATGCTGCATGGTTCCAAGAAACTCGAGGTTTGCTCATCCTGACATTGACTACACCAATTCAAAGATTCGAAAGCACGAAACGTACAGTTTCCAGTCGGACAGGTGAAGATCCGGTCGAAATTGTCAGTCCATAAACCCAATTGAATTGCCTGTTCAGTTTGTATTACGTCGTGGGTGGGGTTGGTAAGGAAAAACCGGTCCTGCTTGGTCGAAACAAGATTCGAATCGACGTATACAGGGACTTGAGGGTAGGTTAGGAGCTGCTGGGTGAAGGGGTCAAAAGCTAGTGCAGCCAGTGTGATAGCCGCTCCGAAAGCAGCAGGCGTCAGGCCAAGACGCCCCAAGAATATATGGCTGGCCCCGAGTGGTCCTCTGCTCGCGTTGTCGAAAGTCTGCATGTCCAACAAGCTCCGCCATGTCTGAAACCACAACCATTTCAGTTGACCAAGGCAATCAGAAACTGTGAACATCATGGCTGCTTTCGCAATTGTAGCAAGAATGGAAATGATGGTGTTTAAGGTAATGGACCAGCGATATTCTGGAGCAGGCTTGCCATCGTGATATTGGAGCACAGCAGCGGTTGTAACGAGACATGCTACAGCGGCGAGTGCAGCAAACGTCTGTGCAAGCCATTGATCGTTGACCAAGGTGAAGATGGCCGAACATGTACGGCGGGGCTGGCTGGACTGGCTGGTCCGAGTAGGCTCAGAATGGTAGGGTGGAAGTGACTCCCTGTGGTCGTCTGCAATCAATCTAGACTCCGGCTCCATCTCTTTGCTACCAGAAATGCTCGAACTTCGTTCTTGCAATGATGAAGAGGGCAAAATCGTGGTAAGGCTGCAAAGTGATCCGGGCCCATACACTTGGCAGTGGGTGATGCGAGTGTTGGAGAGCGTGTATTTCACATGGAATTCAGCCTTCACAATGGAACATAGACGGCACAATAGTGTATCGTTGTGCTACTCAAAATTCCACAGTGAAAGACGGTTTAAGTCTGACCCTCTGCGCGTGGCAGCAGCATGCACCGACCTTGTAGCTTTCCCTCCAAGCTACATGGCGCGATCACCAAGCAAGGCTGTGTCACTCGCATGAAGAAGGTTGGATTAGAAATCGACTTGATTGGTCGAAATCAGCCCCATATGTATTGGCAACGGGCGAATACGAGTTGAGCAGGGGCAAGATTGGACGATACTTGCCGGCGGGAAAGCGACGAGGTTGACCCTCGAGGTTGAACCTGCCCATGCGCAGACCGTCGAGAGGACACGCAGCAAGCGATAGCCACACTGGTGTGCTGAAGGCTGTCTATCATCATCCATTATAACCTTGTGGTCTCGCTCATCAAACACGTGAGTGGTTTCGGTGTTGATGGAGGTGCAGCAAGCGCAGAATCTGTCCATCTTGGCATTACCACTTCCTGCAATTTACTTCTGTAGGCCACCAACAAACCACAGCTTGACTAATAAATTTGCCAACAGCGCTCAGCTATCTTATTAAACCTCTCCTGTATTTCGTGTAGGGTGCTCGGCCCTTGTTACTATATTCGCATCATCTTCGAATGCTGTGAACTGGCCGGAAACCAAGACCGCGAGAGGTCAGAAACAATTCAAAGTTTGCCTATGGCGGGGCGAATTAAGTTCACGGTAGGTACTTTTGGACTTACTGTACAAGTACCCTCAAAGACCGAAAATTACTCGAGCTTACTTGTACTTGGCAGGAGAAGCACGTCTGCCTTGAGCGAACTCTCAATCACAAACATCTTGATAGGTCGAATTGGATGACAAACCCGAAACCTGCCCCCGGGTAACGGTAACCTGAGGGGCCAAGATGCAGGGACCACCCTAATCCTATAGAGGCCAAGTTGCTGCTCAAGAAGTGCTGGCGGGCCTACCCAGAGTAGCATTTTGCTGCGACTGCTATCCGAATCCTTGACTTCTACTGGTGTGATCACCCTCCCACCTTTACACTTGCACATAACAATGCTAGTACTTCTAATTGCCCGACATCCACCCACAGCACTAATGGTTTGCTGACCACTAGATGCCCACTGCCCGTCAGTGGCTACGTGGCTATTGGGTCTAGCCTTTAGCCATGGGACGCCTTATCATACCAATCTGCCAAATAATTCTTCGACCTTCATGCTGTAAATCCCGGTTTATCAAATCCTTCGGTTCTCATATCCACCTGCTTGCTGTCACAAAGGACATCAATTTCTAAGAGATGTCGTGTTCAAGCTCTGTTGAGCCCTTACAGCTGATCTGGAGTAACAACACCGTATCTGGCGATGGCAAAGCCGCCAGTAATGGCATATTCATGTTCCTGGGTAACCCTTCACAGCCACTGTCGTTGAGACCGACCTTTTCCGTCAATAACACATTAATCAACAACATCGCAACCTGCGGCTCACAATCCAATACCTCCTGCATCTCCACTATTGGTGGTGGTTTTAACCCAGAGAGCAGTTCTACCTATCGAGTGTCATCCTTGACCGGTTTCAATGGTAGCCAGGAAGGACTATCAAACACCTATCTCTACAATGCGCCTTATGTCTACGTCAATGACCTCTTTTCAGTCCCGTCGGGTATGCAATTTCCAGGATTTCCCTTAGTCATGGAAACCAATATTCTGCAATATGCTGCTTTGGGACTCGGTACAAACTCGACCTTCATGTCGGCTCTCGTCAATGCGAATTTGGTGCCATCAAGGTCACTCAGCCTGTACACCGGTGCTTATTCTGCTGTCAAGGCAGGTGCTGTCGTCCTCGGTGGTTATTCGAACCAATTTTATCAAGGTCAGCTGTATACGGAAAAGGCAAATCCTACCTTTTGCACAGCATGCTTCAACATTACTGGTATGAACTGGAATGACAGCAACGGAACCTTGGATCTTATGTCAACACGTACTCGTAAGTGGTTCACTGGAGAAGTCGACCCTTACCAGCCTTTCCTGGTTCTGCCTCAGGACGTTTTCAATGCTCTTGGGACGCATACAGGCGCATCCGTCGACACAAATTATGGTTTGTTGAGTTACTTAGCTTCAAACGTACCAAGTGGTAACCTTACTGTTACCCTCAGCAACGGCTTAGAAACCACAATCCCCAACTATGCATTATTTGACCCACCTGCACTGGATGGAGGCATTCTCCAATATGGTCGCAACACCTCACTAGTCTATGGACTGTTTGAAAGCCTTGCCTATACTTCTCAAGATGATTCCTACGCCGAGATCGAGGCTATCCTAGGTCTTCCTTACTCGGCCTGGGTATATATTATTCGAGACTTCGAGAGGAACAACGTCAGCATTGCGACCGCAGCCAATGTGACTGCACAGAATTTTCCCTCACGTTACACGCCAATCTGCTCCATCACTGATAAAAGATCCACTCTCTCACACCATCGCAGTAATGCTGGTGCTATAGCTGGCGGTGTAATCGGAGGGATCGCTCTACTTGCGCTGATATGTTTGGCTGTGTGGTGGTTCTTCCTCCGGAAAAGGAAGAGCAAGAAGACAGGCGCAGTAGATCCGCTGGAAGCTCCTTTACATGCTGAACACAAATCTCAAGAGGAGGGATTGACCACTGCGAAGAGCACTAGCAGTCCATCATCAGAGTTACCACCGGAAACAAGGGCAATCTGGGAGATCAAAAGCAATAATATTTACGAGGCTCCGACACGACTGGCCACGCACGAGCTACCAACTGGTCCTCGGCTGAGATCAGAGCTACCGACATGACATGCGTCACAGAACATCTTTTGAACTGCAGCTGATTGCGCTACTTTAAAGGCAAGAAGATACATTAATCGAACATAGAACGGTCGAGGACAAATATGCACTCAAGCATAAAACCTTGGAATGTGCTGTCTGGAATCATTTCGATATTGGAGAGCCATAGCTTGTGGAGATATACACAGCAGACAGAGACTGCTCCATGAATCGACGACACGCCACATCTGATGGCTACAAGAGAAGACCGGAAGTGCATATTCCCATTCACAGCCTCTGCCAAGCCCCTCCAGAACCTCCTATCACGACCTTCATCTCGGCCGTCTGGTTACGTCTACAACGATAATGAGGACCTTCCACGTGACCACTGCCACTTCCTCACTCAACTACCAGTACGACGAAAATGGCGACGACAGTCGCTCTCATTCCAGGCCGTTGAATGACCCAGGCAATATTCGACTCAAACCTCCATGAGCATCCCACACCATCAAAACCGGGGATTTCAACACACAAAAGACTTTCACTACCACAACGACACGACCAGCGCATCACCATCAGCCTCATATTCACCAAATATTTTAGGTCGATGTAGCAAAGGCGTTCAGGGACAAACGGAGTTCAGGAGTAAATCAAGGACGGTTAAGATAGGTGGATCAAAAGCGTGCATTTACCAAGACCGGAAAATTACGCATCTAGCGGATCAACACTTCGGAGTATGCGCCAGATTGAAAACACTTTGAAATGGATGTCGAGAGCTACGTGACTGGGAGCTATATGGTGATTAGCGTGGCGTATTTGATAACATCAGTTTTCTTCTTTACTACGTATGTATATAAATGATTGTATATATATACCTCTCTCTAATCCATCAATCGATCACAAATCTGAATCTGAGAATCCGAAGATGTTACATCTCCCAAAATAGATCACGAATTGATTCATATTGAACTACCTACCGACCAGCGCCATCGCTACCTACCTACATACCCAGTAAACAAACAACCAACCCACCCATAACCATCTCAAGCACCTCCCCAACGCAAACGCAACCCTACCAATTCCACGTCCTCATACTATTAGTAAAAACAGGCACCTTCCAACTCAACCTCGCGGGATCAATCCTCCTCACCCCCTGGCCTCTCTTCTTCTCCCTCTCAACCCTCTTATCCTGCCACTCCAACAACTCATCCCTCACCACAATGATCCACTGTCCCTTATGATACCTCAGCAGTCTCAACACCTCAAGTTGTTCATGGACGTCTTTTTCCGTCATGGACGTTAGACTTGCGATCTCGGATATGCTGGTTGTGTTGGGGCCGCCGGGGAGATGGATGGAAAGGTTGAGATGGGGGTGTAGCTCGGAGGATGTGGGTGTGTGGGAGGCGGATCCTTTTTCGGGGAGACGGAGTGGGTCGGAGAGCAGTTCGACGAGGATTTCTTTCCAGAATTGTCTGTACCCGAGCAGGCCGAGATCTGAGAGCGGTTTTTCGGGGGAGCCGAGTTTTCCTTCGCGTTTGGAGAGTTCGTAACTGAATGCTATGAGTAGACGGCCGAGACCCTGGCGCTGGTATTGTGGAAGTGTGAGGATGCAAGCGACGTTGTAGCCTTCTGCTGATTCTTTCTCTTTGCTGAAATAGCCGACCAAATGGCAGCCGTGCTCGTCGCGCGTGACCATGCAGTAGAAGAGGAAGGGGTCGACGTCGTAGTAGAGCGTTTTGTGGTCGAGGAAGAGCTTGGAGAGCAGGCACAGGTTGCGACACCAGGTGCGTTGGCGGCGGCCGTCGACTTCGAAGAACGAGACGAAGTCGTCGCGGTAGATTTCGTTGCCGGGTGGGTGTTGGAGTTGGCATTTTGAGCGGTGGCGCTCGAAGGCTTTTTTTGAAGAGAAGTAGGAGAGGCAGAATTCGTCGATGTAGACTAGGTCTACGTCTGAGAATTCTGCAGGATAGGGGGAGAAGTACCAGGGTTCGATTATGTGTTTGCCCATTTGGATTTTTTCGACGTTGCGGACGAGATGGACTTGGGCGTGGTGTTGGACTAGGGAGCCTCCTGTTCGGAGTTTTTCGATTTCGTCGTCTGGTTCGAGGATTCCGGTTTGCTTTTCTTCGATTTTGGTTACGTCGACCATTTCGGCGTCTGCAGCGCCTGAGTCTTCGTGGCTTAATGTTGGTAATGGTGTGCCAGCACTGGTTAGCATAGCTTCTGGTCCGGGAGTACTGGCTCCATCCTCGACGTTCTCCTTGCCGCCTGCTTTTGACGGTTGCGGTCGCTTGCGATCGTTGCCTGCTTTGGCTGCCAGGTGAGCAGTACTGTCAGGTGTCGCTGTGCCTGCTCGAGAATCTGAGCGTCCTCGACCAGCGGCTTTGGTGATGACATTTTTCGTGGTGACTTGCTGAGCACCCGTACCCTGCTTGGTGGTTACAGTGGTCTTTTTCTTCTCTGGTTTCTCAGGTGCAGGCCATTCAACCTCTTGTGAGAGGTCTATTCGGTCTGCACTGACCCATTCGTCGAGTCGTTTGTTGAACTCGACGTAATGAACGTAGAATGTTAAACCTCCATTGCGTTGTTTTATGGACAAGATCTCTGCTTTTCGTGTCTCTCCATTTTTCTGAACCATAGCTTTCACTCCTATTCTGGAATTTGGTTAGTCAATGGGTTTTGCTTGAATGCCTCTTCGCAAGACTTGTGATACACTTACTGAATTTGTCCAAGAGTTGCAAGGCTCTTTTCAACAGGTGTCGGCGTGCCATCTGCATCTTGTGGTAAATCGTGGCCTACCATGGTTGTCGCAAGAGGATTTAGAACCAATTTATGGACGCGTAAGGCGAAATTGTTGATGGTGGTTGAGATTTGGATTGGTTGTATTTCGTGGTTGAAGTGTGAGATGGTCGTTGATGAAGATGCCCAAGAGGCCTAAAGTGGCAACTGATTATCCTCATCGATTAGGCGCCAACCTCCCCATCATTTCTCGTCTGGGAGACTCGTGAAAAATCATGCTCACAAAGTGCCTCACACTACAGGCATCACTTGCTCAACATCACGCATTTCTTTTCTTTCACTATAGAATCACATATTACGCAAGTAAACGGACGAAGCATGTAACTACATTTAGAAGACCGATGTCATCTGCACATCGACAAACTCAATCCGATATCACGATTATATTGTCCTTAACACTAGATTTATTCAATGTCTATAGAAGAGGTAGCCTTGCTGGTGACAACACCTATGTGTCACAGCATATACATAAATACATCATCATATCTCTTTGTGATAACGCCATTGGATCCTCCGATCAGTCCTTCAGCCTCATCCCCTTCTGTATCCCCTGCTGCAGGCCTTTCCGACTCCCTATCAACAGACCCAAGGCCTACCATTTCATAACTTCCCTTTTGGTCCTTCCCCTTCTTTTTATTCATCCTCTTCAATTTCCACCTCAATATCATCGCAAGCACAACCACGTTTGACATGAAAAGCCCAGAAATGACCATTCCGTTCACATAATGTGGTCCATCACTTTTGGGAAAGATGCTAACACCAATCAGTGGTCCACATTGTCCGACGACGTTCATAACCATCATCGACAGCCCTTTCTCCTTCTTACCTGGTTGATTGTTCAAGTTCCATGTGACGATGAGCACAACAGAACTGAAGAGACCCATCGCAGCTCCATATACCGCGATGTACTTGATCGTGATACTTACCCCTTGTGATATTTTATTGGCAGATTCAAGAGCACCGAAAAGTGCAATGATGAAGTACGAAGTTGCGCCAAGGCCCGAGCAGGCTATAAGACAGTGGCCTCGAGAATCCGGGGTGGAATCAGAGACGTGTCCCATGAACAGCACGAAGCCGAAAGAAAGAAGATATGGCGGCACAGACAGAATTTGGGATGTGAGTGGTGTAAAAGACATGCTGTTTATGATTGTTGGGAGGAATACCGGAAGGGAGGCGAAGGCGACGTTTAAGCTGAGGAAGATTACTGCTTGGAGCCAAGGGATTAGACTGCTAAGAGTTCTGAAGTTTGGCGATGTACGCAGATTTGTGATAAAGTTGGCGACTGATCTTGTTCTTGGCTTCTCTGAAGGAGTCGGCAAATCATCGTGACCTCGTTCCTTCTGGAGTCGTATGTGGACAACTTTGCGTTCGCGAGCAGTAAGATAACGCGCTGTTTCTGGTGAGTCAGGGATGAAATACCATGCAAAGATTGCCGTAATTATGCTTGGAAACCCTTCGAAGAGAAAGAGAGCTCGCCAGGGCTCAATGGGGCCGTTCCGGCTTAACTTGACGATGACCCATGCCAGGCTGCTTGCAAAGCTGGAAGCGAGTGGTGCTGCAGAGACCTGGAGACCAACTCTATAAGCGAGTTCTGAGCGGCGATAGAAGAAAGACATGAAATACGGAATACCAGGACCGAAGGCTGCCTCTGTGATGCCTAAACATGCTCGAAGGACAAGAAGTTGACGAAATGACGTGACAACTGATTGCAAGGATGCTACGATGCCCCAGGATAGCACGCAGAGGCTGATATAGATATGGGCCGGGACAATGCGGTAGAGAAGTATCATCCATTCGAAGGTAATGTAAGTGAGGTAGAAAGCCACAAGACAGGCATCAAATTGGCCGTCCGAGAGATTGAGTGCGCTTTCAAGGCCTGCAATCCTGGCGTTGCCGATGTTGGAGCGATCGATGAATGAGAGAAGGTAGAGGAAGGATATGAAGAGGACGAGTCGTCGATCGAATTTCTTGATTATGGTCTTCTCTTCTTCGTCTGTGTATTCCTTCGAGAAAGTGCCAACCCTTTTTATTCGTCCTGTACGCCTCGTTCCAGTTTCAAAGTCTCTAGAGTCAGCATCTGATAGGTCATCTTCAAGAGTATCTTGACGGAAGCTCGAGTGTTCAACATGATTGGCGAGGTCCAAGTTGCTGGTGTTATGTCGTCGAAACGCTTGAACGTCGTCCCCCGCCACGATCTCTACTCCATGGCCATATGTTGGTGTTCTCAGCTCGGAAGAGGCTCGATCGTTGTGGTCGGTGGACATATCGTTTGCTGTGGAATGAGCGCATTCCGTCGAAACGCTCGAGACTCAACACCGAAGCTCCAACAGGATTTGTATCTGTCTGCGACCAGCGCAGGTCTTGTAAATCCTTCACATAGAGACGATATTTGCTCGAAACTGCATTTATATTAACTCTGCCGTCCGCTGCGGCTTGGGTTTAGCTGCTGACCGTAAGCCGCATCGTTGGAGGAAAGTTACACAAGCTGCCGCCAAAGCTTTTAAGCGTGCCAAGGGGCCAGAGTGATGTTGGTTGTCATGTATCGACTTTGTTCGTACAGCATTTGCCCAAGCTCAATCAATCAGTAAAACATCTACAGTCGGGAAGGACTATTAGCTGCGTCTCGGAGTTACTTTGCGACGCTTCTTGTGACTACATGATGCTATCTCAGGCAGGTCAGATCTACCCTGTGCTTGCTGGATCGGTTCTGGTACGACTGGCAAGCGTGCTTCACCCTGTCTGCTCTCAATCCCAAGTGACTGAACAATTCTTGCCGTGCCAACACCGTTCTTGCACAGTCTGCCAAAGGTCGTGTCCCAGATCTTTCCAACATACCTCAATCTATGCTACATGATGGTGTCCATAGGGATCACGACTTGCGATATCTTGGTTATTCCGGATACCATGAATCTACAGGTCGACTATAGCCGTATGGTATACCACTATGACCACGACCCTTGTTCTTCTTCTTTTTGAAAGATCGGCGACTCTCAGGAAGCTCTTCTGGAGAAGCATAGTACAGGTCTTCTCTGTCAAGATCAACAGCATTTCGTCGGTGGTGTTTGATTGCGGAAGTGTGACCAGGGAAGAGTTCCTTTCCAGTAGTTTGCTTCGGCCTCTTGCCTTGCCGGGGACCTTCTCGAGCAGAATTCACTTTCGCATCCCGTGCAACATTTCTTGCTGGAGTTGAGTCTCGAGCTGACAGGTCAGTGCCTCCATCAAATTTACGTTTCCTGCCACCGTGGAGCGTGGTTGCTGTAATATTGGCTATCCGAAACGTCTCCAGAACTTCTTTGACAAGGCGCTCATCGGCCGATATATCGCGCAATCGGTGCAAGAGGTTTTCGGCAGTGTCTCGCAAGAACTTAGCGGCATCCTGTTTCTCTAAACTGTGTGGGTTGTTGACAGCCGCGAATTCCTTCTTGGAGTTTGCGTACACATTCCAAAGACGACTCGTGATGGGCTCCAGCTGTGCTGCAAGTCTGGCTAATGTGATATCTGCATCCCCGTTTCCTGTCACGAACATATTGAGTACGGCTTGTTGAGCTGGTTCAGGTGACTTGCTCGGCCCGGCTGATCGCGAGAATGAGCCTCGTTTAGTTTCAGGAGGAGACATTGCTAATTCGCTTTAGTTTCACTGACGCTCATCAGGGGCAGAGAGGCATCTCACCTTGGATAGGTCCAGCAGTACTCAACACAACTGCATTGACCAATGCTACTCTTTTCTCGTCCAGGCTGGTACTTTCGGGGATGGCCAAGAACTCTTTGCAAAAATAGGCAATTGCAGCAGGTGTGTCCAATTCATTTCCATTTCGTGTCAACAACAAAAGGACTTTATCAAAGACCGTGACATGGTTATCCTTCCAGGCTTGCGAGCGCGACTGGATCAATGCGATCCGGCGAAGAAAGGTTGACGTGAATGCGCCACGGTGCTCTGAAATAATGACTTCAATGTCAGGATCAATTGTATTGACTTCTCGCGCTCTCTCAAAGATCGCATCAACTTCATCTGCCGGACCACCAGGTTGCTGCAAAGGTGATGAAGAGAGGAACAAGCCACCTCCATCAGGCGAGTGCGCCATGGCAAGTTGAGCGTCAAAAGTTCTAGGATATAGGTAGTGGATAGTGTGTGATGGTAGTTGTGAGAAGATTGGGAAATCAACATAAGGAGTGCAAGAGGTTGAATAACTGCACATCTTACAAGGCTGGTTGATTGATGAACACTTCACTTGAAATGTTTTGTCTGACAAACCTAACGTGTTATTGTCACTCTTTGTTTCGGTTATGCAATTGCATGTAGTAAATGGGAGCAAGCTCTCTTTCTAGAATTGTTACGGCATAAAATGATTAGGTTGTGTGGGATTGCAGGTCTTCTGGAGGCCTCCAGGAGTGCAATAAAAGGAAGTTTGCTACATCCCGCATACAAAGACTTGATGTATCCTGGCAGCAGTTTCAGGACGTAAGCACAAAGAGACTTACGGTTGAGATCAAAACGTTTACACCGCAAGGACTTCAGTGACTAAAACCATAGTTTGGCAGGTTCTGGTTGATGGGATATCATTAATCGAAAAATGCCAATGCGTTGTCGAGCAGATCGCGAAGGGGATAACATAAAGCTAGAATTCAATCAGAGAGCGCATCTTGACGTGGAAGTTCGTTGCGTTAATGCTTATTCTCTGAATCGCATACACTTCCCGCTCTGACAGCAGCTCAAGCTTCCTTCCGTCGAGCTATACCAAACACATACCTCCGTCCTTCACTCTCCAGACGACCCGACCTAGCCATATTGACAAACATAGACGCAGTCTCCCTACCAACTTCCTGCTTCAGCGCATCTTCACGCCCGATGAGTCCCTCGAACACGCGATCCTGCTGCTCCTTCGCATTTAGAACCGTATCATAGGTCACGATCTCGAAGCCCGCCTCCTCAAGCAGCGGACGATAATCCTGCACCTGCTGAGCGCCCAATCGCTCACTAAACCCAGCCTGTTCCCACGTCGTGAACGCGAATAGACCGCCGGGCTCTAAGATGCGGTGGATCTCCGCGAAGACGTCGCGCTTATCAGGCAGGTAGAGCAATACGTCCAGACACGTAACAACCACACAACTGCTATCCTCAAGCTCCGGGATCGATCGTGCGTCTGCGACCCAGAATTGCGCATCGACTTCCATGTACCGCTCCACGGCATTCTGCTGCGCCAACTCAACACTAGCACTTGACACGTCGATACCAAAGAGCTTCATTTCCAGACTCCGCGCGAGATATAGGCCCGTCATACCATGGCCACAGCCGATATCAAGGAGCGACTTGACTGAGCCCGATCTCCATGAGCTGAACTGCTCTCCGGCAGCGATTATGCGTTCCAGTACAGAGAGTGGGTAGAACCCATCTGGCCTCGCATCAGCCGCGTAGTCTTGACCGTAGGCTTGGCGCCAGATATCTTCGAGGATGGGACTTGAGAGACGAGCGTGGTTGAAGACGTCAAAGGCTTTGGCTATGGGGTTAGATCGTGGTGTTTGTGGCATGTTTTGTTTTGTTAGTTTGTTAGTTAGCTCAGCTTGTGTGACGAGGGGTTGGGCTGAAGGAATTTGTATGTGCGGCACTTTACAAGATACTACCTACCTACCTAGCTGCTGACCAAGCATAAAATTGTTGACCTTACGAGTAGAGTTCGTGATGGGATGGGAAAGTGAGGTTGATTTTTGCAAATTGGAGGCCTAAGATCGTGATCCTCGAAATGGGACATCGCCAGCGATACCATGGCAACTCTGCCAGTGTAGGATACGAGTCGAGCAGTAGGTATTACTAACTGCATGTACGTGTGACTACGGAGTACAAATGAAGGTGAAATAAGGCCGCTGTCAAGTACTAACAATACGCGCTAATGCACGTGCTATCACACCAGTACGAGATACGTCGGTGAACACGGAGTACAGGTCTTTATTTCCAAATTACACTACGCAAACACCCCAGCAGTACTTAGTTGGCACTTTAGTTTGTAAAACGTCGCATGTACTGACTCCAGTTCACTACTACTGCAGTAGGTCTGGACAACTCTTTGCAATGAAATGCTCTTCTTTCTCAATTCATGACTATCTGATCTCGATCGTAGCGCTCGTTACTGCGGAAAGAATGCTGCAGAGATGAAAGTTATATACCTAGGTATGCATATCAAGACCTTCACCCGCAATATGCAAACCTCGCATCAGCGAAAACCGAATAGTTGAACATCTAGTAGTTGCTAAACTGCTGGGGCATATCGGACTGGTTTCTATCGACAATGTCAGCACACCGTGTTGTTCTGCCGGAGACGCATTAAAAAACTCACGGGTCGTACTGATCAGCATTTCCATATTGCTGGTCATACATGTTCTCGACGTTGTCCTTGGCCTTACGCTTGGCCTCCTCTCGGTCGACGGCGTCCATTCCCTTTGTCTCGGCTAGCTTGTCGACCTCACCGCCTGCAATACCGGCGAGCATCTCCTTTGCGAATTGGTGCGAGACTGGCTTGCCTATTTGATGTCGAGTGTTAGTGACCATGTGCTGTTGTTAAGGCATTGACAATTAGGTGTTGGTGTTGGAATGGAAGACTGACCTTCAGCTCGTTGTCTGTCCTCGAAGATCTTGAAGGCACCGAATGAGGCGGCTCCGGCTAAGGCCTCGTGACCGAAGCTGGCTTGATTTCCGTCGTCGTTTTGGACTTGGTTGTAAGCGTCCTGGGATTCACCTAATGATTTGTTAGCACAGTGCTGGTTCAAGAAGGAAACCAGTGAGTGAAAGAAAGAAATAAGCATACCCCAGCCGAAGACCATCTTGAATTGAGTCGGAAAGTGGTAGTTTGTTTAGGTGTGTATTGTGTAGACGTTAGGGAGTACTGCGATGAATAGATTGTGTTGTGGTGAAGATGGTATGGTAATGAAGAAGATGGAAAGGAGGGGCAGCCTACAGTAGAGGGGTTTATGAATCAGGCGTTTGCCTCAGAAACAACTCAACCTGCTCAGACGACTACGTCAACTGCTTGCGAGTCAAAGCTTGCAAGGTCGCAGCTTCTGGCTACTTGGTAGGATGTTTCACTAACGTTGTCGTTTCAAGTTTGTGCAACCCCACATGTTGAACAACATCTGGAACTGGATTGTATCTACCCACCACGAAGCAAGATCATATCCACGCAGCACATAGAACGAGGTGAACAGCAGTGAGTTTCACTACATCTAAGGACAGGGCTGATAGTATTGCTGCTCACGTTCCTCTGTGATTGTTGTAACTGCTGTCTGGTAAAAACATAGATTTGTAGTTGAGAATATAATCAACCAAGATGAGGAAAGCGTCCCCACTCTCGTGATTCCGTGGTTGGACTCTAGCCCTGTTTCCTGCATCAACAATCAATATGATTAGCTCCATGCTACGTAACCACAATGGCGGGGCGGTGTGCAACGAGATTCCAAGTTGTCGGACAGATAGTCCGTACAGTAAGATTGTTGAAGGATTGCAAGTGGCCTGACGCCTTTAGCTGGTAAACGTCTTCAAACACTACCTTGCTGGAGTACAGATTCCAGGCATGGCCAAGAGACTGTCATGTGTTATTAAGCATGCCGAGCAATGCTTGAACAGCTTAAAGTTGAATGTGCTTCTCCCAATCGAGTCTAGTCATTTGAACAGCCCGCATTCGTAAATCCGCTAGTAGACGATGAGTAATACATGAATCTTGTGCAACTTCTTGTAGGCCTGATATGCCAAGCAACAGTGGAATTCAACAGTGGGTAGGATAGTGTAGGGAAGTCGTAAGCCAATATGGTTTCAAACCAGGCGCTGTAGTAAATGTATTGGTATCTTTGCTCCAAAGAGATGCTCGAAAAGTCATGTTCGATACATGCCGGCCTGAATGGAAGCATAATTTTCGAGCCCACTGCTGCCTTGGTGCTGTAATAATACAATCCGATCACAGGGTCCCAGTACACCTCCCTGTCCACAGTTGGAGATGCGGCCAAGTCAACTTCAATACTCAATAAATCCTCGTGTTTTGGTCGATAGACTGGTCTTCCACCAACTTGGAATCAATATTTCACGTCTTTGGTTTCTTCTTCGGTCTTGTTTCCTCGTCATCATCTCCGTCCTCATCGTCACCACCATCTGCCATTTCGGCATCAGTATCTTCCCCACTGCTCTCGTGCGATGAGTCGAATTCTTCAGCTACATCACTATCGGAGCCAGCCTGGAAATCTTCATCCGGGCTTTCATCGTCCTCATCAGCAGATCCTCGATTTACACCTTCCTCATCATCCGAACTAGCAAGGTCCTGATCCATAGCCGCCTTAAGCAATGCCGTGGATTCCTCCAACATCTCATTCTTGAATCTGATACCCTTGGACTTGAAAAAGTCTTCCAATGGCTTCTGTTCTTCCCGATTGATGTTCGAGAATTGGTGCTCACCTTGGCCACTCTTGAGCGTCATGGTGATGTCAAAAGTGCGGCTAGCAGCTAATGCACCACCAACTCTGCTCATTGTAATGTTTGATACGCTTTCTATGCTAATATAGGTTGCTGGCTTCGGGACGAACATGAAGCTCTTGTCCAGACAGTAGAGCAAACCTTCGTTGGCTTTGATAGAGCACTTAACTCCCTGCATATTGTGATGGGAGATGAAGTCCTTGGATGGCATGATTATTTTCTTACCAGAGAGTCCCTTAAACACTTTGGCAATAACATGATGAATTGGGGCCTCATAGTGTCCTTCCAGTTTATCTTTGTATTTTGTGTTGAGGAGTTCTTCTTGCATGTTCAAATCCAGGTTGACTTCGTCGTCGAGTTTGAGTTGCATCACTACAAATGGATATCTCGTCTGACCCTGACGCAACGGCGGATCCAAGCCTAGTGTTATTAGGGTATGCATTTCGTCGTTCTTGGGAAGCAGAAAGAATTTCTTGATACTTTCATACTGAATTTTGTAGTCGTAGGTTTTACCGCGTAGGCGGAAGGAGGTCTCATAGAGATCAATATCGAACCGACCACGAGGTGTGAGATGGAGGATGTCCTGGAAGGTTGCGAAAGTGGCGCCTGCTACATCTCCGATTTCTGCTTTTTCCATCAAGGATTCGTAGAAGGCATTCGCGGCATTTTGTTGCTCTTGGCCGTCTACATCTTCTTTCTCGTCCTCCGCACCGGAGCCTTCGGCTTCGTCTTTTGGAACTGTACCGGGAATGTAGAAGCGCATTTCAACCAATTCATCTCGTGCTGCGGCGGCTTTGCGACCGCGGTTTTTGGTCTTTCCGTTGGCGTTTCCGTTGACACCGTTCGTGCCATTCGTTTGCGGATCAGAGCCAAGGTTGAATTCGACGGCGATTTCATTTTTACCAGCAAGGTTCGTATTGGAGATCTCGGAGTAAGGAATTTCGAAAGCAGGTCGATTTTGAACGTTGAAGGATAGTTCTGCTCGGCCAAAATCTGCTTTGCCCCAATTCCAACCCCTCAGCGCATGTTCTTTGTGTTCCAGATTGATGCCGTAGAAGATTTTGAAAGCTTTAGATACACGATCGAAGTCCTTTTTGATCGTTAGTCATTCCCAACATAGGCCACTGCGTATCGTTGACATACCTCTTGTTCGAAGCCATCAAACTGTATGACGGAATTGTCTCGTGTGAAAATCTTGACTTCGTACCCTTTTGATGCCCTGCTCCAGTGAGCGGCCTGTATTAACTCGCCCTCTAGTGTGAAAGGTTCCGTGCCTCCGGTAGACTTCCAGCCTAGTCCGCTATCTGCGAGCCTACATCGACCTGACTGTTTTGAAAGATCGAGATGAATGTTGTCAAAGTTCTCCCTGTAACCTGTCAGCGCTCGTATTCCGGAGCGAGGCAGCACACTCACATGCTTGCGCCTACTGCGCAGGCAGCGCAAAACAGTTAGAATTGTGTAGCCTCGCTTGGGCAAACAATGAATTTCGATTTTGTGAAGGTCTAGAAGTCGGATATCTTGTAAAGAAATATGAGGAGAGTAAAGGTAGATTAATCGGCGAGCTGTCAAGAACGATGGCGCAACTAAGTAACAGGTGCAACTATGGTAATCAAAAGTATGGAAGTTAAAACATTCGGCTGTCCAACGTGCAATCGCCTCAGTACGCGCTAGAGACACGTAAGCGTGCCAAGATCATTAACGCGACACGACTGAATACGAGTGAAAGTGTTCGACGTTAGAAGAGGAAGAGGCCCTGTTGGCAATTTTACGACATCTCCATATCCAAACAATTCAGCAACAACCACAACTGCAACCAACCTTCATAAGCGAGATGAATATTTGCCATTACTAATGTCAATTTCTCCTAGTTGAGCTTGTCAACGTCTCTGTTAGGCTCCACGTCCTTCAATCATTTAGGTCCTCTGTTCTCGTCAACATCTTCAGCAATTCAGCAGCACTTGTTACAGGAGTAAGAGAGTAGAAGATGATGACGGCCTCAACGAGTCTTTCCTTGAGAAGGCAGGCCCTTTCTTGACATTTTTGCGCTTCGTTTTGGCGGTGGTGTAGGGGAAGTTGACATGGATGTAGTAAACCTAGGTTTCGGTTTGCTTTCTGCGGTGATTGCCTGTCCCGAACCAACGCATATCCGTTGATGTACAGAGCAGTTTGGGCCAAGCTCCAACGTCTTCAGGCTTGCGTTTCTGTTGTGAGCTGAATGAGCATCAACACCATCTGTTACTGCTGGCAATGAATCAAGAATCGAAGAACATAACTCAGACACGCTGTCATTATTGTCGTAAGCATCAGTCGAACAATCCGGAGGACGTGACACAGGACTGACCAAGGACACATTAAAGTCCTTTTGTGCACATGAAACAAGCCGTGGCCTGATCCGAGGTACGTCTGAGCTTTTATGTCCAATGTGCTCCGTAAGGCCGGCACCACCGGAGTGTCTGTCTTGTGAATTTGTGGTGGTTTCCATTTCTCGTTTGGTCTGCTCCAGAGATGACCTACCCCCTTTTAGTGTTGCGAATAGATCATTTAGCATATCGCTGACCAAGATCGTGGCATGATGTATTGGCGAGGAGGTCACCGGAAAATTGATTGGCACGCCTTTATTGTTGATTCGGATTGTTGAAAGGATCTGTGATCGCGTGTTTGCTTCTTGATCTACAAGTGCCATTCCTCCATCTCGCCTTGGAGAGTTTGACTCAATCTGTTGCTCGAGCAGCTTTGCCACGCGTTCGAGGGTGTACAGAACCATCCAGAGAAGGGCCATTTGTGCAACCGTCAAAACACAAGCGACTGTTGGTTGCTCGGTAATCTCCGAATATACGAAACGAAGGTTAGCGAAGACCTGGCTAAGCATTGACGTATGGTGTGGTACACCCTTTGGTCCAAGTACTATCCGGATGAGGAAGAGCCATGGCAGCGTGACGAGCCGAAGGATGAGGAACGAGGCATAACCAAAATGCTTGACAATCTGGCGGCTGGTGTCCCGGCACTCATTCCACAATCTTCCTTGAGCACTCAGAACATCCTCGCGTATGTTGTTGGAACCCATATCCACCGACTTTGTGGGGCGCCTTGATTGACTTGCAACACGACTATCGTCAGAAGTCGAGAAACGCGATAGTCTTGACTGAGCTATAAATACAGGTACATATGTTTTAGGTGGATTCTGAGGTGCGTATTGAGCAAATCACAAACACAAAGATGGTCGTGTACTGGCTGTGTTTGCACAAAAACTGCTCACATTGCAATAGGTACACCCAGAGTGGGACAAGATTATGTTGAGTTGGTGTTCAGCAAGAACGTCTCGACCACAGGCACAGCCTCGAGGTGGCACCTGCCTCTGGTAGCTATCTTTTCAAGCATGATCAAGTATCCAAGATGTCTGTCCTGTGACTGTCACCAACTTGGTAAGGAGTTATCGGTACACCTTCTACTGCCGGGATGCCAAGAGAGAGAATAGACGACCAGATAAGTGCGCTGATGCCGGCAAAGCCAAGACATCCCATACTGGAAAACTGCCATTGTTTGGTAAAGCTTGGCTCGCAGCGCCTGCTCGGGAATCACCATCCCTCGTGCTGGGGCTTACTAGGCGGCTCGTACGGGCAAGACTACCTTAGTCATACGCCGTGTTACCTTCCAGGGAAACAACTGGTCTGGTGCATTGTACTTGGTGCGAGCCATCTAGCATGTCTGGAGAGAAAGACCAAAGTTTCATCTTGGGGAACTACAGCACATGGAGATGACTAATATGTGACTAAAGTAAGCCAACCTACTTGTGGCTTCTATCAATTACCACTTCTCATCAGTGCTGATATTGTAGCCTACTGTACTTATCTAGAACTCGAATACCCAATGGCAACGCATAAAGACGAATGCAACATTACCATGGGTGTACTCGTGTCGGGTACAAGAGCATAGTTGCGGAATTCTTCAGGAATGATGAAGAGTGCTTCAGCTCTACCCTACTTGGTACCAAACGATTGGTTCGATCACTAAGCAGGTGAGACTGTTCCCAAAGCAGAATAGTGATGCCTTCGTGGAGTTTGGCATGGCACCGACCTGCATCACGGGTCCAGCACAAGGCGAAGTCTATTCGGCAAAGGTTCGACGCTAAAATCCTCTCAATGTTCAAGTCTGGAGGAAGACGTTGAGCATTATCATGATAAGGGCAACACTGGCATGTCTAAGAAATCTGTCTTCTTGAGGTAGCATACACGATGGGCGTCGATTGGAATGGCTATATTTGGGCGGGGAAGTAGTCAGCTTTTTGACATTCTTAGCGGCCTTGGCTTCCTCAATGAGTTGAAACATGTGACATCCCTCCCATTCACCAACCAACGGAGCTTTGGCACCCTGCATGCATGTATGCTGCAGGTTTCTCAGTGGTTCTTCCAGAATGGCTTGAGAGTGGGAGGCTCGAGCGACGACGCTAATGCGGTACCACATCAACTGCAGACACTACCAGTATGGCTACGCTTTCCACGTCCTTCTCGGTTTCTGTGCCAAGTCTGTGTGGTCGCCAGCCACACCCAGCTTGCCGGGTTCCCAATATCCGACTACGTCCAAAAAGTGGTGTAACAACCACAGAACACCTTACGATCTGTCCACTCACGTTAGGAGGTGATTTCTCTTTTTCTTGGATGTTCTTGACTGCTGCATCACCATCGACCCACCGAAATCTGTCCACATGAAGCTACATCAGCAAACGAGCAAGCTCTCGAGCCAGAGGGCTCTAGTGTCACCTCCGAAAGTTGTTTCCTCTATGCATGCTTTGAGGCTCATGACAGGGATGTTAGCTAGCTACTTCATTTCGACGATACCTAAATGTGGTTGAAAGCTCGTCTCTGGTGACACCCAGTAACATCGCAGGGATGGAGCAGAATTTGAGGTTCACTTCAGGAAGGTTCCATGCATTCTGGTCGTGTCGTGTCCATCAACGCACATCACTACTATACACACCTGGCTCTATCAGGCTTCCTGTTCGTCTGAGATGCTGGCGCCAAGGAGTTCTTCTCCCCAAGCTGTACGAGTAACCCAAAGTGGCGTGACATGGTGGCTCGACCTTCTTGTGAACGCATCAATGCTGAACAGTCTCCTGCATTCTATTGGACCGATGTTGCTGCTAATTGCTGATGAGCTGCAGTTTTGCAAGGAAAGTCCCGTAGCCTTGAAATTCCTATACACAACCAGATTGTCAGCCACAATATTGTGTCTACGTTGTGAGACCACTGGTCACAACGCAGAGCTCGACAGCGCCATGCGAGGCGAGATGAAAAGTTTCTGGGGCGCCACTATCACTGTTCCAAAGACTCTCCCAACAGGACCAAACAAGATCAAGCTCTATTTAAGACACCTTCTTCAGCTTGTCCGATGTCTCTTCAGCTGAAGCAGGCATCAGCTCTCGCCGCGAGAACCCTTATTACTTCATTGCGCAGGTGATTAAGAACGTGCATTCTCAACTCGAACCATGTCTTGGACTTGTCAGCCATACATCCAGACTGCAACGCAAGACAACAGACTGCTTCTCAAAATCGACCCTAAGCACCATCAGGAAGCTCATGGACCAATGTTGACCGAGTCCACACGACAGTGGTCTCCAGTAAGTACGATGACGGGGCGACAAGAATTTGAAGAACCCAAGGATGGAGAGTATCAGGAAGATTTTGTTATCCAAGCAGAGCAGGGTGGTGGTAAGTGCAAAGCAAACCAGGACAGTCCTATTACTTACCTCTAGGAGAGTGGCTAGGAATACACCTTGTGCCGTGTTCCTGCCATGAGGCCACTCAAAGCGTCCAACTACAACCCAAACGCCGTTCTGCTCGACCCAGACTCGTACTAGTGCCATGGTTGTGAGGAGTGTGCCGGAACATCCTACGCAGCAGCGAACTGGCCTGGTGAATCCTTAAAATATCAACAACCATGTGAGCATTCGTCTAGAACAGAGAGTGTCCAAGCACACTGCATTGCACCAGCTCGTTCGTGTCTCAAGTCAGGAGGCGGCACAAGAAAGCCACCAGATCTTGTGCTGGAATGAGCGACATGAAGCTTGAGCCTGGCTTACGAAAAACCAAATATGTGTAGCAAGCAAGCACTATTTGTACATTGTCTGTGGTCTCTATTGATCGTCTTTGTCGGTTGAGCACAGCGGTATGGAAAGAGTCGTCGTCACAGGGGGTCTCGATTCCATGAATGAATTGTGACTAGCGGGGAGGCTGCAAGCCATGGTAGCGGAAATGTGGAAAATCAATGTTCGACTCAACGTTAATGGCAGCCATATATATTCATGTCGAACACACTTTGATCTCAATCAAGCTACCCTAATATTCTTGTGGTTGTTTCAATCTTGCAGAATGAGCTTGAAGTACATGTTACTGTACGTAGGTAGTGAATAAAGTCTCCTGCTTTGCAAGCCTCGGCTCTTTGGTGAATGCTCTGATTGTGTGTGGCTTCTGGTTGGCGGCTCTCCGCGTGTCTCGTGTGCATCGAAATTTGTGGGGCAGTATGGAGAGGTGCAAAAGGACGACATCATCGCCCCTGTTCGAACTCCAGCTACCAACCAGCGGCATCGTGTCGTACTCAGATTAGACATCATCGTGATATCTCAGCTTACTTGTCACGCTAATACACTGTCTTTGATGTGAGAAAATACTGCTTGCACCCAGTCATGGGCATGGTTTACATCCCCCGGGTCGTGAGTATCACTGCTGTTGAAGTGTGCGCATGACTGAGAATCAATTTCTAGGACGCTTTTGAGCTCTATCATCAAGCGAAAGAACAAAATGGCAAGGCCAACCATTCCCGCAACACGGACCACTTCCTTAAATCAGTCGTTGACGGTCTGGCTGGTTCCGCCGGTGCATCCATCTCGAATGTGATCACATACCCTTTGGATCTGATCATTACCCGACTGCAGATACAACGACAACTCCGAAAGAATGCTCAAGAAGCAGGAGAGGAGGAATACAAGGGTCTCTTTGACGCTGCTGAGAAGATCTACAATAATGAAGGTGGTGTGAAGGGTTTCTACGCTGGACTGCTTTCAGACACTGGCAAGACCATTGCGGATTCATTCATTTTCTTCCTCCTCTATGATTACTTCAGGAAAGGCAGATTACGAAAGAATGGAGGACAACCAAGCCTACCAGCCTTCGAAGAACTAGGTGTTGGCTTCGTGGCCGGAGCGACTACGAAGTTGTTCACCACCCCCATCGCCAATGTCGCAACACGTCAAAAAGCTGCCGCGCTACAGAGTTCTCAAGGGAAGACACCCTCGTTTATGGAGATCGCCAACAAGATACGCACTGAAGAGGGTCCTGCTGGCTTTTGGTCGGGCTATTCAGCGTCACTGATACTTACATTGAATCCCAGTCTAACTTTCTTCTTATTCGAGTTCCTTAAACGCGTCACTTTACCAAAATCTCGTCGAAACAATCCTCCAGCATCGGCCACGTTTCTACTTGCAGCATTATCGAAAGTATGCGCTAGCAGCGTTACCTATCCATTTAGTCTCGCCAAGGCGCGTCTACAGGCGGGTAGTCTAAATAACGAAGAGGAGGAAGAAAGAGAGAGCAAGACAGCTGATGAGACAATTCACTCGCGTAGTAGCACACTGGAGAAGGCAGAGAAGAAAGCCGCAAGAAAAACACTTCTTACCACACTGTTGACCATATATAGAACGGAAGGACCATCTGCGCTGTATGAAGGCCTACATCTTGAGGTCTTGAAAGCCTTTGTCTCCCATGGTATCACAATGTCTGTCAAACAAGCTGTCGCTCGGATCTTCTCACAGATTTCATACACTCTGTCAATCATTTTCTCAAGATACACATCAAAAACTAGCCGACGAGCATCGAGGCTTGCGGCACGAGCAAAGGATCGAAGTGTTGAATATTACGATCTCAGTATCAAGAGAGTGAACGACAAGGTCCAAGAGGCGGCAAATGCGGCTAAAGCTACAGCATATGAGGTCGCAGAGTTTGTGCATGAGTATGTCGACGAAGACGAATCTGAGGACTGGAAGGATCTTTACGGAACTACTGGGATCGCCAAGTGGCTTGACGAGAGATTCGCCGAATCTAATGAAGACGAGAAGTAATGATCTTCAAGAATTTGCATTCTTGATGAGCATTCCGATACCACGACATGCATGTTGGAAACGAAAGGACTTCCATCATATGTTGTATTATCACTGCGTCGCAGGCACCTAACAAGCACATCCAAAACTGTCGGCTAAAGAACGTTGAATCACCCATAGCCGTCAAACATCTCAAACTTCGACTGTTACATTATCCATACACCACTGCTTGGATTGAGAAGATCATCTATGCGAATCGAAAAAACTTCCGTCGTAATATGAGCCTCAGCGGCTGAACCAATTTGTGGTCAGCCATGGACGGCAATCATGTTCCAAAATTTGGATATGAGAACGAATGCAAAACTTTGGAGCCAAAGATTTCGGAGCAACGGTTATTGCTGGAACAGGTTTACGGATCCGAAAGCGAACAGCATGCGTAAGCGCAAAAAGTTGCTGCGACGATGATTTACGTCTGCTAGCCACCATGAGCTGCCTTTTACACCTTTGAACCCTTTCACTGACACAACACAACATATCAAAAGTGTATGTCACTACTAGGATATTTGGAGTCAATGTGCGTCGACGAGCAATCTATGCTTACATGATGGATGTAGCAAAGCAATGCGTTGGAGCGAGGACGTCAGGAGCTGGAAAGGCACGGAGAATCAGACACAATTTTATTGTCATTTTCGCCAATAAGTCACCATCGAATCAGTGCCCTGAGACGAATTTTATCCCCAAGGAAATGGTCAAATAAAGGAGTACCAGGACCTCAAACTTCTCATTAACGAGCCTTGGAGGGTCATCGTAGGCCACGTCGGCCAGAAGAGAGCGTTGTGTATCACCACCGAAACTGTTATGTTCATAGCCTCGTTGCGGCCATTGCAGTTGAGACTGGTAGATGGTTCGTCAAACGATCGGCCTCGAATGAGGTGGTGTACCTCTTGTCGCTGACCTCGATAGACAAGACAAGACTTTGCAGCCTGCATACTGAATCACAGAGACCTACGACGCCGGCCACACTGAACTCGTTGCGTAATCCATGGAGTGCCAAAAGGGGGCTCCCGAGGCGCGGAATGCTCACGCTAGCTCTAATCGAGTAGTTTGTGGACTAGCTTACCATTAATCTTACCTTCTTACCAGGTTGAGCCTAGCTTGTAGCCATATTGGGCTTAGGCTGATCGAGGCCCCAGCTTCACATTGGTTCGCCTAAGATTGAATTCCAGGCTTTCGTTGTTTGACCTTGGCGCTCTGTATGTGAAGTCTTCCAGGGGTAGCCTTGCTTGGCTCATTCCTTGAAGAAGCCTGCTCAATTCGACCTTTCCCTGAACCCTGTCAGAGAACAGGCACAAGAGTGACAGACACCTTACCAACTAACACATCACAATGCTTTTCGAGCGGAATTTGGCATGGTTGAAGTCAAGGGTCAAGACTGTAGCCAGTATCGCAATTTTTTTACTGGCATTATTCTTGGTCTTTGAGGAACGTAACGTTCTTGACCTTCGAAAACCCTTGCCTGGCCCCACTTTGCCTGTCATACCAAATAATATCTGGCAGGTCTTCCTTCACCAACGGGAAATAGATCCTGGTTTACATCCAGCAATACATTCATGGGCTGAGCTGAATCCGAATCACGAATATCACCTCGTCGAGACAGTCCAAGCCACAGATATCCTGTTTGAGCTTTATAAGTTTCGTCCCGATATCGTGCACACATTCCAACGTATCGAGTCGACCGTCCTGCGTGCCGACTTTCTTCGCTATATCTTGCTGGCGCGCTATGGAGGTGTCTACACTGATGTCGACACTGTGGCACTCAAGCCGATCAGTGAATGGATTCCAGAACAATACAAAAACTTCACTGGGGTCGTCATCGGCATTGAATATGATCAGCTAGACGATAAAGCCAGGCACGTCAGTATGCCGCATTCACTATCATTATGCCAATGGACCATGGCAGCAACCGCCAACCACCCATTACTCTGGTACACCGTTGACGAAGCAATGTTTGCCATTCACAGCCTCGCCGATTACTACAAAACCGACGTGGAGCATCTCAAGCCAACCGACAAGGAGGTAATCGTCACTACCGGTCCAAGTTTGTGGACCTCGACTGTGATCAAGTATTTGCACAATAGAGGCCACTATAATATCAGCTATAGCGACTTCAGTGGTTTGAAGGAGCCGAAACTTATGGATGATATCTTAATTCTGCCGATTGATGCTTTTGGCACAGGACAACCTCATTCGAATTCGACTAAGGAAGGATCACCGGATGCATTAGCCCTCCACAAATTCTCCATGAGTTGGAGACATGGTTGCACGCCTGGCGACACGAAACCATGCTGGAACTGAAAGTCTGCCAGGCTTGTCGGATGGTGAACATATGAGGAAGGGCAGTAACTGGTCTCAATCACACTCTAGCGACAAGTTTAGAGTGCTTTCAGAGCAACTGCAACTTTTAACATTTGCATGTTGTCATGGGTCTGGCGTGACCAGGAATGATGTTGATCAAGTTAGCCCTGACGGCCATCAGCTTCGGAGTGCAGTTGATCTGCTTGCTTGACTATTTAATTCTTCTTTCCCCACTGGCATAAGAAGCGATAAACAATCAGTCTGTACTAACTATCCACGCCAAAAGTTCGGTGCTGGGCGATCCTTCTGCAAGACCTGGATCGAAGTTTTTGCCTATCTTCGAAATACAGCAAAGGATGCGAACTAGACTTGCGGAACGAACTTAGACAATGTCTCTGGGTTGATATGGAGGATTTAACAAATTACGACGGAAAAATACACAGCATGCTAACACTGGCCTGCGTGGAACAACAGCCTTCATTAATGCGACAACGTGCGTCTGCATAATTTCGCTAACAAGCCTCATCCATACCTACCAAGTCAATAACTCCTCGCAACGAACCTACTAGAATCAACTGCTTCCCTCAACCGAAATGACAATCTTTCCTCTCGCTCTCCCAGTCTTCAACTTCTCAAACGCTTTCGGTGCCTCACCAAATGCAAAATTCTGATCCACTACCGGCTTGATCTTGCCCTCAGCCATCCACCCAGCAACACGCTCAAGTTCGCTGGCATTAATCTTCGCGAAGAAGCCCTCAGCCTTCCTCTGTCCACCTCCAAGCCATGACGGCAGGAACTTCATCTTACTGGAGTCGATCGCGAACCTCAGACTTGGAACGCCGGCGATTATGATGAACTTTGATTCTGGTACGGAATAGGTATGGGCTTTCCAGAAGAGGCTGAGATTTGAGCCAACGTTGTCAACTATATGGTCGACCTTCCTCGCATTTGTAATCTTGGCGAGAGCGTCAGGTAATGAAGATTCCTTGGTGTAATCGACCACCTCGTCGGCTCCAAGATCACGGCACAGCTCAACGTTGCGGGAACTGCAGGTCGTGATGACGTGGCAGCCTAGCGCTTTCGCAATCTGTATGCCAAAGATACCGGTTCCGCCACTGCCACCATTGAGGAATACATGACTGTCAGGTTTCGATCTGATATGAGGTTCAATACTTTGGTACGCTGTTAGAGCTGCTACGGCGATTGTGCTGGCGTGTTCCATGGTGACGCCCTGGGGGATGAGGACGGTTGAATCTGTGCCTGCGACTGCATATTCCGCGAGACAACCGCCGGCGAAAGGTGAGGGACCAGCACCAAAGACCTTATCGCCTACTTTGAAGCTGCTTCCCTGTGCTGGTTTGACGATCGTGCCGCTGAAGTCGATGCCCGGTGTGGCTGGGTTGGGGATTGCAACGCGTCGCATTAGCGCGACTTCAGCGGGCTTGTAATCGACTGGATTCAGGGAGACGGAATGAATCTTGATGAGATGTTGATTCTGCTTTGGTGTCGGCATTGGAGCAGAAGGGTTGAGCTTGAGGCTTTTCTCGATGCCGCCGGAGATAGTGCCATACTGCCAGGCTTTGATGGTTTTGGGAAGTTCCATGTGGACTAGTTTGGTGCTGTTCATACAAATAGAGTCTAGGTAAGGTAGTGTTTGTAAATCGGTCAAGTATGCGCGAGGACGTGAAAGCGTGTACCGTACAGTTGGTTGATTAGCTAGTTAAGTAGATGTTACAACTGCTCTTGCGACTCTTATATACGCTGCATAAACACCTCTTGTAACATAACCATCGACCGGACTACAATACAGTACGTACACCCTCATGAACCAAGTACAGTGTATTGCATCTCAAAACGGGGTAAGCTTGCGAAACCAACAGATACGAGACACGGGAGCGGATGAATAAAGTACCACTATTGTACAAAGTAACCTTGTACGAGATACGCTATGATCGGTTCAGGCGATGGTGAACAGAGAGCTCAGAGAAGCTTGGGACTTGACGCGATCGAACCTGGCGATCGTCGGTGTTTGCGTGCTGTGGGCGGCCGTAGAGGAGGTACGGAAGGACGGAGGTGTAATGGACAGCCGTATCTTTTTTCCTCCTTCACGAACATACAAGTATTCTGGATGGTTTTGTTCACACGGTATCGAGTTTAATCGAGGTCTAAACAGTTTCTTTTGGTACTTCTAGCTACTGCACGGTAGTCAATGTGCATTGTCTAATTGTCTCCCTGTCTTCCTCCCGTGCCTCGAGAACGGAGTGGAATTGATCGGCTTCGCACTATCTTGCCTCTTTGCTGTACCTGTCTCTCTCTTTCTTTACTACGTCGTTTGCGCAAGTTTTTCTCTCTTTTGAGCACAGTGCTCAATCACGCAGTTAACCGTACTATGCATGTCGATTTTAACAGTGACTAGCCATTCTATTCGAACACGATAATCGAAGAGTCTTCAGGCATGGTAATGGTAGTTGGTTGGCTCTATTGCAACCCGTGGACCTGCTTCGGGCGGTGTATCGATTACATCATGCGGAGAATAGTTGGACTATACCAAAAGTACGATCAGCAGGAAACCAATGTGGCCGGCTATCAATGGTATTTAGTTATGTGTAGCTGGTCATATTGCTTCGGGCTTCGGCACCGAACTGTCCATCTCGATCTCATGGGGCATGATTACTCAGACCTCTATGCCTCGTCTCCTTTATAACACTCGGTGAAATTACTGCTCTCTTCATTCTCAACTCAACTCACACAACTAATATCTACCATCCAAAGCAACTAACTGGGCTTCTTGACACCAAGCCTTCACCATCCTCCATAACCACGGCCCTCACCACCACACACCCACCTAACCAACCACCACCCATCACACCACAATGTCACCCCCACAAATCCTAATAATAGGCTCCTCAATCTCAGGGCCCGCCCTAGCAACCCTCCTCCTCCTCACCCCTACATCCCCATTCCTACAGCCTCACATAACGCTTCTCGAACGCCGTCCCAAAACCCATCTAAGTGCAGGTCAAAACATCGACATCCGCCCGCCCGGCCTGCCCGTAATCCAACTCCTAGGCCTTGAGTCCGCTGTCCGCTCCGCTACGACTGGTGAAGTCGGTGTGCGGTTTGTGGATAAGGATGATAAGGTTTGGGCGTCTTTTCCGGCGATGAGAGGGGGGCCGACGGCTGATATTGAGATTATGAGAGGGCGATTGGCGGAGTTGTTGGTTAGGAGGTGTGAGGACGTTAGTGCTGATTTGGAGCGGAGGGGTGGGAGGGGGGTTGAGTTTATTTATGGTGATTATGTTGATGAACTGGTGCAGGATGGGGAGAAGGGGAAAGTGAATGTTCGCTTTGCGAAGAGTGGAGAGAGGAGAAGTTTTGACATCGTTGTTGGAGCGGATGGACTGCAGAGTTCGACGAGGAAGATCGTTTGGGGTATGGACGGAGAGGAGCAGAGAGTTAAGAGGTTAGGTATGTACGCTGCGTTTTTTAGTATGCCTGCATTGCCAAAGGACGGGTTGTGGAGGAGATGGTTTCATGCTGAAGGACGGAGGGGCGTGATGTTAAGGCCTGATGTGTCGAGGAATAAGGTGACGGCGTTTATGTATGTTATTAATGAGAAGGATGGACGAGTGCCAAAGGTTGCGGATCGAGGGAGGGAGGATATGGGGAGCCAGAAGGCTTTGATGGCGGAGTATTTTGGGGATGTGGGGTGGGAGAGTGAACGGGTTATCAAGGAGATGATGGGGACGGATGATTTTTATTATGATCTTGTGGGGCAGGTGAAGATGGAGAAGTGGAGTAAAGGGCGGGTGGTGTTGTTGGGGGACGCAGGGTGAGTTCGCTGCCTATTCCATCCCAAGCTTTACGCTGAGTTCCTGGAACCATCTCACCTCGTCATTGAGTTCGTCTGACTAATTATTTTCAGGTTTTGCGCCTCACCAATATCAGGCATGGGCACAACTCTAGCTCTTAATGGCGCATACCAACTTGCCGGCGCCCTAACACAGCACCCAGATGACCACGAAGCTGCCTTCGCAGCATACGAGCAGAAAATGCGGCCCCTCGTCGACCGCGCACAGAAACTAACACCCGGCATGCCGCATCTGTTGAACCCAGAAACAGCTTGGGGCGTCTGGGTATTGAACGCCATCATGTTCGTCCTATGGCAATCAGGTTTGATCGGTCTGTTGGTCAAACTGATAGGACCGGGCTCGGGGATCGTGGTTTCGCTTGAAGATTATGGCTTTAGGCGACTGCCGGAATGGACGGATGGTGGGTCGAAGATTTACTAAGCCAGCATAAACAAACGTCTTGCTGGCTTTTTCCCAAGTGCTGACGGTTAGAACTCAAAATCAGCAAAACAGGCATACTTGTTGTCCAACTTGGCTGTATGCTCCGGTTCAAAGGACACTTGCTTCACACCAACAAATGCCTCAAGCACAGTGTCCTCCATGGTCTGGCCGGTGCATATCACACGCCTTGAGTCACGATCAGCACTATCACTGGAGCTCTTCCACAACCACTCCACGGTCTCTGCATCTATTTGCAGTGTTAGTTCTGAAGCTAGCCGAGAACAAACAACACACATTTCTCGATACACTCCTTGCTATGATATGGTGGATCACAAAGAACCCGAGTGAAGGCATGCCTCAGATCTGAAGGGAGGTCTGTGGGTTTGTTGAAGTCGAATCTGACAAAGTTCCCGAGCAAGTCAAAACGCTCGTCGTATTCGAGAAGACAGATTCGAGCTGGTGCTGGATAAGATCCGGTGGTCTACGTTGTCAATTTTGACATCGTGAGGGACGACCACATTACCAGCAGGTTTTTCAGTTGCACAAAAACACTAGGAGCAGAAATGATGGCGATGGACGTTTCTGTAGTGGCGCCTTGGAGCAATTGTTCGGCTAAGACTTTTGCTGTTGCATCAGTGAACTGTGGTAGTACTATTAGCATTGTGCACATCTCAATGAATCAATGAGTAGCATCAACCCAAAATTGGCTTGCGTTCCAGTCCTCTTTGAAAGACGAGATAGACAGGATTTGCTGGTTGCTTTCTTGCAAGGTAGTAGACTTGAGTTGTTCGAATGCATCAGCGTCTTTGTCCCGTTGATTGTAGAAGTTCTGAAGAGCAGCGAGCGTATCGCTGGATAAAGCACTACAGTGGATGAATTAATTTCTTGGGGCCGTGGCACAATGTGCGGCTTACATCTCGTTGTCGTCTTCATCCATCGTTGCGAGACTGGAGTGCTTGAAGAGGGTGTTGATATAGATGTTGCAAAGGGATATATGACTTGACACAAGATTATCAAAATGCAAATGAGGAATGTTAACGGAGAAACTGGCCTACAAATACCGAAGATAACAAGATGGCCGTTCGTTACATAGCTTTCGTCGATTATACCGCTCTGAGCACGGCCAATCTATCTTTTTCCTGCCTAACTCATCTCAACTGACCTCATTACTAAAGTACGATGTACCACTGACGTCACGTACTTCACCTCGAGAAGCAGATTCGCGTGCAGTGTATAGAGCTCGATTTGGCGAGCTCTAGCTGTTGGAAATGTGTGAGCAATTAGCTGATAAGCAGCGCAGTCCAACTATTCAAACGCCAATACGTGTCTATCTCCTCTTTGGCTGTTATTAGAGCGTGTTCAAACAAAGCAAAGTCATCGAAACCTCTCTCAGTACATTGTGGAGACGGCATTCGTCTCCAGGCTATTGTAAGGCTACCTACACTCCCATCATGCCACCAGTTCGACACACCAGAAACTCCTCCTTGACGACCAAAACAAAACCATCTTCATCACCTTCTAGCTCCACATCTGCACAGAAACAACATGACCAGTCTTCCAACAACGATCAGAAAGAAAATTTGTCCCCATCAACTCCAACCATCATGAATAACACCAACACCACGCCTTCCTACACAACCTCACCTTTCGATCCAGCCCTTCTTGACGAGGATGACGAGATCCCCAAAGGGCCGACCGACACGCCTACAAAATCTCCCCACACCCCTTATGCCGGAGGTTACAATGCCCTCAAATCTTTCAATGGCCAAGTCTATTCCGGTATGGCCATCGGCGGCTCCCACACCTGGAATTATGATGGTGGTGTCTGGAAGGAAACCAAAACAGAACCGGACCTCTGGAAGATCGACTATCAAACCACCAAACGACGTGCCAAGAACGCGCCCACCGGTAGTGGAGCAACGGTAGGCACAGAATACCACTGGCTAATTGTGGCACATCAGGTATGTCGAGTAATTCCACATTAAGCATCTCTCCAAACGTGATGGCCCAAAACATGGGCACACTTGCTAACAATATGTAGTACGTTACCAAAACCGATGCAAACACATACGAAACACACTTGGTTGGCTCCAAATACAAACTTGCCCATAAAATGGCCGCATCAAACTCGTGGTCCGTGCCTACGGTCAAAGCACAGCGCGAGCGAGAGGTCGAGTTGCTTGAGGATGCGAAGCGGAGGGTGTCGGGATTGCC
>JAKLMK010000104.1:0-90616 GCA_022813445.1 Neophaeococcomyces aloes
CTGGGCTTTTGGCAGCAAGTCGAGGAGTAAGAGTAGATTTAGCACGGAAATTCGAGCTCAGAGCTGGAGTGACCGGTTTGGTGGTTGTAGTTCGTGGCCGTGTTTCGATGGGCATGGCGAGAGAGCGCCAGCGGTCGGTCTAGCTATAACTCGTTGATGGGAAGGTACGAATGTCGACCTCCAAGGAATTGCAGCCCGCTGCACTCGCTACCATTGTCGATGTTCGTTTTCAGAGGCAGTTGTGAGTGTTTTCGAGGAGTTCGTAGCGACTCGTGGGCCAGGAATTGAACAACAACAAGATGGTAAACATGCATCATGACACCAAGGCCAGTTTAGCGTCATTCTGGAGGTGGAGCCTGGTGCAGAAGATTGGCACTTCGAACCCTGAAGGGCCTTCACTCGCGCCTGTGTTCGCCTATGCTGGCCCTCCGTTCAACGTTGGTTTGCATCATGATCCCTTGAACCTTGTTCAATCTACGCGTCAATGAAGCGCGTTTTGCCTGTCCACATCGCGTATTGTTGGCTCACACGAACTAACATCACATTGCGTTACTTGTGCCGCTACGTACTTGGCTGTTAGTCCTCCAACGACTACTACCAACAGCTCAAATGGGATGCACACGGAAGATGAAGAACACACATCGAACCTGGCCGTTACGGAGCCAGTACCTCCTTCTGCGCAGCAAGAACCGCCCTCATCGGCCGTGACTGTAGATGGCCAGGACCTCGAAGAAGCGATAGAAATTGCGAAGAACGCCACAACGATTCCTGCGGCTTCACAACACCACTCGTTAAAACATCATCTCCTTGGGCCTTCCTTGACGAAAGCTGGACAAGAGAAAGTCGACCAGAAGAAAGTCGCGCAAATTATCTATGAAGCCTCGAAGGGTTCAAAGTTCTTCAACAATGAAGAGAACAAGGACAAGAACTTGACGGGCAAGATTGAAAGAATCCTTAAGCTCAAAGCACAGCTTGATAAGCTTGACCTCAAGCAGGACTTGCGACGAGCAGATGCTTACATCACCGAACTCGAGTTGTCGCGCGATCTCTCCCAGTACGTCGTTCATATCGACTGTGATGCCTTCTACGCAGCTGTGGAGGAGATTGACCGGCCCGAGTTGAAGGATGTACCTATGGCAGTTGGACAAGGTGTGCTTACCACCTGCAATTATGAAGCACGTAAGTACGGATGCAGGAGTGCTATGGCTGGTTTTGTGGCGAAAAAGTTGTGCCCACAACTCATTTGTCTTCCCCTCAATTTCGACAAGTACACTGCCAAAGCAAAAGAAGTCCGAGCTGTCCTTGCTCTCTACGATCCGCGTTTTCAGAGTTCGAGTATCGACGAAGCATATCTGAACATTACCGAGTACTGTCAGACCAACAACCTTGGTCCCGAAGAAGCTGTGAGTCAGTTACGTGAGGAGGTCCATGAGAAATGCCAAATCACTATTTCAGCAGGCATCGCGCCGAATGCAAAAATCGCTAAGATATGCTCGAACAAGAACAAACCCAATGGCCAATTTCGTGTGGCAAATGATCGGATCGCTGTCATGTCGTTCATACGTGATCTGGCAGTTCGCAAAATCAATGGCGTAGGACGAGTTCTTGAGCGCGAGCTTGACGCTATTGGTGTTAAGACGTGTGGCGACATCTACGAACATCGCGCTTACCTTGACAGGTTGTTTGGTGAAAAGACAAATCAATTCCTTCTTCAGACATACCTTGGCCTAGGTAGAACGGAGATCCAGCCTACAGAAGATTTTGAACGAAAATCAGTCGGGACGGAGAGCACCTTTCGAGAAATGGGCTCCCCGGTTGAACTTCGAGCTAAACTTCACCATATTGCCGAAGAACTTGAGAAAGACATGAAAAGAGTGCAAGTCAAAGGCAGAACGTTGTGTCTGAAGATCAAATTGCATACCTATGAGGTTTTCACGAGACAAGTGATTCCACCAAAAGCCCTTGCCTATGCGGATGACCTATATAATTATGCACTACCGATGCTAGCGAAGCTGGAGAAAGAATTCCCTAACATGAAACTGCGACTGATGGGTTTGAGGTGCTCACATCTGATCAGCACTAAGAAAGCAGACATTGACGGTTTCTTTGCTAAGAAACCTACTTCAATACTGCGCTCAGAGAGCAAAGACGGAAATCAAGAAGGCGAGTGGGAGGTTTGGCCAGATTCAGAATTTGAACAGGCTGCTCGAAATGAGCGGGAAGCTGAATTTGAAGAGCTGCAAAGACTAAGCCAAGAGCATGAAGAACAATATAATCAACCACAGGCAGGCGTTCTCTCCTTTCCTAGCCTTGATATCGAAAAGATGAATCCACGAACAGAGGGACAAAGCATCAAACACAACTCTAGTACGGCAGACTGGCACGAGCCATTCGGCGCATACAAGGTTGGCAGCGAACCAATAACACCGTCAAAGGCTGAGAAAACCGCTCAACTCGAGAGATCGATCTCAGATGTGAAAGCAGAGCCTGAAATTTGGAATTGTCCCATCTGTGGCTCAGGTCAGCCAGCAAATGATCGCGATTTCAACGAGCATATTGATATGTGCTTAAGCCGAGGAACTATCAGAGATGCTGTGGCTGAAGTGAGCAACGCTGAAGCTGATAGAGGCAGAAGTGATGATGTGCCATCAAGGCCAAGTAGTGCTGCAGGAGTGAAGAGAAAGGCAGCGAACATGAATACCAGTAGCACGCAAAATGAGACCAATGGGAGCAGCAAGCAGCGAAAATTGTTCTTTGCTTGAGATGGCAAGGAGGAGACGATTGTTTTCGATATAGAATGAATTCATCTCATACATTCTTAACTACTCATGCCTCTTCGAGACATTCGTGCTACTGTTTTTACGTACCTAGACATATAACCCGCGGGTCTCTCACGATACTCTGTATGTATCCCCACCTCTCTTCTCCCCCTTCCCTATACTTGTGCTATCAAACAATAAAGACGAAGTGAAGCAACGTTCAACCATATATCCACAGGAAGCTTCCTTCAGTATCGCGCATACAATAAACCGATTGAGAAGTGCATCAACAGATAAAGATTAATCAACAATGCAAAACACACAAAGGCGACAAGCTTTCGCTATCCTGTTTATAGTATCCATCCATCCATCCATCACTCACTCATCGCTTTGGTAGGTAGTCTCGCGTGTTCCCTCCTTTTTAGTAAATAGAGCCTTCTTTGTTGAGACTGAGCCACTTCTCAACGTGTTCGTTACCATACAACCAAGTCCATTGACCGTTGTGTACCGGATCAAAGCTCTGAGCTGTTACTGTCGATGTGGGTTCCGTCTCTGATGGAGGTGTTGTACTGGCCGGGGCGTGCTTTCGATGGTTGGAGCGAAATGTCGATGCCCCATGGCCCAGTATAGGCACTTGGTGGATTGGCAAGGTAAGAGAAGGAAGAATGATATCACGTTCGTGAAAACAACAACCCCTTGTTTTCCCCTCACGCCTTCTTCGCCCTTTCTACTTCCTCATCCCACGTCCCCACGGGTTCAGGTCCTGCAACCCTCCACCGTAGAAGTCCCTGGTCCTTCGGCTCCCAGATCCGGAGCAGGCTGGGCCATGTCCATGTCGTATGGTATAATCCTGCTTTCGAGGGGCCGTGGATCTTTACGTGTTGGAGCTCTCGGCGGAGATTGTGCGCAAGAGAGGAGGTGATGAGGAGAGGGGCGGTGTCTGGATGCTTGGAAGGGGATCGGAGGTAGGATTTTGTGCGGTGGCGGTGGGCTGGGTGGATGGTGAGGGCGGTGTAGAAGGTGTATGTTGAGACATTGATGGTTGGGATTGAGGTTGGTAACTGGGCTTCGCTTGGAAGGGGTGATACTGGTGAAGGTGCTTCGGGCGGAGGAGGCGACTGGTTGGAGTTGCGGTAGATGAGGAATTTGCTTAGCCAGTGGAAGCGGATGGCGATGTCGCCTCGACATATTGTTGTGGGGTACAAGTCTTCCTGGAGTTCGGTTGTTTCCGCCGCCTTGTTGGGTGGAAGCTCGAGGTCTTGTATGCCGTCGTCGTATGTTGCTTGCTTTAGTCCCTTTGACCAATTCTGACAAGCACTCCAGTTGACCGTCCACCTTGGGGTGTTGGTAGATGGACATTGAAAAAGTCCCGTCACCACGCCGATCTGGTCAATTGTGTCATCCCATGTCTTGTCACTGAGCATGCTGCTCGTTCTGTTGATAACAGCCCGAACATCTAGATTCAATCTTTCCAAGACTAGAAGTTCTGCATGGCTCACCTCGGACTTCATGATATCCTATTCGAATAGCTTCGGCATAAGAAACACAAGGTCATTCTCGTACTCAACGGGAACAGTCTGTAAATCCTCATCCAGAGCCCGTAATGCATAAACAAAATCTCTTAGATTGTAGCACAACTATCTCCTCAACTGTGTGAACGCAAGTTGGAAGTCAAGTAGTTTACCAGGCCTTCTATAGGAAACAAATCGTCTGATGACCTCCCAGCCGCACGATGAGCGTGCGAGCTTCGCATTACCGATGTCCTCAATTGAGCCAGGCGGCCCTGGGCGGCTGTTTATAGCACTCATGTACTCGGAGAGTTCAGGAAGGTACAATGTCCTATTTCCATACCATAGGTAGACTTCTTCGGCAAGAAGGAGCTCCTGGACAATCTACATACGGTGCCAGTACGGCAATGAGGCAATAGTGTCGAAGTTGTCCCAGTAGCGTTTGGTTGGGTAACCTATGCGGTCAGAATCACCAGGACGTGCGGCCTCGTTGTTTGGATCCGGGAGGAGGCTGTCGGCGTGCATCCTGACATGGTCGAAAGCCACCTCGACGGATGGGTCGCCTACACCAAGCCACATAATTACTTCGGTTGCCTGCTCATAGATCTTTCCCATGCGAGAGACCTGAACGTTCTTCTCTAGAAGGTCAGCCTGATTGATGCATACAGCATCAATCCACAAAGGTATGGCGATGTGATCATTCCGACGTACGCACTCTTGGAGGAAAGCGTAGGGATTATCGCGAACGAGGAATTTTCCGTTATTAACAACGATCTGTTGTGATGGCTCGTCAATACCCCATGTATAAGACAGACAGGTGTGGGCATTCTCGAGCGATGTCTCCGTCAATGTACACTTGATATTATGTAGCGTACTATCAGGAAGTAGCCGAAGAACGCGAATGTATGTTTTTGGAGCTTTTAGTGCATGGTAGTCAAATGCTTCGCCTGTAAGACCCGTCATGTTCGTCCACAATACTACATGGTTTGCTGGAGAGCATTAATACCGTTCACAAGCACAGAAGCAGTAGGTAAGACCGGCTCATGACTGATTGAACTGTCCCTCCGTTGTGGGGATGACAAAGTGAAGAAGGTGACATGTCCTGAATAAGCTGAGTAGATGATGAGACTGTAACTGCTGGTAGTAAGGCAGCTCTCATAGCATATTGTGCTCTTGTTCCCTCCCACTTGATCAAGCCTGTGAAGTCTAAAACCCCTTATCAAATCAACTATCTCGACGCTCATTACGCGACGAGCAGAAAGCACTTCAATCCCAGAAGATGAGATTGGGGCGTTAGAAAGCTCGAAGGACTGTATTCAGCATACATGTCGCTGCTTGATGCTTGGTGGTTATTAATGGATTAACTTACCGGGTTACTTTTTCAGTGTCCTATTGGATGTTTGGACTCTGATCTAAGAACCTCCTGAGCCGGCAGTTTTGATTTGTGTCCTAGCTTACCAACAAGGAATCAGAACACAAGTCGAGAGTGCCGGTTGTGTAACGACACAAGTCCAGGGACCACTGCGACCTCATATTCCAATGATGCAGTGCATTGATGCAGAAAACGTTGGCTATCGATCAGGGTCTGAGATGAAAAGATAACCAATGCAGCAAAGGGTGAATCACTCTTATGCCTCCTCAATCCTTAGGTCGGTTCAGCACATGCCGTGAAACTCAAGACTTGTTCCTGCCAAGACCGTCAGTTATTCATGTCAAAATCGTTCCATACTCGATAGCGTATTGTATTGCTTGGCATGCTTGCTCACCACCAACCACAACTTCAACTGTAGACAACTTCACTACCACACGTTATCAAACAAGATAATCATGATATTCCCGAGCTGTACGTCTTTTGTATCATTGTGATACCAATTATGTGGGGATAACTCCAATTTGGAAGTACCAAAATGCCAAGCAATACGCCATCTCGAGTTTCCGCTCGAGGAGCGCGTGGACAGACCTCAATTTCTAACCCGTTAAGCATGGGTTGAAAGTCGAAAGTCGAAATTCGAAAGCAGCTAGAATACCTCCTGGTTTTATTCGAAACTAATTGTATTTGTGCAGGAAGTTGTATGGAATTTTGACGCTAGAATACGACTTGACTGTCGTTTTGAAACATTTTGACAACCTGTCAACAACCCCTCAGCGGCCTGAGCACATTTTGATAACATGTCAACATGTTTTTCATGGGTAGGTCGTGGGCCAGATATCACTCAACGAGGCTTATGAGTATAGCCTCTATCTCCTTACTCCCCCTGCTCCTGTTACCTAGAGGGGACGACCCTGGCCTCCTTTAGCTGCCCATCGCTGTGAACTTAAACACATCCATCTGGTGATCTTGGAGATGTCATTCTCTATCTACATGTATTCACGGCATGTTACACTCGTGGTCTGGCGGTGCCCAGTGGTCACGCATGACACGCTTTCCTTACGTTGTTGTCGGCGCCTTTCTCTGTCTATATTTGTTTCTACAACCCAACATTCGCTCATTCATACCATCTGAACCCTCCACGTTCTCAAATTCATCGGAATTCCAGCCTCAAGTACCTCCAGTACCTCCAGTTCCGCAAGAACTTTCCATACCGAAGTCCAAGTACGCTTTTGCAACATACCTTTCCAGCAACGAGAACGAAGGTCATTACTTTGTGGCAACTCGCCTCCTCACCTATCAATTGCTCTACGCTCCAGAGACTAGAAGTGGCACGCCCATTCCGTTCCTCGTCCTAGTCCCTCCCGACTTAAGTGAAGAGAAGCGTGTACGCCTTCGAAGAGATGGCGCAATAGTAGTGGAAGTACAGCCGCTCGACGAAGATTGGATAGTGACGGATAACAAAAACTGGGAGGATGTTCTTACAAAGCTCCGGCTGTTTGAGATGACAGACTACGAAAGGATCGCATTTCTGGATGGCGACACAGTGCTGAATGAACCGATTGATGGCATCTTCGACGACCCGGCGGTCACAGTACAACAAACGATGAACAACACCGCTGTGAATCGTGAAGACGAGGCGCCTTTACCAGCAACTTACCTCTTCGCTGGCACAGCGGAGATGACACGAGAACACCATTATCCTCCTATATCACAGGAGATGGGAGACTATCCGAATGATGCATACCTCAACGCTGGCTTCTTTATTATTCAACCAGACGAGGAATTGTTCGATTACTACGTGAGCATACTGCGTATCCCAAATCGTTATGATGGTCAGTTTCCGGAACAGAATTTGATGAACTATGCGCATAGGCGGGACGGGAATATGCCATGGACACAGATAGCGCATACCTGGAATATTCATTACCCCACAATTACAGACCTGGAGATGGGATGCAAAACTTTGCATGAGAAGTGGTGGGCTCCTGGAGATGACAGGCTGATACCGTACATGGAGTCTTGGCGTTGGCGCATGGAAGGCTTCTTCGAAGCCAGAGATCTTCTTCCGCAAGCTACAGCATAGCCATTGAGTTAGGAGGTTGGGTTTTGGCTCTATCTCTTTTGAGGGGTTCTGAGGTGTTAGAGGATTGGAGAAAGTGTCTGCTGTGCTGCTGTGCTGCTGTGCTGATGCTCTGTGGAAAAGCTCGGATTTGACCCGTAAAACTCTGGCAAACGGCAGACTGTATTTCAGCTGCTGTTCTCGTACTACCTTGCTTTCAAGCCGCGACTATCGTGCAATAATCTCAAAAACCAAGCATCTGCAAACGCCGCTTCTGCATGCATTACCACAATCACTATTTGATACACACTCCTCTTCGAGAGCCACAGGCTACCGTGGTTACGTGTCACGGGAGTCCATGGAGTCAAGATCTAATAAATGCGGCCGTATTGAATTTTGAGATCACTACTCTAGTCAGCCGCTTATAGACTAGCTGGGACACAACTCAACCCTGCCGATCACGTGGATAGTTAATTCTACAAACTACAAGGCCCAATGTTGGACATTCAAAACCACGGGTTTTGCAATCAGCATCCGTGCTCGCCATTACGGTAGTAGTGCGTCCTCAAGCACACATGGGTTTTTAATAAACATCTCCTGATCCATAAACATGGGTTTCTACATGTGCTCAATGCAGAGACCATATGTAGGTATTTGCTCTGGGTAATGATCTCTTGCTAAGACAGTGTCTTCGTGCCACGTCGAGTTGTGTTCTTTACTGGAGCATATGTGGCACCATCCTTGGACATATGATGTTCGCCTTTCACTACTAACACAATCATGGACGACCTCAATGATAATCCTCTATGGTCTTTACTTCAGCAGGTTCGATACTCTTAACATTGTTGATTGAGTGGAACGTAAGACCTGATTTAACCGAGAGCGGTACACAAGGCTCGATATTTTGTATAACTGGCAGCTCTGATCAGCAAACACATACAGTGCGGAGTCCTTTCAAGTACAACTTGAAGCGAAAACTGAGATGGTCGCAAGGTAGTAGATTTTCCCGCCTTGCGTCTCAATCATGATGACGGCCAAAAAAGGATGAAACACGATTGCAGAAGCGTCGAGAAGATAGGCAGGTGTCTCAATTTCGGTGGAAGGTGCGATGAACACTCTTTCAAAGTGGTAGGAAGAACTGCCAGTGAAGATGCAGACACACAAACAAGAAGTCACAACTCAATCACTTCACTACTGCTTGCAATTTGATCTTTCAGGGTTGCAGATGTTGTTCGACACGTTATTTGATATTGTTTTGTTTACATCTTCTCGTTTTGTCAATCCTAATCATGGTGCACCTCAAGTACCCCAGCATGGAGAGACAAGATCTCACTCAGTCTCAACTGGGGAGCTTCAAATTCGCTCCCGTTGATGAAGCTCCCCGTGATTCACCACATCCTCACCCTCTCTTCATGTCTCGCTATGCTTTTGATTTCAAGAATGATGGATTAAGCGTTAGGGGACACAATAGTTCACAAATGGCCTTCGATCCTTCGTTTTTCAACCATCAAATAAAGCCGTCTCTGGACAGCTCACGGCTACGACTAGGGCCTGCTGCGGTTCGTGCAGCTGTCGAGAGCGCTTCTTTCAGCCCTCAAAAGCAGTTCAATCATCGTCGTCCTCGAGACAATATGCGCCCCAACGTGAGTCAGAATCTTATGCATTCTTACGTCGGAAGATACAGCTAACATCCGGTAGGCACAAACCTTCATTCCGCACTTTCCTGGCTCGTCTGAGCACGAGTCCATCAATTCCATGTATGCGAATGAGGTGCGAGATTCCGATATGGGCGAGGTCAACTTTGGGTATACGCCTGATCCAAGCTCAAGTTTACTGCGTGCGCTCCAAAACGAACAGGACTCCCACCAGACGACCAAGATGCTCCTTACCCACGAGACCAGTCTTCGCAGCGAGGCAGAAGCCGAAACCACGCGCCTGCTAGAGCACAACAAAAGTCTTCTCAATTCCATCAAGCTCCTGCAAAGCACTGTAAAGCACATGGTCCAGCGAGAAAAGGAATTACATCCGAGCGTCATCCATGTCCTCGATACCGCCGTACACGATTACAAAAGCGAAGCTGAAAAAACAAGCGTCAATGACTCCATTCTGTACGATGTGCTGTCCCGCTACAAAGTGCCGTGTACAACAACCAACAAGAAAGGAGAAGAGACAACTTCGACATTTGATTTGAACCTGCTCGATCCCCCTGATTTGAATGATCGCTCAGAAAAAGCGCAACTTCAACGTACTCTACGTAGACAAATAGGATTGTCTTCAGATTTCGAGAACAACGATCTCGTTCAAACTGATCAAGAGGAAGTCAAAGCTATCGTCAAAAAGAGCAGCGAACTTGTGCCAGGTGTTGAAGAGCAGCAAATTACCACCCCTCTTGTCCAAGTCACAGCTACCAAGGCTGCAGAGAACACAGAGCCAATAGCGAAGGTAACGACTGGCCCAGAGCTCTGGTCCGTAAAAGCACCTGTTGGAGCACAGCGATCACCTATGCTTGAGCTTCCTGCTTCTTTTCTGAACAAGTATAGTGGAAAACCTGCTGAACCGCCCTTGCCGCCCTTTGAAATTCCTAAGCAAGGGAAATTGACGGCTGTTATAATTGGCAAGAACGAAGTTAAGCATGCTGAGGTTGAGGATAGACAGCTTACACGTCGTCCTACCAAGATGTATATGCCTGATTCACCCGTCATTGAGTGGAAGATCAACACTACACATGCCGATGAGCTGCGTGGCAAGAATGGTGGTTTCCGCGTTATAGATAGCTATTTTGAGCAACATCCTATACGCTTTGGTAGGTCAACTTCGTGCGTTGCCAATATCCCTGCTGATAAGACTGTAGTGCCGAGTATGGACGAAGGCAATTTGTTCCGAACCGTCATGATCGATTTCATTCCCATCGGAACTACATATAGCGACCTTCTTGCCTCCATCCGAGGAGGTACCTTGGAATCTATTCAGATGTATGGGCCCATTGGAGATGCAACCGACTTCGTCACGGCTCGAGTGATCTATACCGAAGAGGCCGGTGCTACAGCTTTGTACACAGTATGTTACGTTGAATCTTTGAGTGTTTATAACACTAATGTTTTGTATAGCGTGGACAAGAGCCTGGTATCAAGGTCAATGGCAATTCGGTTCGTGTCTGGCAGATTCTAGAACCAACCTACCCGAAGTGTATGGAGCTCGAGGAGGCCATATACAATGAAGGCTACACTCGAATTCTGCTTGTCAATGCGCCACATCTTGACAACGTCGACGAACTACTGAAAAAGAAACTGCGTGATCAAGCTGAGGCAGGTTTCATCCTAGACATTGGAATGTCCTTCGAAGGTGTGCCCATAGTGGAGTTTACCAGTATTGAAGAAGCAAACAAAGCTCTCAAAGTCCTTATCGGTGATCCCGACTTTGGTGGCACCTGCTTTGACTTTGAAGATGACTATTGCGCTGCACGGTACACTTGACACGGTGCTATTAGCAGAAGAAGTGGAGGCTACATTGTGTCAGTTTCTGCTCCTTGACAGACACAATCGAAGGATCCAGTGATAAAAATCACACAGAATGAAGGGACGTCAAAAAAGATGCAGAAAACTGCATCCACAGCGATAAAAGGGACGCAAACTGAGAGTTGTACACATGCATGGGATAATAAATGAGGTTCAGTATTCAACTTGCACTTCATGATACAATTGAGACTATGCACTACATTTTCCACATTTAGCAAGTCATCTGAAATCGCAATTAAGTGCTTCCAGAATGTTGTATTAGTATTTTATATACCATCACACAATCATTTGCTATGTTCCTCAACCTATGCCCAACGAGAATAAATTCAACAGATCGAACTAGGCAGCCCACTCTACCAACAAAGTTATCCAAAGTGGAACAACGTCTCACCCTTCCCTTTCCGACCCTTCTTCTTCCCCTTCCCAGCAAACTCCCCATCCCCATCATCATCACCAACACCCCTAGCAGCAGCAGCATTAAGAGCCTGCGCCGCCTCTCCAGGCGTTGGAGTCCGACCACCAGCCCCCCAAGGGTTAAGCTGCGGTGTACTCGTCCCACTATTCTGTCCACTTCCTCCTAGGCCTCTAGTCGCTCGTGTATTAAAGCCGCTTATCATGACGTTTGGTTTGGGAGCCCTGGGCAGGCTGGGGAAGAGGTCTTCGTTCTGGCGCGTGGACATTGTGGTGGGCAGTTTTGCGTTGCGGGGTGCTGAACCTGGTGCCGGTGCCGCTGCTGATCGCGGCATGATGGAAAGGTGTGTTGATGTTGTGTTTGGTTGGGAGCCGGTCCAGAGTTGTGGGGCGTGGCTGGCGTGGCGTGCTGTGCTTGAGGATGATGCGGCGGAGAGGGAGGGGAAGGCTTCTGTACTGCCTGTTGCGAGGCGGCTGGTGGCGTTTGCTGCGGCGGCGTTGCGGGACTGCGTGGTTGAAGATTTTAGGCGCAGGACGCGGCGGCCGGATGTGACGTTTGCTCCTAGAGATGCGGCGAGGTTGGAGGAGGTTGAGGATGTGGTTGCGTTTGCGTAGCTGTGAGGTGCGCCGGTGGAGGATGATAGACCCGGTAGGCCGGCGCCTGAAGGGCCAGGTAGGGTGGGGTAGTCTTCGTTGATGCTTCGCCAGGAATTCCAGGCTTCAAGGAGAGATTGTCGTTTCGTTTCGTCTTCGTAGAGGTCTGCGAGTTCGCGGATTAGGGTGCCGAGAGTGTTTGAGGGGCAGTCGAAGAGGGCGAAGAAGGCGTCTATGAGTTCTGGAGCGGAGGTCTTGCCGGTCTTGTAAGAGGAGACGTGGTTTCTGAACTGTGCCAGCTTTGTGGTATTGTTGCTTAGGAGGCTTGTAACGCGAGTGGTGACGGCCTGGTGGCGGAGGTGGCGGGCACGGTCTTGAGGAGACAAGGTTGTGGGGTCAATGGTTAGAGTGTCGAGATCAGGAAGTGCTTCTGAGGTTGCGGCCTGTGGGGCAGTGGGCTGTTGGGATGGTCGAGAGTGTGCTTGCCCTGGCGTAGGTTGCGTAAGTTGGCCGCCAAAAGTCCTGTTGGTGACAGATTGGGAGGATTGGATGGCCATCTGGCGTTGGAAGGCGAGTTCTGCTCGAGAAAGAGGTTGGGCTGATGAAACAGGAAGTGGTTCTGAGTTCGGATCTCTACCCCGACCATTACCGCGGCCTTCACGATCTCCACGATCTCGACGACCTCCTCGCTGTGGCTGATAGGGCGTACGCAAATCCGAGAACCCGGAGAGGTTTACATGTCGAAGGTCCCGCCTCACGTCTTTTGATAAGCCGTTGGGATGTTCCGAGAGTTGATGAGCCTTCAAATCCATTTCCGACTCGAAGACGTTCGTTTTGTTCGCTTGGCATTCCGCATCCAGGCAGACGAAATGTACGTCTGCAAAGTGTTTCTCCAGCTCCTGGTAGTTGAGATAGTACTGAGGGTTTCTGCCACCATTTCTCCGATCGCAAATATGACATCGTTCATGCTTTTCTCTGCAATGATTGTACAGCTCGTCGTCTCCGTAGAACCTCTGTCGACAAAAACCACACTCTGGGTGCCCCTTGAAGCCCGATTGATCGATCGCTCCTGGATTATCGTCTCCATACCTTTCGTGTTTCCTCAGCTCACCAAACGAGAACAATTCATGTTCGTGAGTGAAAACCTTCTTGTTTCTCGTGCATAGATCGCACATAATCTTGCCATGCTTGGATTTCACATGCCGATGTAGATCTGGCCACCCCAAGCATGCTACATCGCATTCTTTGTCGGGACAATTGTACCTTAGAAGCAGCACAGTGTCTTCGAGGATTTCGTTCTTTTCATATTTTATGCCTAGATTCTCATCTATTCTAATTAAATCTTCATCCTTGAAGTCTTGGAACCGTTTGTCTGGAGAATCAGTGAAGACGACAAATGGGGACTCAGTCTGGATTTGGTCAGCACAGAAGACCAAGCAGGATCGTGTTGAAACTTACTCTGCAGTGAGCGCATGCTCGAGTCTTGTAGAGAGCTCGCAACCTCAGCGAACATATGTGGCATGTCTGATGATTGCAAGGTGCAATTGATAGATGTTCGATGGGGCTTGCACAGATAAAGCAGACTTCGGAGTCCTCTGCAACAGACTGTTTTCTTTCCAGTGGTTGCATTTGTACATTTTGCTGGAAATCGTCCTGGTTTTGTGGGGCAGCTTCAGTCAGACGAGCACCGAAGCTGCCCCCCGGTGGCCTTCCCAGCGATGTATCGATATTGTTGTCAGACGGTCCTCTTTCATGTGCGCCTCGACCTCGACCTCTGCCGCGACCTCTTCCTCGTCCTCGACCTCTGAACGGACCATTTGGCTGTGAATGAGAGTCGCTGTCTCTCCTTCCTCTTCCTCTACCTCTGGCGGAAGGTGATGCAGGTGTTTCAACGATGGTCTCCATAGTTACCTACACGTTGAAGATTATGTTTCTGTTCACGTTTACTGGGCTAGGTCCTGATGTTGTACACGATTAATGAGCCTGAGGTTTGCTCATAATTATGAAATGACCTCACTGTTGTCGTGTGAAAACGCAGTGGGGCGCTGATCTGGAGTGCCACGAACGCCACAGAACCTCAGGAACAGCGTATGACTCGCACACCAACTAACAATGACTCGGACCTTGATGATATGAACATGTTCCAGAATCTGAGTCATCCATATGATACCACAAAGCCTTGAAGCACATAGCGCAAGCAGAACCTACGGAAACCGCAGGTAGTCGCAACTACTACTCCTACAGAATGGCAGGGCTGTGCGAGCGCTTCTAAGTATTTTAAGTTTGATGACCACCCTTCCATAGTAGCTTAGAGTCATGCCCTCGACTTGCTCTGATTGTTCTCAATGCTATGCTCACGACTACCACTAAGTGTGCGCTCACGTTCGCTTAAAGCCAGAAGACCAGAGTGTAAGATGTCGGACTAGGATGCAGCAACCATCCCCCGGGATCTAAGGTGTAAGCACTCCCTAAGGCTTCGGCCCAAAGTGGTAAGTGACAACTGATGTTTCGTCCGGGTTGCTATCTTCGAGACACTTGGCTTAACACCGGCTCATCGCATGCCTGCACCAGCGCCCGCGTTATTCCTCTGGATTGTACATGTGCGTATTGAGTATCTTAGTCATCTGGAACATCTGAACTTTGTCTTGCTTCAGTAGAGCCTTTAGCTTGTCATCTGGAATAATGAACTGTTTGTTGCTCTCGTCTTGTAGCTGGTGCTCTTTGATGTATGCCCACACTTGTTTCGTGACTTGAGGTCGAGATAACTGCGTAAAATCAGTATTACAAGTCAAAGTGTGATACAACCAATACTGAGCTTACCTGTGACACACCAAAGAACTCAGCTGCTGTAGCAGACAGGTTCATAGGCTTATGAAAACCGGTGTTGCGGTTGACGTTCCGTGTCTTACCGCCTTCCTCTTCCACATCAGAATCGTCGGAACCAGTGACTCGAGCAGCGGTCTTCTTCTTTTTCTTCTTCGTCTTCTTCACTGGCGCAGCTTTTCGTGAGTTACCACCCCTTGTCGACCGAGCGGCCCGATCCTCCTCTGCTTGTAGTTTCGCCGCAAGAGCTGCGTCATCATCGGCGCTTTCTTTTCGCTTCTTTTTGGGAGGTGCTGTATCTGCGACGTCAGATAGGTCACTATCCTCTGCCTCTCTTTTCTTGACCGTATGTGAAGACGAGCGAGACTCAGATTTCTTGTGTCCATTGGTGGTCGGTACAAGGTCAGCAGTCTCCACGGACGGTATGGGAGCTGCCTCTGGATTTTGCTTTGCATTGAAGAAGTCGAACCGCTCCAGAATCAGCTCTTTGATGAGGGGCTTTTGAGGCTTGATGTCGTACTCGACTTGTTCTTGTATGCCGTTGCGTATGCTCTTCTCTGTGATCTGAGTCAAGTCTGACTTGGAAAGAATCCCATCAACGATATCGACATATTTCGCCCGTACTTCAGGCGGTACTGTAACATGTTAGAACCAGCTTCATGCTTTGCAACCACACACTTACGCGACATGCTGGCGTGACACTTTCAAGTGCTAGCAATAGCAGGGAGTGTTTTAAATAAGACAGGCAAGAAAGAACCAATCCTCTTGAGGTGCGAGCCGTAGGCAAAAATATCAGGATGGAAGCAAGCGACAAGTGAGCTGAGGTAAATCAGAGTGTTTGGTGTGATCAATGCATGATCGCGCGCAAAGAAGAAGCTGAAACCCCGGTGAACCACGAAACCAGAAACAAAAAGGGCTAGATGACTCGAAGAGCAGCCCGTCTCACAGATTGAACAAAATTATATCAAAAGAAAGAGTATTGGCAAATGTAGTATCGTGAATTGACGAGCAACTACATACTGAGAGTGACCTGAGAATGTTGTACATACTCCAATCATGCAGCGCATTCTCTAGGGCTGCAGACATGGTTCATATGCTCACAGACGTTCTCTAATGCACGTCACTTTGGTGTAAGGAAGGTGAACCGGCCCGCGGGGCGCTAATCAGCGCTTGCCAAGAGTTCGGTGCAAACTCGACAAATTTCGTTGCAACACACATGCTTTGCTATTGGTCTCACTAAGTAGCGCATCACTGCAGTTAAATCGCAGGCCAACCTTGAGAGAAAGACTCTGGCTTCAGCATTGCGCCTGTTTCTCACCTTGACTCACGAGAAACTCGTCGAGTCATTACTGCTTTGGACCTGACTCAGACAATCAATACATATCTAGGCGCAATACTACCCTCTTCATCTGCCCAGCATGGCGCCTGGATTTGATCAACTGTCGGATAACGACTTTCCGCCAGAGATGGACGAAATCGACTTCACTGATCTGGAAGAGAAATACAGGGACCTTAGAGAAGATCAAGGTTTCGATAACTTCGTTGTAGTCGATGGTTTGCCAATCGTCACCGAAGAACAAAAGCCGAAACTTGTCAAGTTCTTGTTGAAGAGTTTGAACAGAGTGGGGCAGGTAAAAGAAGGGGACGAATCTGTACATATGCCCTTCGCAGATGATGGCAAATCAGAAGGGTAAGTGGTTCGACCGAGCATGTTTCAGTCGCTGATGATAGACAGATTCGCGTTCGTAGAATACGCTTCACCAGAACAAGCCATTGCCGCCACCAAACAGCTGCACGGCCACCAGCTGGACAAAAGGCATCAGTTGAGCGTCAACAAACTTACAGACATCGACAGGTTCGGCAGAGAAGGACGAATTGACGATGAATACTCGCCACCATATATTGAGCCATTCACCGATAAGGAACACCTTCGATCTTGGCTTGGGGATCCTAGTGCTCGAGACCAATTTGCTATGTTTCGAGGGGACAATGTCGGTGTCTTCTGGAACAGTAAGAAAGAAGAGCCAGAGCCAGTAGTAGATCGAAAGCATTGGACGCAGTTATTCGTTACGTGGTCGCCACTTGGAACATTCTTGGCTTCAGTACATCAACAAGGTGTACAACTGTGGGGTGGCCCTCAATTTTCGAAACAGAAACAATTACCGCACCCTTTCGTCAGTCTTGTTCAGTTCTCGCCGCAAGAAAATTACATGGTCACATGGTCGAACCAACCCATCAGCGTTGACCCAGAAGGCAAGGGACCTCTCGGTTTGGAGGAAGACGGCAAGCACATCGTTATCTGGGATGTTACCACCGGAAAGCCTCTCAGATCCTTTCCTGCTTACGACCTTGCACCTCCAGCACCGGTCGAAGGTCAAGCGCCAGTCAAGCCCAAGGTTCAATGGCCTGCCTTCAAGTGGTCTGCGGACGAGAAGTATGTTGCCAGAATGAAGCCGGGCGAGTCTCTATCTATTTACGAATTACCCTCGATGCGAATAATCCCAGATGCCAACAAGGAGCGAAAATCTATCAAAATTGATGGCATTGTTGACTTCGAATGGGCTCCTTTAACGCCTGAACGAGAGAGCATCAAACAAGACAAGCGGCCCGAACAGCTACTTGCATACTGGACACCGGAGATGGGCTCGAAACCAGCAAGTGTGGCGTTGATGTCTGTACCCAGCCGAGAAATCGTACGAACTCGAAACCTGTTTAACGTCACTGATGCAAAATTGCACTGGCAGTCTGATGCTAAATTCATGTGCGTCAAGGTCGATCGTCATAGCAAATCAAAGAAGTCCATGGCCACGAACCTCGAAATCTTCCGTATCAGAGAAAAGGGAGTACCAGTCGAAGTCGTAGATAGTCTGAAAGACACGGTCATCAACTTTTCATGGGAACCCAAAGGAGATCGCTTCGTCCTGATCACGGCAGGTGAAGCAGTCCAAGGCTCGAATGTCCTGCCGAAGACGGCTGTTTCGTTCTTCGCACCTGAGAAGTCCAAAACAGCAGGTGTCACTGGTGCCTTCAAGCACATTAAGACCTTCGACAAGAAGAACAGCAACGGTATATATTGGTCGCCTAAGGGACGATTTGTGCTGGTTGGCACGATTAGTGTCCAACAGCACTGCGACCTGGACTTCTACGACATGGACTACGAAGGTGATAAGCCAGAAGACGACAAGCTATCGGCCAATCTTATGCTCATGAATACTGAGGAGCACTATGGCGTGACAGACGTCGAATGGGACCCAACAGGCCGATACGTTGTCACCAGTGCTAGTATGTGGACTCATCAAGTAAGCTCTGCCCTTCTCCTTCTCGTTGTTCGCGCATGCTAATAGTAGTAATAGATGGAAAACGGGTACCGTCTTTGGTCCTTTTCTGGGCAGAATCTTAGAGAGTCTCCTGTCGAGAAATTTAAACAACTCCTTTGGCGTCCTCGACCAGCCACTCTTCTGTCCCGCGAAGAACAGAAACAGGTTCGTCGCAACCTTCGCGAGTACAGCCGTGAGTTCGATGAGCTTGACAAGGAAATGGAGGAAGGTGCGAACGCGGCAGTCATTGAAGCAAGAAGAAGGTTGTACTCTGAATGGTACGCGTGGCTGGGACAGGAGCTGGAAGATGTCAAGGCAGAACGCGAGGATCTTGGGCTGCCAGATCCAGAGGAAGAGTTGGCGTTGGAGAGAAGCAAGAGTGCAAAAGAAGGAGAGGAGACAGTAGAGGAGGTGGTAGAAGAAGTCGTTGAGGAGACAGAGGAATTCGTGTAAGCGCAGTGCAGAAGGAGTCGGGATGTGGATGAGCCGATCGTTTAGAATGGCATAGGCAACGTTCTCACTAACTTAAAACTTGCGGCACTACCTCTACATGCTGTAAAATTGATCTCGCAATGCCGAAATTTCAAGAAGCACTTAATTGCACCGCCCATTAGGAAGACACCAAGTGGTAGTACTGACGAGGCTGGTGTTTCCGGTCAACGAGGAATAAAATCGCACGTTTCTTCTCCATTGTAGCACTGTTCACGAATGTCCTGGAAAGCCACACATCACAGTATGTATGTAGTCTAGCATGGTAACTTCATCCGAGCCCTCCCCATATTCCCAGCGTAGCTACACAGAAATCATAAATCAAGTACTCAAAAATACTCGCCCAAGAACTCAGGCTTCACGCAAAGACGCTTCTGCTCCGTCCTTTTCATTGCAGCCGCCCCTGGACACTTCAGCCACGCTTGCCTATTAGGTAGGTAATCGAGTGTCCGAGGCGAAGGGAAGAAGTACAACCAGGGGCCACCTGAGATTGGAATATTCACGCCCACCAGACATAAAGACGTTGTAAAAAGTTCAGTGTTCGGGAGGTAGCATACCCCCTGTACGATGAACAATGAAAGCGTAATGATAAATACTAGACTGCTGATTGGTTTTTTACTGCTACATGCCAGACTCCTTTTGTACATAGATTGAAGCAGTCGACGAGTTGAGTGAAGCCTACTAAGTCCCTCTCGTCCATGCGTGCGCATCTTCGCTTTCGAAATGCAGGAGATGATCGACAGAACAATGGCTTATGCGAAATCGTGTCTGGATGTGCTCGTGCTCATGTTCACCATCTCTTAAACACATGAACACCATGCCGTGGCCAATGAAGCCGATACCGATGCTGCTATGGTGCCATCCCCGACTGTTCATCCAATGGCGAGGAATGCCGCCCTAGTAGGGCATATTACAAGTGAGCCGTGTATTTTGAACGTTCCTCATTATGTTCCCACGCCGATAATGTTCCCAAACCTGACGACTTGATTCGAGCCTGATAACGTCAAGCTGGGAAACTGCTTCTTCACCACACAACCTTGTACACAATTAAGAAACCACTTCAATATGTGCCCTCCCGCTTCCTGTTGAATGCTCTCTGGTCCTTCAACCATCTCCTGTATCCACCGACACTTCCAATCTTCTCACCATAAAAGTCCGGCACTGGATTGTTTGCACTGGCACCTGTTGGATTGACTCGATGTCGTTTTATTCTCTCGAAGAAAGCCCTCTCTTTGACTGTGAACTCGGGCAACGTCGATCGATGCAACAATTTCCAGACTGCGTTTCCGAAAATTGGACCTATCAGCCAGCCCAGAAAGGTAGCTGCGAAAGTCAAGATGCCCATACTGACGACTTGATCGAGCGGGATGAGCTTGGTCAGTTCATCAGCCATTTCAGGATAGGCCGAAAGGAAGGTAAACATGGCGCCGGTCACGGCAACTGAGGAGACGATGCTGCTGGCTAGAGTATAGCGACGACGAGAAGTGCGTAGGCGGAAGAAGGAATTCCAGTCAAGTGCGACATTGACGGCTGATTGCGATGGCCTAGCTTGAACGACTGGATCTGCAGCTGCAGATACGTGCCTTTTTCCATACGACCGCGTTATGGAAGACGGCGAAATGGGAGTAGATATCAGTCGTGCCTTGCTTACGGCTGTCCATTTCGATTGTGTTGTTGATATCGATGAAATATGTCTCGTGAGGATGAAGCTCGCGACCGGATATGAAGGTGAAATCAGTGTAGTCGTGTGCGCTTTGCCTGGACAATGCCGCAAGCCTATTCGGAAGGTAGTTGTCAACATCTCGAGCCGCAATATCAGATGTCGTTGTTGTGGTTAACAAAGTGACGCAGCTAGGTTTTCGTGTTTGTAGCTTCACAAAACCAGTGCCAGTCGGTGGTACTTGCGAATTCACGTGCCGGGGATGGCTATTAGCGCCAAGAAGCTTAGTTGACCTCGAGGCACTCCCAAGACTCCGTATCTTGCCGGAATGCTTTCAGTGGTGGAGAACTGACAGATATGGGGAACATGCAGTGGCTCCCACGAATTCTCGGAGCCTGCAATGGCCTTTTGTCCTCTGGGTCTGTTAAGGTTCCCTCTATCACACAATGCTGCGCATCATCCTTCTACACACAGCTTGGCGGGCTATTTGTATTACTGAACACCACCCACCAGATCCTTTCACAGACAATCTAGACGTCGCAGGCCCTCACCATCGGATATTATACTGACCAGATAACTTCCTCACCTTCCAATCCGGTTTCTCAACCCCTGTGCGGCCGTGGTTTTGATTGGTGCTAATACGCAGTCTATCCTTGTTCGTGCATGTTGCTTAAACCAGTGTCCCGCATCGCAGACCATTCTAGAGTCGATTTGTTTCGTGGTCGATCACTTAGCACCAGCGTTATTGCTGCCATGCCCTCAGCCCTACACCGTTAAGCCGAGCTAGAAGAATCGGCGCTCGCTTTCATATCTTGCCACTCCTACCCTGCCTCGAACTTCTCTCATCTTTGTGCCCGATAAGATGCTGGGCAACCGTCTCTATATTACCTGAGATCCTGGTGTTGTCTGTATGCTCCCTTGCACAGATGCCGCGGCCAAAGAAAATCGGTGAGGTTGGAAAAGAGGTGAAGAAGCGATCAAGAAACGGCTGCTGGTAAGACGTTGTATTGCCTAACATTTCTGTCTTGTTTTGACGTATGAGCAGGCCATGTAAATCAAGGAAAGTGAAGTGGTAAGTTCTTCCATAGCATACCTGCGAGATTAAGAGTTAACTTGTTTTAGTGGTGAAGAGAAGCCGATCTGTTCCAACTGCCAACGACAAGGTGAAAAATGCGATTACAGTATTCGGTTGAACTGGGAGGGACGAAGTAAGAAGAAAGAGAATGGCGGAGATGGTTTTCACACTGTATCATTTCAGGACCAGTCATCCCCGTCGCTGCCGTCATTCAGTCCTCCCGTCAATGGGTCGCAACAGCAATTCGCAGCTGCATCCAGTTTCGATCCTACGGCGGTGGATGTAGAACCTGGTCTACGAGACCCTCCCATTGGCTCACTCGACCAGCCGCTGCCATCTATCGCACATCTTTCCCACTCTAGAGCCTCGCTTCCGCTGCCAACACACCCTTCCGCTCCGTCCGTGGCGCCGCTTCTCCGCAACCCGACATGGAGTGATAGCACTTCTGGAAACCTGGACACACCTGCCCCTCCTCCATTACGCCCATCTCTGTCGTATCCTACCCCAGCCAACTCATCCTTCGGCAGTCCAAACTACAACTCGGCAACATTCCAATTCAACAATTCCTCATACCACATGCCTCCGCCTATGCCAACATCGAACCCAGGCACAGTCCCAGATGCAATTCCGTCACCTCATAATCATGCAAAGAGGATGCGCTTAAGTCCAAGAGCAGATACCTTTGGTAGGCACTCGTCGCTCAACCGGTCTCTTTCGAATGGAAGCGGAAATGTAGAGGACGTCCAGCGACAATACTTCAACCCGACGACGCAGTCTTATTTCCCCTCCTATATTCGCGATCCTCTTACACCTGCTGTTTCACATACTAATTACAATCATGATGTCGATGACCGACGGATTTCAGTCAGCTCGTTGCTTTCAGAAGATCTAGAGGAGCCGCTGTCACGCAAGGCATCATCGACGCCCTATTCTGCGGGGTTCGATACCATGCCAATGAGCCTACATCGACGAGGTTCTTTGCATCAAAGGATGATCTCCTACTCCGAAACAGAAACATATGGTCATGATCGTGGCTTGCCAGATTGGGATCTTGGACGCAACAACGATGCCGTTGCGATCAACGAGGGAAACACTCCCTCGGAACACAGCGATTTCGAGGCGTGGCTGACTGAAACGGATCTTGGCATCCCCGAGTTCGGCTTTCGACTTGAGTCGAGGGACCAGGCTTTCAACCCTGGAGGCTACTATGCATCACCTGTGCCTATCAAAATTCCGAGGAAGTTGGAACCCTTACCGCCGACATTGATCGAGAATCCGATGAATTTGCTGTATTTTCATCACTTTCTTAATCATACAGCACGGATCTTAGTGCTTCATGACTGCCCAGAAAACCCTTTCAAGACTATCCTTCCCAAGATGGCTGTCGAACATCCTAACTTGCTCAACGTGATGCTTGCATATTCAGCATGCCACCGAGCCCGGCTGTTAAATCACAAGGAACCTGTCCAACGTATTGCCCACTGGGTTAAAGACGTTTTCCCAAGCCTTCGTGAAACGCTGGCTGAAACGCAAAACACCCAAATCTCAAACTCGAATCTAGCGGTTGCAATCATGCTTGCATCATTGGAGATTGTCTCGCCATCAAGTTTCGGAGTTGATATCGGTTGGCAAGCCCATCTTGGTATTGCTAGAAGCATTATCCGCGCCCGCGGTGGTCCCCACTCGATTTCACGGAAAGATCCTGTCATGTATTTCTTAACTCGCTGGATGGCTTACCTCGATGTGATGGGGTCGCTAAGCAACAGAATGGCAGACGAGCCATTGTACGATGCGAATTACTGGCAGAGTTCGTATGACACATCCTCCGCACAAGAATTGTCCTTGACTGATGATGATGGTTATGACGATGATGACTACACGATCGACTGCCTCTTAAGCTTTACGACGCGATGCGTATACATATTGGCACAAATCGCATCTCTAGCCCGTCAAGTCGCACCATACCGGATCAACTCCCAAACCGGCAGGGTCAACGAGGCATGGAGGCCCCCACCGGAAATTGTGAGGAAGGCCGAAAAATTGAAAATAGACCTCGAAAAGTCGAGAAAGCACGAACAAAAACAGTGCCATCACCACAGCCCAGTGTTGCCAAAAGCAACAATGACTTATGCCCCACCACCATACCAAACAGAGATACCATCCAAAGAGGCGGAAGAATCTCTCGCGACCAACGACGCTTTCCACTGGGCTGGACTGGTGCACCTCCTGCGTCGTGTATACAATATTCCACGTGCTGATCCTCAAGTACAAGATGCAGTGAACTCAATCATGAAAGCACTGAACAGGATGCGACAAGTAGGCAGTGCTGAAGCATGCTCTATATTCCCTATCTTCACGGCCGGCGTTGAGACAGAGGATAAACTCTATCGTGCTGGGATACTGTCGCGCTTGAAGGGAGTCGAGGGTCTGGGTATGTGTCAAGTTAGTCGCGCGAGGAAGATTATGGAGGAAAGTTACAAGACTGGTGAGAGTTGGGAGACTTTTGTCAATGGGGACTTCTTTGGGTGATTTGAGTCGTGAGTATATAGGTATCTGCAGTATGGTTTTGGAGGTGGGTAAATAGCGCAAGCGGGAGCATTTGAATGGAATGATTTGTAAGGAGCAACATGAATTGATGAGGATGTATCCACAATCACGGGATGGACCTTGGCTGGATTTTGCAAGGTATATAGTAAAAAGCTACTCAGGTGGTTGAAGGTCTTGTCTATGTATCTATCTGTCTGTCTCTACAAGCAAGTACTCCATGACGATATTGCTACAGGGCAAGTATTTACTGCATCACCCAATAGCTCCAACCAGTGCAAACACTCACATCTGCGTGGATTCCTACAAGTGAGGTATAGTGCATATCGTATCACATGCGACGAAAAAACGAGCCAGCAGAAACGCAACACAACCCAACATAACGCGATCAAGCTTCCCCGTAAGCTATCCGTACCCGCATTCCTTTCGTTCCTTCGGATTTCTACTGAGCTCTCATACTTTCAGCTCGTTCTTCTGCCGGTCCCTACCGGAGGATAGTTCTCCGGTCTCGGTGTTTAGATTCGGATTTGAGAGCTGTATGAATAAATGGTTATTGGCTGTCTGAGTGTATGCAAGGTGTGTTGCGTGCCTGGTATAGGAAGGGCGTTGTGGTCTTGTAGTGGCGCCACTTGAGGGGTTTGGGGCGCTGTTGGGGGCTCGATCGATGGTTGTGTGATGCAAACCACAATTGATGAGGCGGCGGCATGTCAGTGTGTTTCTCTGATCGACACGAGCGAATTGCGCACGCAACTCGTCGTGGCGTCCTCTGAGCGAGACCGGGTTTCCAACATACTGCTAATTCCAATCAAGCCTTCTTCTTCTGGAGACTGCCCAGTCGACTTGGCTGCTCGATCCCGTTAAGCCTGGCATACACCCATTTCAACGCAACCGTGCTCGCTGTCATGAGAAACGCGCTTCCCACAAACAATCCTGCTCTCTGCTGTGTGTCCAGCAAAGTAAACAACGGATATGGATAGAATCCATTGTAACTGTAACACAACTCGATCCAGAACCAGTATGCGAATGCGATAGCTAGACTCAAGCCTAAAGCTGGAATGGCACTGATCGCCCAGGGTGGACTGAGCAGGAGTAAATCTGTGAGTAGCATCAGTGTTGGGATGAGGTGGAACGAGAGATCCGGCGTGAGCGGGAGCTCAAGTTCCTTTGGCACCACGAGGGTAGGGTCGATGGCTCGGAGACCCCAGTATAGGGTGGTGATGAGGGTTTCTAGCGGGGCGGAGGCGACGGAGAGGAGATTTTTTGTTACGAAGAGACGGTGAGAGAGGGTGATGTCGGCTAAAAGACCGATTATGAAGGTTACTGTGGCGAGAGAGAGGCCGATTATGGTTAGGTATTGGAAGTGCCAGCCGTATGACTGGTTGATGTGGTTGGGATTGGCGGAGAGGCTTGGGGTGGTTAGCTTGGGGGTTTTGAATAGGGATGTGAGATTTTACAAGTTGAATGAGTAGGCGAAGCTTGCAAGGCCGAGTATGTGAATGAAGGCTGAGATGCCTCTGGCTGGTGATTGCATTTTCTGAAGGGGGTGTTGGCGGATCAGCTCGTCCAGTGCTGGTGAACGCTGTGTTGTGCCCATTGTGGAAATTGTCGAAGACCTGTGGCAGCTGCTATTTACAGCAATTGTCAGGTTGTGGTTCGTGGTTCTGGGTTGTCAAGTTCGTTGCTTCCCTTTTGAAACCACAATTTGTAAAATAGCCTTGAGGTACATGATAGAAAATATTTTGGGCACGAGACAGCATCCGGCCTTCATGACGTTCGTTTGCTCCGCCGGGACTGGCCGGTAATGACATTCTTTACATTGTCGTCGTTCCACAAGTCTCATCTATAAATGCATTGTTATGACCTTCATGCCGTGAGGGCTACAAGGGCAACAGTCTACATCAAAGATACATGAATGTGGTATAGGCTATTTGATAGAAGGCAGCTGAGAAGGCTCGTGCTTAGTAAGCATCCCCGGAAAAGGAAAGATGTTGATCTTTGTTTACCCAAGCAACGACCAACTGACTTCAATTCTTGTTACTGGCCGCTTCCCTTACCTTCATAGCGATCCCCCGTGCCTACCGATGACCAGCTCAAGTCAAGATGACTGCCACTATTCAACCAGTACTGCAATTCAGCCTTTCGAGTAGGTTAATTTGCCGACTTCGATATACCATCAATGAACCTTTGTCCATACTTTCTATTCAGGCCCCTTTCCGGCCCGAAGAATGTCTATTCAGACACATTTGCAGCGAGCAACTCGAGTATCAACCTTGTTATGTTCACGAGTTTTTTTCTTCATCTACCATCTTCTGACCAATGCACACATTGCTTCCGAACATCTCTTTGTAAGTTCATGGACAGTATGGTGACCGCTACGTATTCCTGGCATACGTGCGTCCAAGACTGTATATAAAGGTAGCCACGCAGACCTCCCCTCCCTCCCTACTCTCCATCCTCTAGGACTCACAAAACTCCCCAAAGAAACCCAAACTCATACTCAAACCCCCATAACCACCACAAACCATACTCTCCCCCTACACAACCCTCCAACCACCCAAAGATGAAGCTCATCTACGCCACCCTAACAGCTCTCCTCGCCTACCACGCCTTAGCCAAATCAACCCCAGCCCGCATCGCCCCAATCCTAGCCTGGTCAGCCGCCGGCAAAAAGTGCCCCTGCGAATGGGGATGTCTGCCACACGGATGCCGCGGACCCCCAGGTGTAGACGGTCTACTCAAGAGAGCTGTGCCTTCGACTACGTTCCCGAAGTCGTTTCTCCACACCCTTTCGCCGGCGGCTCACCATTCGACGAGGGACGCTTCGCAGAAGGCACATGATGCTTCGGAGATGGCGGCGTTTGCCGCTACGGCGATGCCATCGACGATTACTTTGCTGTAGGTGTGATCGTGGAGATTCGGGATGGGATGCTGAGACTGGATGGTGAGATTGGATGGAGAGAGAGAGAGAGGGCGCTGGACTTGATGATGTATTGGGATAAAATTGACAGGTTGATGGTGAAGGATATGGATGGAGCAGGAATTTGAAGATTGGTAGATGGAATGGGAAATAATGGTGCGTGTTAATGGGGAATAGGTGTTTAGAAGAAAGTAAGGCCGTAATGCGAATGTGGTCGGGCAGGCATTGGTTTGAACTATTAGTGCTTGTAGGCCAATCAACAGGATAATTTGTCGTTGGTTTTCCTGCATTTCTAGTTCAATCGTGAATTTGACTATCTCCCATCAGTAATCAGGGGAACAGATTTCCTCAGAGACTGTATCGAACCACATGGCTCCCTCTGAAGTCCTCGCTATCTCAACAATATCATTCTTCTTTTCAAACAACCACCATCTAGATCATCTACATAACTACACACTGATCGCCACGCACCTTGCCCTCCACTTTATTCCTAACAAGAAGCCAATCACTCCTCCGCTCCGCAAACTCAACCACCTCCTCCACTGTAAAAACGCCTCTATACCGCTCCGCATCCGCAATAATCCCGCTCATCTCATCCAACTCCCGATCCGTCCTACCTTCAAACAGGAAAATCTGGCTGACTTCCCTCAGTGCGTTGAAGTAAACCGTCAAATTCGGGTTGCGATAACTGCTGATAAAGCTCGTGTAGGCTGTTAGATCGGAGAGCAGACGCATAGCGCCGAGCGGTGAGATGCGCTGCCGCTTGATGTGTTTGACCAGTGCTTGGAAGAGCCGCTGTGAAACCTCTTGTACGAACACGTCGATGAGCGCTTTGTCGGTGCTACCTTGGAGCATACCAATGTGGAGACGCATGATCTCAATAATGTGTATACAGGGTCGTGTGGGCGACACGTCGATGTCCGCGGCGCCGAATGTGCTGTTCTTCTTATTGATGGTGTCGGCGTCGAAGACTTGTGTCACGGGATTATAGTCAGTGGGAAGTTGTTCGGTTGCGCAGAGGTATTCGACCTCGTCCATTAGGACGTCGATGCCTTTGCTGAGTCCGGATGCGACGCGCTCGTCGAGCATGTGTTCGAACCGCTTTTTGGCTTTGACTGGTGCGGAGATGAAGTCGTCGCGTTTGATGATGGACATGGCGATTATTTCTTGTTCGTAGAAGACGTCGAGCATTTGTTGGATTAGGTCACCTACATTTACGAGCTCGAGGAAAGTGGTCAAGGGTGCGACGACTGTGCCGCTGTGTGCGACTGAACCGTCTTTTTGAGTACGAGGATCGTAGAGGGCGAGGTGTTGAATGGCTTTGTCGAAGCCGGTGTGGACATGTTTGTCGCCGAGGGTGGAAATGAGATTGAGGTAGATCTCGGAGCACTTCTCGCGAGCAATCTCGCCGGAAGGACCACCCAGGGCGATAAACTGGGCAGCACGTTCAAGTGAGGATTTGGCGGTGTGTATGAGATTTAGGGCTACGTCAATGCTGAGAAGGCCTTTTATGTTTTCAAGTTGTGAAGATATCATAGCAGCTTTTGCGGCGAGTTCATCTGTTGGCGCCTGAGCGGGCAGCTTGGGAGTTAGCGGACGGGGCATAGAGCCAGAGATGACATCCAAACTGCTTTCCGTCCGCTTCACGGCAGGTCTGGTTGAAGCGAAGGAGGGAAGAATATTGACTGGCATCATCAGGACTTGCTTGAAGGATGACATGAAGTCTTTCTTCTCAGCTTGACGATTGACATTGGACATCAAGAACTTTTCAGTTGAGGTCTCCTGCTCTGCGAGGTTGCGATCCCATCTTTCAGTTTCCCTGTCAGCATTTGTTCTGAAATATGCTAGCTCTTCTTCAAGATAGACTTGGAGATGTGGAGCGAACAGTCTGACTAGGACATTACAGGCACGAATGACAGCGTCCTCGTCCGCATCTTCAGGCAAAGCAAAGTCTTGGACGAATTTGCTGGTGGCGTGCAGACTCCCGGAGATGACCCTAAGGTAGACTGATGTGCTTCTCGTACGAGCATCTTCAAAAAGAGCGGCCAAAAAAGGGGATAGGATTTCCTGACCGATCTGCTCCAGGTATAGGAGAGAAACCTCGGTACTTTGTGGGAAGACCGTCTTGATGATTGTCGCTTCGCGTCGGTACGCCTCTCCGAGCCGATCAAAATAGGCATGAACTCTTTCGAGTGACAACTGTCCAGAGCCCATGGAGTAATCAACGCAATCAGAAACAGAGCCGAGCTCAGACTTGCGCGAAATGAGCTTGTTGTCGTTGAGAAAGAGGTTAATACTGCTCTGACCACCATTGAGAGTATACATGACTTGAGCATACTGCTTCATACGACCTTGGATGTCCTTGTACTCATACCCTTGTCGAAACTCAAGCAGCGCCGCCGAGTCATACTGTCTTATGAGCATATCAATTTGCTGTTCCCTCACAGACGAGCCGAGTGAAACATCGCTGAGCGCAAATGTCTTGACATTGGAAAATATGGTGGCCCGATGCTCCGGTTCTTGATATTGCTGGAATATCGCCGTGCTGTAATAGTCGACCACTCGGAGCGCATCAGCATAGAAGGGGTGCAAGCACTTATGTATTTTCCCGTATTCTTGCCTAGCCTTCCCACGAACGGATCTCACATCTTTGAAGACGTTCAGCGCGAGCTCGTGAGATGCAGCAACCTGATTCGACGCGAGAGAAGGATCGGAGAAGGATATGGTATCGAAGCCGTCAAATGCTCGCACTTGGGAGATTGAAGATTTCCTAGGACTTGCAACGTGCCCATTGATCAGGATTTCAGGTCTGCCTTTGCCATTGACTAGGGTTTGGTCTATCGTGGATTTCCTACATAATATCAGCACCTACATTCACTCCGGGTTGTTTTGCTACAAGTGCCTCTGACTGACCTTCTTGGCTGTAATGCGGCAGTCTGGGAGCTTTCATTTCGTCTTGCGTCTAGTTCGTTCCATACTCTCATCCTCTTCAGCCGCTGAATCCACCTGGCATCCTCATATACCATCTCATGCATCTTCCTCGAGGCCCTTGCCATACGAATCATATCCGCTGCGTTGAGGTGGTCAACGATCTGCGCCATCAACTCGTAAGGCAGATGTGGCTTCATTATGACCATATCAGACATTCGTAAAGCTGCTAGAGGATCTCGTCTCGTCGGCGCCTTTGCGGCGAGCTTCCTCGGTGCTGCCATGGTCGCAGGGAGTCCAGCTGGACAACGATTCGACCGGAACTCAAGCCTGTCTAAAACAGAGTCCGGAACATCGCTCTCGTCGAACACGCCCGTCACAGCTCAACGTTCAAATAGCTCAGAGCTCAATAAGTTCGTAAAGGGCGATGTATACTTCGTCGTGGTGGCCAGGACTCGATTCATGTAGATCAACCCGAGGATACCGTTGAAGAACGTTCAGAGAGACATGCAACATTCACTCAGCAACGTAAGTTTATGTCAATGTTGACGACAACCTGACAAGGAAAAGCCTGCTCCGTCCGTGGGCCTTGCTACCCACAAATACACGTGGTGGGATTGTTTCAGAGGTGAAGTCCGGAGAAACGATGTAGACGTTCATGCCTCAGGCAACCAAGAGCCTCCCGTCGAGGACAGAGAAGCAGTACTAGGCAGTCATTAGGAAGTTGTAGCACTTATATAGGAGAATTTACGTGTATACAAGAGAAGGAGGCCATCCGTGAAGAAGTACTCTATATTCACAAAACTTGCCATCGTAAATACTAACAGGTATCTATGTGAGGAAGGAGCTAGGTATACATCCATTTCCCGGAATTCGCAGGACGGGCCATAGAAATATTCCATCTCAAACACCTGCTTGTTCCATTTGTCACCTCAGAACGATTTGTAAAGTGGTTGATATGTTTGTGGTCATCACTCCCGCATTATCCTCAAGCAAGCTGCTGTCGTAATGAAGAAGCTTTACCTGTTGAAGCAGTGAAGTTAGCATTTGCCAAAGAAATGGAATATTGGCAAAGTACGATATTGTAGATTTGAAGCTCTCAGAAGGGGAAAGAAAAGGTATCGCCATCTCCCAGTTACTAAGTGGGATTGCGACAACATAAGTATGAATCAGCTATGTTCTAATCATCATTCGAGCGGGTGATTGTGGGCTATGCAGCAAACAAGGTAGTTTGTGGTTGCCTTGGATGGTTGAAACACGAGTAGCAGAGATGTAAAAATTAGACGTACCTGATACTCACAGCGACACCCGAGTGGGCACTGTTGAGGAGTGTTCGTCCTGTCGAGCCAGAGATCGAATGGCAAAATGAGTACTTGTTAGCTAGATCGTGAGCCTTGTAGGTTAGTACTAGGCTTCTGAGATGGCTAAGGCTCGTTGTAATCGTGGTTTCGGCTAAGCCATTGTGTAGCACCAGCGTGAATCATAGGACCAAGACACCTATTGCAGATGTGTTGCAAGACAAGTGGTGGTGGAATCATGAAAGGACAGGATGAAAGATCCCAAATTTCTGTAGAATAATTTGATTGAAGGTTATTTAGCGCGATAAGTGGAGTTGAATCCGCTTCGAGCGCAGCTGATGGCTCAGCCGTATCCTTCATTCACCTACACCTACCTTGACAACATCGTTGGTAGGTATGCTCATTGTTGCATCTAGTCTCCTCATCCTATCTGGCCAGTTCCAAGGATCAAGAGAACAATTATATGTCGCGTCTAACAGGAGAAATATCTCATGGAAGAGTTTCGAACCGAACACGGCATTGATGTGAGCTAGCAGAAGCTTCATCATACTCAGCAATGGTGACTGCCAGTAGCATCGCAGTTGGTGGTGATCTGTGTTCCTTCACGACAGTATCAGACCTCCTCGGATCCCGGCATGTCCTCCTCTTCAATCTCCTCCGCTGGTCTACGACTCCAGTACTCGGAATCAACATCCTGTGGGTGTCTCATGCCTTTTGCTCTTGCCTCCCAAATCTCGTTTTCCAACTTCGCCCGCTGCAATCTTGCAGACATCGAGTTTGGCGTACTGATTGAGTGTGCTGGAATTCTTTCGGCCCCAAAGACCTGATTTCTACCACCTTTGACTTGTTTTGTCGACTTCTTTCCACCAGCCCGCGTGCTATCCCGATCTGGCTGCCTCATCCCCTCTGCTGGCCTGCGGCGATCGTGTTTCGGAGGATTGCGAAACATGGAGGTATCTTGATTCCACTCAGTGATTGGGATATTGATGCGCAAGTTAGGTACGGAGAACCGGTTCTGTGGGAGTACGCGTTCAGGCAAGAAAGGAAAAAGTGGCTCTCGACGAGGCCGAATTTTGCGTTCTCCTAGGCTGTGTGGTTCTGCTTGCTTCTCAGTCTGGTCCTCCACGAGTCTCGGGTATGAGGTGCCGAGCATTCCACTATTGGACCAGCTGTGATTACCATCGGTGGCCGTTTCAGAAGGGAGGAGCTTGGCCTTCAGAGTGACTAGCTCTTCCTTTTGCATGTCGGAGAGCTCGCTGATTGGATCCATGAGCTCCATCATCCTCTTCTGCTTGGTATGAAATGTTGTCTGTGGTGAAGGTTTGTCTTCCATCGTCTTGTCCTCTCCATACTCATCACTTGCAACAGACTTTGCTTGGACTTTATCGTTCGCAGCCTGGTGCTCTACATCACCTTCCCATCTCTCTTCAAGTCGAGCCTTCTTGTTCGTCGTCCGCTGTTCCTCACTGCCATTCAAGTCCACCGGGGTTGTGCTCCAATTCTCGATCTCACCGTCGAAAAGAGAGTTGAACGAATATCTGTTCGTTGAACGCGCTGGAGTGTCGCCACCACTGGCTTCATCAGCGATGCCATCGACATCAATGTCTTGGTCCCAGGTTTGCGCAGCAGCTTTGCGCTTCCGAACAACTGGGTATGGTGGCTGTGACGTCATTGTCGACCGAGTGACTGTTTACCAGTGAGCAAGAATACCTATACCAACTTGACACCACTTTACACTGTTTTGTCTGCGGTCTTGACTGTCTTCGTTGAATGCTCGCAGATACTTGCGATCTTCAGTGCTTTGAGTAAGATTGGAGAAGAACAACGAAACAGACACCGTGAGTAAAGTGCATCTATATTGCAGACTTGAATTCCCGTCCGGGTCACGGCTTGGGCTTCAGAAACGCCAAAAGCGTTAGGTGTACACTACTCAGACACACAGTCTAGCGGAGTGAGACAGGTCTTTCATGTTCCTTTGTTGTTGCCGTTGCTAGTCAATACGCTTAGTCAATACGCGCATTCGTGCATCTGCAACCCTTCACTCCGAAACCACCGTCGCTCCACTGGCTCTTCCATGTCTACAACCAAACAAACAACCAAAAAACCCCAAAAGACAGCCCCACCCCTGCCAGATTCAAACCAAAGAGCAAAAACTCAATCGGACAATTCGTCCTCTTGAGAAACATGCCTTGTTCGAGCAATGCGCTATAGCTTCGGCTGCGGAGAGTCTTTTATGGACTTGAATTAACTTGTTTGTTTAATCGTTATCTTACATTTAGCGGATAACTCATCGTCCAACCGTTGCACCAGATCGCCCTATGCACGGGGTAGCAAGCTCTGCGTGTGGCTCCTTTTAGATTAAAATGTTGGGTTGTGAGTATATACCCATGGTACATGTGCCGTTTCGGACCCGGGGGGTAGGCGCGGGGACGGTATTTACGGGACAGAGCGGAGGAACACGTGAATTTGCGCCGTAGGGGGGTGGAGAAACATTTTACGGAAGATTGTGGTGCTGGAATGGCATGAGGTGTGGATCGAAGCTGTGTGGGATGTCTTTCTATACGATAAGACAGTGGCGGTGACTAGTAGATGGTGTTCACAGCGAAGATATCACACTGCGTGATACATAGATGTCAGGAGTGAACTGTGTCTAGAATTATATGAACTGTAACAGAGGTGGTGAACATGTGGCTGTTGATTTCGGGTTGCTCCTGTCTGAAACAGAACGAGGTCCTTGTCATGCCAGATGGTTCAGTGGATTCAGTTCGAACAAAGACAATGAGTCAGGGGATTCCATAGATCTATTGCCAGTGCATCTGATTGTAAGTGATGCTAGGACAGAAATGGTAATCGTTGGAATACTGTATTTCATTGCAAGGACTACACTACGCTCATGTAAAGGATGAACGAAGGGTGTATAGCATTCATGAAATCAATTCCGACGATCTATATTACAGTATAAGACTGGAGTTATAGAAGACCATAGCATAGTCACCATCAGGCTACTCGTCTCAGCTCCATGAGCTCTTCGTAGCTGTATCTCGTATGCTTCTTGATCGTCGTCGTCGTTTCAACAACTCGCTTTCGGTCACCATCCACAATTACCTTTTTGTAAGTGTGCCTCTCGATCGTTTTGGCCTCTGATTTGAGGTATTTCCGCGGTAGTTCCTCGTCACCTGATCCTGATTCGACTCTCTTTCTCTTCAATGCACTAGCCATGAGCGGTGACTGGCCCATAGCAGTCTCAAGCTCCTTTTGGGCTTGACGAGCTTTAATCTCGGCCAAGGCTTCCTCCTTGGTCCTCATCGGCGGAAGAGGTGGTCGCACAGGTCGAGGGGCTGGTTGTTGGGGCCTTATGGCAGGCCGACAAGCCTCTCGCACGTCAGGTGACAACCTCCTTTTCTTGAGAGGCCGCTCAACGACGTGAAGTCGTTTGAAACCTTGGTGACCACTATGTCGCTTGTGTGCGGCACGTGGTCTATCGAGTTTTTCGACTTTGTCAATAGTAGCATCGTCGAGTAGCCCCTCTACAGCTTCCTTGTCCCTCTGACGCCTAGCTTGTCTTTCAGCTCGCCTGTTCTCCTTCCACCTCTGCTCCCGTTCCTCTGGCGTCTTGACGAAGCCACCTCTCCTGAGCTGCTCGTCGTGCATTTTGGCTTCATCCTTAGAGTCTGAAGTGAGAGGCTCGGGTACAGGTGTTTTGGTAGGCTTTTCAGCCTTTCCTGTCACCGTCTGGTCTGGGGAGGCCGGTCGTTTGGCTTCGTGACCGGCGTGTGAAGGGCGAGCAACATAGGACACGATGATTGTTGAAGACATTGTTAGGGAATAGTTGTTAGAAGTGATTGAGCAACACGATTGTTAGTTTGCGGTGAGTGACTAAAGATAGCCTTGAGAATTATCTGACGAGAGGGTGCGAAGTGTCTGACGAAGAAGTGATTGCATTGACAAGGTGTTGAAAGAATCTGTTATATCACGATTGGCTTCACAGTTTGTCACTGTTATAGTTATGGAAAGTATATGTATAGACAGACCCACTTCACGCAAGTTGATGACTTTGTAAACGTTGAAAACAGACTGGGTTGAGGTAAGTAGACCAAGTGTTATACACATACCACTGAGTAGATTCGTGAGGACATGCGTGAGGACATGCATGAGGACCTGCACAAAAAGTATGACGATAGCGGTTGAGCGAAATAACTCACATACACGGTCGCTCGCCATCGTGTTTGCAATACACTGCATGTTCGCATTGAGTGCGTTGGTAAGAGTGATCGTGCAGGAAGATCAACCCAGCGTTGCACTGTTGCCCAGCAGCAGTGAAGCATGGTAAGACAGTGGCTCTCCGACCTAGGGCATGATCAAACAATAGCAGGCTTTCCTAGATGTTCCAGTGACAGGTAGAGAGCACTTGAAGTGCCGGTACATTAAATCGATACGTTTCTTGAATAGTGTATTGAGAGCAGCTATAGTGGAAGCGAGGAACTAACCTATACATAATGGTTTAGTAGTTGTCATAGTTTGGATAATCTTGGACCTGTTCGGGCTGTTGATGAGTTCGGCTTCGCTTTTCGTGGCCTCATAAGTCATGGCTTCTTCAGCATGGCAATGTATGTGGAGGGTTGAAATGTGAAAAGGGAGGGGGATGGGAGGAGGAGTGCATGCCTCACGTGAGCTCGCGATTTCCGAAACACGAACTTTCAGCGATATCTCGCTGGTGGAGACAAACGACGGGCCTCATGTAGTCTCCGATACACGTTCCGACTGCGCAACGACACTCCTAACTTGATCTGAGCAGTTTCCAACAAGCATGTTATGGAACCGTTCTTGAAGGGCTTAAATGGTGCGCAGAGGGCGGCGGTCACCTCAAAAGCTTCAATCCTCCAAGTGCTTGCGCCTCCCGGTTCTGGTAAGACTAAGACATTGACCTCACGAGTCGCGTATCTGCTTGCCCACCAAGGCTTCCGGCCGCAAAATGTCATCTGCTGCACCTTCACCATTAAGGCGGCGCGTGAGATGCGGGAACGTCTGCGTGGCCTTGTCGGCGGTGACCTGGAGTCCAAATTGATCCTCGGCACGTTCCATTCGATATGTCGAAGATATCTCGTTACCTACGGCCATCTGATCGGAATCCCGAACAACTTCGGCATTGCTGATTCGGACGATAGCTTGGGCATTATCAAAAGATTGCAGAAGCAGATGAAGTTTGGCATGGATCCCCGAGCAGCACGGAACAAGATTTCACATCGGAAGGCAAGAGGTCAAACAATAAAGAGTGTAGCAAAGATTAAACCCAAAGGTGCGGAGGCTCAAGAGTTTGCTACCATCTTCCAACAATACGAGGAAGCGTTGGCGACATCAAATCTGCTTGACTACGATGATCTCTTGCTTCGCTGCGTGGAACTCTTACAACAATATCCAGCTTGCGTCTCGAATATCGAGGCTCTCTTGATAGATGAGTTTCAGGATACGAACAATGTACAGTTTGAGTTAATGAAGTTGCTTGCCTCAGCAAAGAGTAGAATCACCATCGTTGGGGATCCTGACCAAAGTATTTACGGTTTTAGGTCCGCTGAGATTGAGAATCTGAAACGTATGCAAGACTACTACCCAGGAACGGTAGTGATTAATCTTGAGGAGAACTATAGATCATCCTCTGCTGTGCTTCATTTAGCGCAGGATGTCATCGAACAGGACGACGAGAGACCCAACAAGAGACTGAAATCAACACATTGCTATGGCACGCTGCCTGTACTTCGAAGACTGTACAATCCACACGAGGAAGCCGCCTGGATTGTCAGTGAGATCAAAAGGATGACAAAACTGACTGGCGGATGCATCAATCATTCAGATATTGCCATCTTGCTGCGGTCAGCTTTCCTTTCACTTCTTATCGAAAAGGCCTTGGCCAATGCAGGCATACCATATAAGATGGTAGGAGGCCGGCGTTTCTTTGATCGCGTCGAAGTACGGCTGATTCTCGATTATCTACGAACCATCAACCATCCTGACAATAATTCTGCGTTGCTGTCTGTGATTAACACACCTACGCGGAAAGTTGGCGACACAACCGTGGCTGAACTGACTCGTGCAGCTGAAGCAGCAAAAGTGTCACTTTGGAATGTCGTGCAGCAAGCTGCCCGGGGTGAAGCTTCTCTCGAGAAGAAGCTAAGCAAGCCTGCTGAGCAAGGTCTGAAAGAATTAGTGACTCTAATCAAAAGAGGTCAGGCCAAGCTCAAGACGTTTGATCCCGCACAGGCACCGGGGCAGCTGATCGAACTGGTCACGAAAGAGCTTCGCTTTCTCGAATATCTCAAGAAGCAGTACCAAGAGGATTGGGAAGAACGATGGGAGAACGTGAAAGAGTTGTCATTGCAGGCAAGGGATGTGACCTTGGAGTCGCTGACTGCCGAAGATCAGCTACCTGAGATTGACGGTGTTAAGCAAGCGAAAACAGAAGATTCTGCAGAAGTGCTCTCAAGATTTTTGGCTAATGTAGCCTTGTCAACTGAGGTGGAATCAGAAGAGGAAGGAGAAGCCCAAGCAAGGATTACAATCTCCACAATCCACTCAGCCAAAGGCCTTGAATGGCCTGTGGTCTTTGTGCCTGCTGTTTATGAAGGCTCGATACCTCACTCAAGGGCTGAAGACACCAACGAAGAGCGACGATTGCTCTACGTTGCAATGACTCGAGCCAAAGCACTCTTGTACATGACGTTCCCTGTCATGCAGTCTCGGAGTGAGAGCGAGTCGATCCTTTCCCAGTTTCTGTCTACCGGTATCGATCACCGGATGCAGGAAGCTGGACCGGCATTCAACGATGCAGTGGTCGAAGATATCGCAACAATCCTCGGCCGACCAAACCCTCCGCAAGAGGCTTTAGCGACAGGTGTAACGTCGCTCCAAGATAATGAAAGCCAATACGACGACGTATGGCCGCTGGACGGCAGCCGTCGATCACCATCGTTCAACACAGTTATGGATTATCCATTCTCCATGCTACAACACGGACAGTCTCTAAGTGACGCTATGAAGAACAACACTACTTTCCAGCAATCGGCCAACAACAGTGCATTCACGAGCACCGGCTTCACCACAGCCGGTCATCATATGAACACTACACCACAGCCGGCAGAGTCTGCGCAAAGCCAAAAAATCCCTAAGCTTGTCAAATCAGCTTCAACAGGCCAGAGCAATATAGCAGCATTTCTCAGCAAAAGCACAGCCAAGCAGCAAAGTGGAAAAGAGAACATCCCATCTCCTGCCTCTTCGGGAAGCTTCCACCGCACTACGACCACGATAGCGAAGCCACAGCCCAGTATTCCTGCTGAGCTCTCAGCCCACCGACCTGGCGCAAGCACTGTACGCAGCCCAGCTACAAATATGAAGAGAACCCGTCCTGCGCTTGAGCAAAACATCTCCAATAGTAAACGGTCCTACACCTGCTTCTCTAGCTCACCGACAAAGGAGACGTCTGCCGAAGAACCCATTGCAACAGTATCCGACATACCTGACTCCGCACCAGAATCCGCAGTACAAATCCCGAAGTACAACACCACAATGTCAACATTCCAACAAAACAGATCCACATCCAGCTTCTCCTCTTACAAATCTGGGATGCTCAATACACTAAGCAGACCGGCACCGCTGAGTGCCACTGGCGTTAATGGCGCTGTGGTCAAGAAGACGCTTGGTGTCAGGAGGACCATGAATGGTTGGGCGGACAGGAAGAACAAATGAACTATTCACGTTCTCTGATGAGACAGGAAGTTGGGACAATAGTGGTTTTATCGGACCACGAACTGCTCTGCTTGTAGCACTACGAATTCTACATACATGTATTTACTAGGCACGAATTTTATGATTGAATGAATGAATGAATACCTCTATGATAGTTATGTCGTGTTTTCTTACAATGTGCTCACGACGCTCGTGTAGGTGAAGCAAATATGGAGGTTAAGACACGATAGTACAGCACACTTGCGATTGGGTATGTCACGCTTGTTAACGAGCAACTTGGATGGGCATTGAAGGACAGGTATTGGAGCATATTGAGGAGCGAGGCTTCACGTAGTTGATCCTGCAAAGAACATCCTTTCCTCGTCTATCTTTTTATTGCTTGTCTACCACTCTATTGTTCGTATAGAACCTTAATGAATGACGGTACATTCAACGACAATCTATTTCGCTGCAATCGGCAAATCAGCATAGTCATCCTCCATAAACGTCCTCAGCTTATCAAGAGCCGCCTTCAAAACATCCTCTTCCTGCACAAAACCAATCCTGACATGCCCCTTGAAATCCGTGCCGCCACCAAAGCACTTACTCCCAGGCACGAACATAACGCCTGTCTTCTCCTGCAATGTCTTGCAAAACGTGACATCGTCAATTGGCTTGCCCATCTTATGGAATTTGACCATGCAAGTTGTGCCTGCAACCGGCTTGACCCAATTACATGCCCAATTGTGCTCGTCGATGAAGTTGGACAGCATTTGCAGGTTTTTCTGCGCGAGCTGGATGTTTCGGCCTAGCAGGGCGTGGACGCAGCGGTCCGAGACGACTTCTGCGGCGACGGCCTGGTCGAGCTGGGAGACGGAGATGGTGGTGTAATGCCTTGTTTCGGCGATTTGCTCGATGAGGGACTGGTTTTTGCTGGCGATCCAGCCGACGCGGATGCCTGCTAGTGAGTATGCTTTGCTGAATGAGCCGGTGACGATGACGTTTTTGTAGCCGAGGTTTATGGCGCTGGGTGGGAAGTCGTCGTCTGATGGGGTGATGGAGTGGAAGAGGGGCCGGTAGACTTCGTCGCAGAGGATTGTTATGTTTTTCTCTTCAGCGAATTCTATGATCTCTTCTAGGAGGGATTTGGAGAGGATTTGGCCGGTTGGGTTGTTGGGGTTATTGAGGATGATCAGCTTTGTGTTCTCTTTGGTCGAGCTCTTCAGCTGTTCGATGTCGAGCTTCCATTTTTGTGCGGGATCCATTTTCCATAGCGTGACTTCTGCGCCTAGAGAGGCGGGGATCTGGTAGAGCTGTTCGTAGGTAGGGTATTGGCAGACTACGTGGTCACTGGGGCCAACTAGGCTGTAGAGAACGAGGAAGTTGGCGGCTATGGCGCCGTTGGTAATGAGGACTCCATTCTGTGTGAGGCCAGCTGCCCGTGCGGAATACAGAGACACTAGGTTCTTTCGAAGATCCTCAGAGCCGCGTATCGAGCCGTATGTCAGCTTGCGGCTGGTGAAGGCGAATGCCTCTTGGCTTTGCTGTTTGTTTTCGGAGAGCTCAAGAAGGTCGTCGATTGATATGCTTGCGGCGCATGTTTCGGCGATGTTGTATTTGGCTGTGGTTTCGTATTCATCCATCCACTAGTCTCTGTCAGGACTATCGCGCGAAGCACATGTTTGATACTTACTTGCTCGACAGCAAAGGGTTCGATCTTAACCATGGTTGCTATGTACTAAGGTAGGCGTTTCAAGGGAGCGTGATTCTTGCGACTTAAGTCGCACGATCATTTTTGCCATAGGGCGTACCTCCGTGAGCTGTACGTTCTCCATGTTGTGCATGGACTTCGGTCGGTCAAACGCAAGTATTATAGAAAGTTCTGGACGATGGGGTGTTTGGTGGGGAACCCTGAACCGTGCGGGCATTTGAGCAAAGAGGGCACCCTCGTATGGTTGATCGTATTCCGCAACACTCATGCAACTAAACGAAAAACGATTATTTTCAGGTAAAGGAAATGGTTTGTGTCGTTGTAAGTAGTAGCTGCTCGGTAGGCACTTTGAGGGGAGTGTTTTTGGAGTATCTGATTGTTTTCGTAGGCAAATATCCCAGTACAGAAGATACTGCTATTAGTGATGCACAACTTTGAATACCAGCATCGTAAAGAAGGTCCAACACTATTGGCGGGTACTGTGCCGCTAGAGACGCACTGCAGGGCAGCCTAGAAGCGCGGCGCGTTTTGGGGCCTCGTGGCGACGAGCCCCACTGACTTCGACTGTGGTTGCATCACCTCAAAGGTACAGTCTGCGCATCACGACTTGAACATTGGACATGTGTTTGTTCTGCTACACAGGCATCTCTCAATCCAGAGCCACGACTGCATTTACTGGCTGTTTCGTTCATCAACACCATCAGTTACTCTGAGCTTGTGGTCCTGCATGACGAAGGTCTTCAGGCTTATCAGCATCAATACATAGCTCGTGTGAGCAGGCAACTCGATTCCTCTTCGGTCTGACCTAACATGCGATACACTTCATTTGTGCTTGGTTCATTGAGCCTCCTCACAGCACCATGGATGATCGCCGCATACAGCAATGATACAAGCTCCGTCTACCTACAAACACCCTTCTACGACATTACTGGCGACCGACCCGACGGCTGTCCACCTTGCCCACGATGCTTCGATTGCCACTTGGCCGAATTCGAATGCAAGCAGTTCGCGGACTGCAGCTCGGCAAATGGGAAATGTAGCTGTCCTCCAGGCTTTGGTGCCGAAGACTGTGCAGCGCCGCTCTGTGGTTCACTGGCGGATGGCAAGAACAGGTCACCAAGACCAGAAGATCAAGGTACTTGTGAATGCAAGGAAGGTTGGACTGGTGTCAACTGCAATGTCTGTACCTCGAACCAAGCATGTAATGCTTTGATGCCTGCGGGTGAGGGTGGCGTCTGTTATGACCAAGGACGAGTCGTGTATGAAAACTACCAGATGTGCGATGTTACGAACAAGCCGATCCTTGACCAGCTCGACGGACGTATACCACAAGTCACGTTTTCCTGTAACGCCGAGGACGCGACATGCAATTTTCAATTCTGGGTTGATCAGAAAGAATCTTTCTATTGCGCCCTGGACACCTGTACCTCCTCTACTCAAGATACGAATACTCGAAATCAGACAACGTACACATGCGATCACATCAAATGCAAGTGTATACAAGATACTTTCCTATGCGGTGAAGCTGGGTCAGTCGATATTGGCGATTTTCTAGTCGAATCCATCAAGGGACCTGCAACTCTCGTGAACAAAAGAACTGAGGGTGGTGGTTATGCTGATGGTGGCAGGTTCGAAGAACCAGCCATGAACGATCTCATCTCTCAAATATTTGGTGATCAGTTCATCCGACTGGACTGCATCTCTGGAGAGTGTCTATATTACACTGATGTGCCTGGTTGGAGCAAACCTATTCAAGAGATCAATACTCCGCTAATTGCAGCCGTCATTGCTGGAGTAGCACTCTTTGTACTTGGTGTCGTCCTCGTCTCTTGGTATCTGTCTGTCCGAGCGGCGCATAGGAGATGGGGTGCCATTCGACTTGGCGCCCAGAATGACGACGATGCGATCAGACTCATGACCGACCATAAGCCAATGGCTTTGCAATTTGAGAACGTAAACTACAATCTCAAGGGCAAAGAGATATTATCGGGTGTATCTGGTATCGCCGCTCCAGGCCAGATCACGGCAGTCATGGGTGCATCTGGCGCTGGTAAATCTACCTTCCTTGACATCCTAGCACGAAAGAACAAGCGTGGTGTGACGACGGGTAATATGTATGTCAACGGCGAGAAAATCTTGGACCATGAGTACAGGAACGTCATCGGATATGTAGACCAGGAAGACACTCTCCTGCCTACATTGACAGTCCAGGAGACCATCATGACTAGCGCTTTACTTCGTTTACCGGCAGATATGGGCCGATCCCTCAAAGAAAGGCGAGTCATGGAAGTCATACAACAGCTGGGCATTAATCACATCAAGGACCAAATGATCGGTTCTGAGGAGGGCCAAGGCAGAGGCATCTCTGGCGGCGAGAAGAGACGAGTCGGCATTGCTTGCGAACTTGTCACGAGCCCAAGCATCCTCTTCCTTGACGAACCTACTAGTGGCCTCGATGCCTTCAATGCCTTCAATGTAGTCGAATGCTTGGTAACACTAGCAAAGACTTACAACCGGACCATCATTTTCACAATCCACCAACCACGATCCAATATCGTTGCACTTTTTGATCAACTCATTCTGCTAGCGAAGGGCAAAACGGTATATTCGGGACCCTTTTCGAGCTGTCAACCATACTTCGAGCAGATCGGTTATCATTGTCCTCCTGGCTTCAATATTGCTGACTACTTGGTGGACCTGACTATGCACGCGAGCATGCCTAAATCGCCAGGACTTGATGATGTTCCGAGTATTGACGATCAAGAGTCTCAGGTCAACGAAGATTCAAGTACCCGAGCAGTCAAATCAATCAAATCAGTAATAAGCGCTCCTAGTATTGAAAATGTCGACATGCCATCTTCAAGACCTGCAGGGAAACGCAGAATATCTCTGAAACAGAAGCAAGATCGCCAACTTTTCACGAGAAGACGGACGGGCAACGATACTCCCCCTACACCACAGACCGACGATGAAGGGCCAGACCTGCAGAGGAAATCAAGTCTGCATAGCTGGCTCCGCCTCGGTCGGACGAGTGGTCGTGTTCCACCACAAATATCGGAAGATCCTGACAACATACCAGTAGATGCAAACACTGATCTTGACATACTCGTCTCAAGCTTCAAAGGATCAGATGTCGCAAGCAGCATTCATGACGAAATTAGAGCGTCCATCCACAGTGCTTCCTCAGCGAATGGACACACCGTCGAAGATGGTAATGTCGAAGCTGTCACCGGTTCTGTTAAAAGCTTCCGACGTGCCAGCCTACCCCGACAGTTTATCATCCTATCGATTCGAACGTGGCGCAATTTGTACCGGAATCCGATACTGATGCTCACCCATTATGCCGTGGCGATCTTGCTTGCTGTATTCTCTGGTTGGCTCTTCTATGGCCTTACACTTGACATTGGTGGTTTTCAGAATCGCTTGGGTTTGTTCTTCTTCCTGCTTGCACTTTTCGGCTTCAGCGCGTTGACTAGCTTGACCACGTTCAACACCGAGAGAATGATCTTTATCCGGGAGCGTGCCAATGGATACTACAACCCAATCACTTACTTCGCTTCCAAAGTCCTTTTCGACATCGTACCATTACGACTTATCCCACCAATCATTATGGGTATGATCATATATCCCATGACTGGGCTTCAGACCAGTTGGGCCATATTCTTCAAATTCATACTTATTATTGTGCTCTTCAACCTTGCTGCTGCCGCCGTTTCTCTTACCATCGGCATTGTGTTCAGAGATGGTGCTATGGCAAACTTGGTCGGCAGTCTAGTGATGCTGTTCTCACTTCTCTTCGCTGGCTTACTGCTCAATTTGAACAAAGACGTTCCGACGAATAAGTCAACAAGATGGTTACAAATGGTAAGACTCTCCCAACATGTTCTTGCGTTAGAGATGCTAATTCTAGTACAGCTATCCATTTTCCATTATGGATACGAAGCCCTTCTCGTCAACGAAGTCTCCAACTTGCGTCTTCTAGACGATCGGTATGGACTCGATATACGTTTACCTGGTGCCAGCGTCCTCAGCGCTTTTGGTTTCGACAATCTTGCCTTCTGGAAAGACACAATTGGTTTGGCAGTTTTTGGAGCGTCATTTATCATCATTGCATATGCAGCTATGCATTTCTTGTTAGTTGAGAAGAGGTAATACTAATGCAGATACCCAATAGCGAAGGAACCGATCAATAACGTCTGTCAAGCTGGGGTTTGGTGAACTGTACATAGTAACTAATTTTCGTCCACATCCCAATAGCAAACATTTTTCTACCTGTATTGGATAAAGACAGAGATATATCACGTGATTTGACCCTAATTGCAAAGTTGACGACACCTTGCATCTCTGCGTTTCCCCTCGCAAAGATAACTTGCACCGAGTCTGCGACTCCGAGTTCCTAGAGCCCTTTATCAACACAAACACGTTCTTAAGCAAGAGGCACACGGGCGCACCCACCACGACAGTCCAACCGCATTAAACATGGACATCCTCCAACACAGTGTCATTGACCCTCTCAAGCCACTGCTCACCCCAATTGCACACAATCTCCCGCAGCCGGTAAATGATCTAGCAGTCTCACTGTTAGGCGATGTCTGCCACTCCGCCCTCCTGCACGACCTCGACATCCTCACCCAACCGCACTGTCTCTCCCTCGCAATCTCCAAAGCCCTCGGCGTCGCAATCATCACCGCCGCATCCATCGTCAAAGTCCCGCAACTCATCAAACTGATCCGATCCCAATCCGCCGAAGGCCTCTCCTTCCTCAGCTACGGCCTCGAAACAACATCCTTCCTCATAACCTTAGGCTACAACGTGCGCAACGGTTTTCCCTTCAGCACCTACGGCGAAACAGTCTTCATAATCATCCAGGATGTCGCCATCGCAGCGCTGATCCTAGTGTACACGAAGCAGTCGCCCATGGCAATCGCATTTTTAATCGGCATTGCGAGCGCCGCGTACGCCCTGCTCATCGATACGTCGGGTCTGATTTCAGACGCGCAGATGACGCAGTTGCAAGCGGGCGCGGGTGTTCTCGGCGTCGCGAGTAAACTCCCGCAGATCCTGACCGTGTACCAGCAAGGTGGGACGGGACAACTCAGCGCGTTCGCCGTGTTCAATTACCTCCTCGGTAGTCTGAGTCGGATCTTCACCACGTTGCAGGAGGTGGATGATAAGCTTATCCTTGGTGGGTTTGTGGCGGGGTTTATTCTTAATGCTGTGCTTGCGGCGCAGATGGTGTATTACTGGAATAGTCCGACGACGGCGGGGCATGGAGCGGAGGCGAAGGGGAGAGGGGCGGTGAAGGGTGTGAGACAGGATGGGGCGCAGGGGTTGGCGACGGAGGAGAATTTGAGGAAGGCTGGGGTGCCGATTGGGGTGAGTTCGGGGGTGAATGCTAGGCCTGGGAGCAGTGGTGGTTCACGGAGAAAGGGTTGATGTTGGTCAAGCGATCTAAGTCGAAGACGGATGTTGGAAAGCTGATGGGTTACAGCAGAAAGCACGTATGAGATTCTCGCGACATCTCAGTATTAACATCCATGCAGTGAAATTAGACACTATAATCGTATATATCTAAACAAGCCGTCATAACTTCATCATTCACTCCGTGGCTTCGTGGTTCATGTACAGGATAGTATCCTCACCAACTCCCCCCGCAAGACATTGCAATCTCAAGTATCCTGACCACGGGAAATTCTTATGTACATATGCACTTACATGCCACCCGTAGAAAACAGTCGTTACAATCGATTGCAAAGTTAATGAACGCAATTCGAACATATTAATTCAATTAATGTATTGTAAGTTCTAATCAAACCAATCTTGTAGATGGCTGTCACATATCTATTATCGCTCGATAGACGAGAAAGCTCATAGTGAATATTCTACCACAATTATTACCGGTGCCTGTTATCGCCTTTGTCCCCTGTTTTTTGATACACATAATTATTCTGAACGCCGACGATGCCAACATACATGTTGAAACCATTCATTAAATCGTAATCAGAAAGTTTTCGCTATATGCAAATTTGACAATTCTTTTAGAAGAAGCGCCTCGTCTTCTTGTTGTTGTGTCTTCCGTCCGTAGTTGTCTTAGAGACATCTCTGTTCGGGCCGGCAGAGTCGTTTGTCAGGTTCTGCTCGAAACTGCCGTTTCTGGTGCTCTGTTGGGAGAAGCGAGATGCACCACCAAAGGCAGCGCCGTTGTTATTGACGTTGCCCTGTTCGGCGAGCATAAGGTTTTGCTGGCCTTGTGGGATGTGATGGCGTGTTCGGACCGAAGGGAGTAGGTCGATGATGAAGCTGAGGACGTAGAACGTGAAGGTGAAGGCGACGATCCATTCGAATATGGCGGCTACGTTGGGGTAGGTGGTGAAATCGCATGAGACGAAAATGACGGCAAAGATGATTTCGACGATGATGAATAGTAGCTTGATCCAGAAGGATAAGGCTAGAATTCTGTGGTTGCGGTAGTGGATTCCGAGACGCTGGTATTCTGCGCAGAGGAAAATGGCGCTGATGACGTAGCCGCCAATGAAGAGGAGAAGGAAGCCATCGTGAAGGTGTGGATGGCGGTAGGTGTCGAAGATTGAGAGCAGGATTAAGCCAGCAGCGCCCGCAATGGCGAATATGATGGAGAATACTGAAAGTACTTTCTGTGTTATGGATGTGTTCGGCGCGAGACGACCGGTGTGTCGCAGCCAGCGCTCTGAGATAAATCCGAGGTCAAGGAAGATTGTTGTGATGACGCTGCCGGTGATGAAGAGGGGTTTGAGACCAAAGGCACCAACGTCTGAGATATATGCGATGTGTTGACTGGCTTCCATGGATGGGTAATGCCTCTCTCCAGTGGTGGCCCAGACTATCAGCATGGTGAGGAGCATGGCAAGCCACATGCATGCTGATATGGTTGGCAGCAGCCAATATGATACAATCCACATCTTGCCGGTATTTTGTTAACCTTCACTTTCTTCAATACCAGTACAAATTGTCAGTGTTGCCCGTTCAATGATTTTGCAAGTGTAAAGATGAGCCGACAACGAGGAGATGTTGAGATAGTAGTGAAGTCGAGAGTGGTGGCTTGAGTAGAAAGGATGAGAATATGACACAAGATAGTAAATAACCGTTGACGACAGGGTGGAATCAGTATATTATATGTCATGAATGATGTGAAAATGCCAACCACGGAGAGCAACATCCGTGGCCATCTGCATGCTTCAGCGTCTCGTATGCCGGATTACTGTGTGACGACCTCATCCTCCGGACCGTAAACACAGCGAGCTTCGTACGAACAAGGAATGCAAACTCGATCTCAAGGGTTGATTCAGACAACACCCTACTGGTTCTGGTGACGTAGATGGCTTGTGAAGCCACGAGTGACGCACTTTCAATGGAAAATGCGCTCGGTGCAGCGTGCGTGGAGTACTCCCGGAAGTGGCGGGTGACAACATTAAAGTTTGGATACAGTATTTTAGTGCATTCATTATTATTGAGAATTTTTGTCTGCGTTTTATGCTTGACTTGTACAGCCTCATAGCCAAGCCGGTTTGCTCGGGTTCTGGTTTGCTTAGGTCATACATGACTGGAGGTGCGTACATTAACTCCGAACCCAAAATTTACCGGAGGATCGAGGTTACTCTTACTTGGTGACTCGGAGTTTGAGAAGTAAATGCTAATGCAGTACCACCACTCGAGGTGCTTAGCAGTCTCACGGCGTTCTCCTCACGGTAGTTCATACACTTCCTATTGACCTGCCCCCGTCCAAAACTTCGTGGGAGAATTGTGCTAGTATTTACTTCTCAAACTCACCAGTAGAGCATGGAGTATTCGAAGTCGAAGCAGTACCTATTGAGATGAGCATCTGTGAGAGATAGAGTAGGCGACGGTCAGCACGAAAGCTTGAGAGCCAGCCCTCGTGAGGTGCATTGTTTATTGACCCTTATGCTAGGAACTGTCGCCGTGTTTGGGATATCTGCTGTTTTCCAATCCCTATGCTCAATAGATACTGTTCAACGCCTCCGAACTCATCTTTGATGAATCGCGCAATGTCAGGAACAAAGGTTTCGGGACAACCAGCAAATGACTCGTCCAAGCCAATACTGGCTATCTCCTTCATACGTTCTTCGAATTCAGGTTTGAGCTTGGCCTCTGACATTCGATAATCGTTTGAGATAGCATCAATGTCAACCCCACAGAGCAATAGTACTAGCATCACTATCAAGCCTGTCCTGTCTTTGCCTTGCGTACAGTGTACAAGGACTGGGTATGATTCTGGACTCGCAAGCACATCAAACACCTCTTTGATCTCGGGACCACTGTGTTTCAATGTGTCTTTGCCGAGACCAATCAGTCCACGCGGCTGCAGGACGTTTTTGCCTATGATCCGCACACCGTCTAGGCGATATCCCAGTGACATGTAGGTTATTAGCAATGCTAAGTTGCGGTAGCTGAGTTGCCAGACGAGATGCCTTTCGAAACCTTTGCCATTGAGATTGATCTCAGCATATCTAGTATTAGGAACCTTCAAAGATTGAGCAATATACTTGTTAGAAACAGGGATTATTGCAGATTGTGCGGCGTTAACGCTCTGTGTGTGCTTCTTTGCGGCTTCAATGTGCTCGGTCTTGCTTCGAAGATCAATTATGGTTTTGATACCATATACATCTTGCAATTTCTGGCGATCTGCTGCCGAAGCCGAATCTGGCCGTGCGCTGCGGTATAGTTGTCCTTGCCGCAGGACAGGACGATGCTGTTGTTCATTGACACAGCCAGCTACATCCCGGAAATTCAGCAGACTATCGAACCCTGAGGATGTTATCCCAGCTTGTTTCGCCATTGATACGTTGGCTGAGTGGTGGCATCGGACGGCAACGAGATACTGCAGTGGTTAGGGAAGTGAATTACAGTAGGGTAGAATCTAACTCGAAGCTATTCCCGTTTCAACATAGCTGAATTTGATGTCTGCGGTGATGAGAATAGAGCGGCTTGATTCTCATTGAAGTTCTGTGTACAGAAGGCCAAGAATACTCCAGAAACAGCTCGTTGCCCTTGACGACCCCATCTCATGTCATCTAACCTGCATGTGCATCATCGGTTTCTGTGTAGACCCTGTGTAGTCCAGAGTTCCCGCGGTCTTCAACCTGGCGTAAAAGAGATTAGATTGTAATGACTAGGCTTAGTGTGTGATTGTATTAGCCAATGTATGCTACCACGTCCTCGCCATGACGTAGCTTAGACAAGGGAGACGTCAACCATGACCCAAATCATGGCGCCGCTTCAAGCTCGACACTGTTTTTCTGTTACATGTTCCGTAGCTACTCATTTTGACATTCATCGTAGCTCACATTATTAGATTCGCGACCTATCACGAGTATCTTGATCGAAAGAGGAAACCAAAGTTGCACAGTTGTGCTTGATCAGGGCGAGCGCACAGTATTTTCGATCAGCCTGTCGCAACCAGACTCCACCAGATTCGAAATGGAGGATCGAGGTTAGATCTCACAATGACTTGTGCGAATGCGACAGCTAACTCCAAGCTTAGGCGTTTCAGCTGCTCCCCCTTCGACCGTGAGTTCGCAGATAGGGAGCCAGCCAACCCAGCGATCAATTTTTGGTGAGGATGGAAAGCTATCGTCAGCAAGTAAGCGCGCATTCAAAGCTGCTCGTGGAGCGGATGGGTGAGCATAATTGACTGACCTTTCGTGCAGGCGCTGCAGCTTCCCTAAAGTATGCGAAACCACAAGATCTACCCTCTTTCCCATCAGCTGGACTTCAGATGTCCTCTGCAGGCGCCGCTGCCAGCTTGGCATCAAGTCACAGCAAAAATTTCGAGTACTGGAAGCCTGGTACTATACCCGCCGCGAACAAAGCTGCCTTACTTGCTTCCGACTATACGATGGAGCCACTCTGGCAGCCATCAGCCAGCGCCGCTGGCTCCAAAGCCGCTATGATGGCGGCACATAACAACACAACCAAGAAACCCAGTAATGCGCAAGAGAGTGCAGCGCTGGCCAAGCCGGTAACTGTTGCTGATGTAAATTCAGCGATCCCTGCAGATACGCACAAGAGGGCATTGATGGCAGCAACTGCCTCCACCAACCGACAACGATCTGGCTCACTACCCTCCCAAGCCATTACCAATCCCACGCCGGATAGCCAGTGGGCCTTGAAAGCAGCCACGAAGTCACACAAAGACGGCACACCACCTATTTCCAGGCCATTTGCAAGTGGTGATCCTGGCTTCGAAGCAGCCCGCATACAGAATATGGCAAAGAACAATATCGATCGTCGGCTGTTTACCTCTGCTCCACCTGTAGCAATAGAGGTTCAAGAAAAAAATAGGCAAGACACCCTCAGGGCCTCCGCTGTGGCTATGGCGCAGCAGATGTACGCTATACAACAACGCCAGATTGATGAAGCAGCAGGAAAGGTCGAGCGTAATTCCCTTGCAGCTAGTCGCGCCAGAAGGCACACTTTAAGCAGCAGCTCCGGCAGTGTTGGTGATGATGTTCCTACCAGCACCAACACAAGCGGTTATGAGAACCTGGAAGAGGCCGCCCGTAAATTGGCACAAGCGAGACTCGCGAAAATTCATGATGAACATGCGGAGTATAGGCAGTATTATGGTCAAACTACTCCAAACCGAAACCGTCTATCCATGAGAATGCGCCCACCGGCTACTAACCCTGCATTTGCGGACGACTCAGATGAAGAATCATCGAGAAAAATTAAAACACAGATGTCAATTTTCCAAAGCAAGTTGGCAGAGGTGGACAGCAAGAAGCGGCAACAAGATCGGGACAACTTACTTCAAATTGCTCATCGGAATGTAGACGCCCAAATCCGAAAGATGGACGATAAAGTTTTCCAGGACACGGGCAAGGCCAGTCCAGCTCAGATGGAAGAATGGCAAAAGTCGGCGAGGGAGAAGGCGCAGAAAGATAGCGACGAACGCATGAAATACGCTGGTAAGGTTCACATAGGTGGCGGGAAATATTTCGAGCAGTCTGAACTTGATGCCATTGCCAGAGCTCGTCTGCAGCCTACTTTGGACGATATAACTGAGAAGGCCGAGCAGCAACGGGCACGAGATGAAGAGATACGCGTAGAAAAAGCTCGTCAAGTAGAAGCTGCACGCGTGGAAAAAGCTCGTCAAGCAGAGGTTGCAGCTGCTCAGAAGCAAGTTAGAGGTACGTATTTCCGAATCCTTGGGAGATCCCCCGACTAACGAAACACGCAGAACAACAGAAACAAGAGGAACGGGCAAGAAAGGAGGAGGAACGGGCCAGAAAGGAAGAGGAGAAGCGCAAACTAAGGGAATCCAAGGAAATCAAGCCAGGACGCTGGTCGACCATGATGGGCCGTGGTGCCCCCACTGCAGTTGGTGCGAGTGCGGCAGAAACGGATGCAGCTGGGACAACTGTGGTAGAGCCAACTGTGGCAGAAGCAGATATGGTAGAGCCAAGTGAGGCAGATACAGATACGGCAGAATCAGCTGTGGAGGAAATGATTGCAACGGAACCCGCCGTGGTGGAAGTGAATGCAGCAGAAACGGGTACGGTAGCGACAACCACTGACACTTTGACTCCGACTGAAGAGCCTACAACTGCAAGTGTTGCACCAGCGACAACCGAGGTGACAGGGGAAGAAGCTGAGACTGTTCATGATCTTGTTACAGCGCCGACACCTGCGGCTCTTGCAACTACAACGATCACTTCGGAGTCACCAACGACAGCTCGCTCGGAACTCCAAACGATAGCTGCTGTCCAGACGGGCACGAAGCCCATTGGGAACAGAAGCTCAGTAGACGAGGAAAAGGACATAGTTGGTGCATCGCCCACGGCGTCTTCATCTCGCATGAAGTCTTGGATGAAGGGCAGATTCCGAAGCAAGAGTAACGCACAGAAAGGAGCCGGATCTATGCCGATGGTATCAGAGGCGACGACAGCAGCGGTCCCTACCACGAAAGAAAGTGGAACAGCCGGATTGAGAGCAGATTCGATGCGCGATGTTGCTATGGCTGGACGAACGACTAATGAAACAGAAGATATGTATGGTGGCGATCGAGAGGTTTCTGCGGAAGGAGCTGCTGTGAACGCACATACCGGTCGTCGAAGTTCCTCCATTAGCTCCTTGTCGAGCACCTATTCCATACATGAGCCTGTGGTTGGGGTCAGTACCGAGCAACATGATCTAGAGAGCGAGAATAGGGGCCGGCAAGGTTTCAAGCAAAGATTGATGAATAGAGTCAAGCCTAGCAAGAACAAAAGCCGACCAGAGGCACCGCTCGAACGAGCGGTGTCAACTACGACTGAGGATGAGTTCGAGGAAGCTAGAGACACCTTCGAGGAAGAAAAGCTGGCTCCGCCGCCGCCTCTATCTTCTGTGCATGGGGAGGGTAGCGGAGCCAAGGCGAGCAGCCCGAGGGGTTCTCGGGAGAGAAGTCGTTTTACAGAAGAGCTTTGATGTTGCAAATCGGGTATATCCATTGAGGAAGAAGCAGTATGAGGACTTTTGCCGTTGCGAATATACTGAACTAGCTTAATAAATCTGCTTGACTAAGAATATCGTTTGGTAAACATCATTCTCGTCCTGGTCGTCAATGTCTCCTACAATATCTTCGTGGTGATGGCTACTGTGAACATGCTACGGCCAGGCATCATCCTTTTTCCACTCGCCACACAAGGTATACATAATGATGTGACTACAGGCATTGAAAACAGGTGGATGGCTTTACGGCTACGTGACAAGACGACAGCACCATTTTTATATTTCCCCACCAGTCCGTGATAATTGCCATTTATCTCCTACATTCTTGACCTGCCCAGCGCACTTCCTCTCACGCTTTTGATACTGTTTGTTGGCACGTAATCTCTCCCATGAATTAGGTCCTTTGTTGGACATTCGTTTGCCGTCACACCTGAAGCACATAATCTAGTCAACACGATCACAGGTTGCGATGATAAAACCTTGTTGGGCGCGTAAAGAGGTACCCCACAGCGTTGTGTTGCGCCTACCGATCGCGTACAGTAGTCAATATACTTTACGTTCCCTGCAATCGAGAGACCAACAAAACTAGCCTGTCGGTCTTACGAACAGGCGCAAATGCGTCGACCACACTATCATCATGGGCAATATCAGCAGCCGACAGGATGATATATCTAGTAACGTACTTTACTTAAAGGATCAGTCCCGATGTAAGACCCTTCCTCGAGCAATGTGGGCTTTTGACACAGTCTACACGACACCGAGCTAACTCGACGATAGTCTCTATAAAGTCCCTAACAATAAGCAATGGGCGGAAGAAGATCTTGCTGAGGATCAGTCCTCATGGTATCCCTGTGACTCGATATATTGCCCGAAGGGAAGTCGGAGATGATTCACCAATATCCTACATTCAAGATCCAGAAACAGGCAATAGCTTTCTGCTGAACATTGCGTTGGAGGATGAGCTCGGGTTTCATTTTACGTTCCTATCCCGACAGTCGGCATTGTCTCCATCCACTACACAACCTCTGAGTTCACCTAGTACAGCAGTCGATACGAACATCAGCGGTCTTACCTTTGCATACGCCTCGAACGCGCGCGACCTCGACACCCTTGTCACCCGAGAATTTCACTCAGATCCGAACCTGCACAAGAATTCGAATGTACAATTGATTGGTGATCTGGCTACGAAGGGATACCCAAGTGTTGAAGTGGATTGGACGTGGACATGGAGACCACCAAAGCCTAACGAAGATAAAGGAGGAGGATGGCGACACAACTGCAGCTTTCTAGAGTACGACTCAAGAGCCCACAGACTCAATACACTTGCTGCTTTTGCATTTTGGGTACAAAGGCCAGCTATCTCGTTCACAGTCCCTGTTCCCATCTCACATAATGAGCTTACTGTGCCGTCCAGCAGGCATAGAATGCCATCATCGCATTCTTACCAATCCGCTGTCAGTGATTCAGAAGGTCCAGCCGACAATGTTCCACCAGCCTCACCTTTAGTACTGGCCTCAGAATTTGGTGCTGGAATGCCTGTCACAGCACCTGTTCCACCTTCCGTTGATGTTAACCGACCAACCGAAGACATGAGTAACGTCGAGGACGGTCCAGTATTCCGTGCTAACATGAAGTCGTTGGAACAAAAAACAGGAAACATGAGAACGCAGATCAAAAAACTTCTGAAAAGGGCAGAGGCCGCTCAGCAGGCACAGCAAGAGTCAAATGAAGCTGTCAGGGCATTTTTGGCCGCCATGCAGGAAGCTGCCTCATCCAATGCTGGCGCCTTCAAACCCGCACTAGAGCACTATTTCTCGAATACCGCGAAACGAATTCTGAGGTACGAGGAGGAGAACGGTACCCTTCTACGTAGACAGATTATTGAGCCTCTCTCAAAACTATACACCAACGACATCAAACAGGTCGACTTCAAGAAGAAGGATTTCGAGGAAGAAAGCAGGGAATACTACGCATACGTCAGCAGGTATCTGGGTCAAAGACAGGATTCTCTGAAAGAAAAGAAGAGGGCTGAAAGCGACTCGAAGTATCAAAACAAAAAGCGGAATTTTGAGCTCAAAAGATTTGACTATTCGAACTTCATGCAAGACCTCCATGGCGGCAGGAAAGAACAAGAACTTCTTTCGCAGTTGACGAAGTATGCTGATGGGCAAGCCAGAGCTTTCACCCAAGCCGCAAAGCAAGTTGAAACTCTGCAGCCTCAGCTTGATGCTTTGGTACGGGAAGTGGCAGACGCGGATAAAGAGTACAAGATCCAGCGAACAGGGCGCGAGGAGAAGCGGAGAAACATCGAGATGAACAATCCGATGACAAGCAATTCAGAAACGGATAACAACTCATACTCAGCCACAAACCAGGCACCCATTGGAGCAGCAAATGGATCAACTGGATACGTGTCTGATACAGACTTGAGCAGAGCCGATAGCACTAGCTCACAGTTTGGGGCAGCCATGCACAGTAGTCTTTCACCGAAAAACTCGCAACACAAGTCACAAGTATCCGCTGTGTTTTCAACCTCGCCCAATGGCCCATCGTTAACTCCGAACGCAAACAAATTTCGTGGCATCCGCGACCTGGAAGAAAGAGACCCTTCCACTGCAGCATCAGATCGACAGACAAGTCTTCAGCCGCGCAAGGAGGGGCTGCTATGGGCCTTGAGCAAACCCGGTTCACACATCGACCCTAAAGGTATCAACAAGCAAGCATGGCACAAGTAAGTTTGTGTTTCCTTCTATTGCTGACAGTGAACGCTAATAGATGCTTGAACAGATTTTGGATCGTTCTCGATCAGGGTAAATTATCCGAATATAGCAATTGGAAGGACAAAATGGAGCTGCACAGGGATCCCATTGACCTCCGAATGGCCTCTGTACGTATGGCCAGAGACGCTGAAAGACGGTTTTGCTTCGAGGTAATCACTCCGCAATACAAACGAGTTTACCAGGCCACAGCGGAGGATGATATGATGAATTGGATCAATTCTATCAATAACGCCTTGCAAAGCGCCTTCGAGAACAGAGGCTCTCAACCAAATCCCATGTCGTCGCAGAAGGAACGGGCAGGTAGTGAGTTCGGCGCTGTGCTCACTGGGAAGAGCCTATCGCAAGTGAGCCCTCATGGGACATCAAATCGTACAGATTCAGGCGGAGTGATCAGAAGAGTCACTGTAGGGTCGAGACCTTTGGGCTCACCAATGGGCACCGTTACCCAACAGGATGAACATCCCACACGATTACTTGACCAGATACGGGCTAACGATCAAGGCAACTCATTTTGTGCCGACTGTGGCAGCAATAGCAAAGTCGAGTGGGTTTCCCTCAACCTAGGCATCATTCTTTGTATCGAATGTGGAGGCATACATCGGTCCCTCGGTACACATGTATCCAAAATCCGATCCTTGACGCTCGACGTCCATTCGTTCACGGACGATATTGTCGAAATCCTAATGCAGATAGGTAACCGAATTAGCAATATGATTTGGGAAGCAAACCTTGAGCGCCCAGCTAAACCAGAGCCATGGGCAAGCCGGGAGCAGCGACTCAGATTCATTACCGCCAAATACGTCGAACGGGCATACGTCGCTTCTCACGTGGCAACAGCACATTCTCCATCTCCGGATGACAATCTCTTAATGTCTATTAAGAAGAACGATATTCAAGGGGTTTTGCAGGGCATCGCACAACGAGCCAACGTTAACGTCCACGATCACTCGAGAAACACGCATGCGGTGTTCTTAGCTCTAGCAGCAGCAGACCCAGCTAGACCCGCTTCAACATCTCCTGCTACATCTCCTGGTAGGAGACAGCAGAACTCGCAATCGACGCCAAAAACATTCGCGGTTGCTGAAATGTTGCTTCAAAACGGTGCTGCAGTACCAACGGAGTTGCCAGCAATCCCCTTGTCTGTTGCTGCACAATCGTATCTCGAGTGTCGAATTGCTCGCACGACGATATCGGCAGATACTCTTGGACCATTGCCTTTTATGACAGGCACAAAGTCAGCAGAGCAAGTCAAGCTTCAGAAGAGAGGAAGCGCAGGGGCGAGGTTTGCTGGCAAAGTGACAGGGCTGAATGAGCGATAGCATCGAGTTATGGCATTCGCTTGGGAAAGCACAGTCCTCGATATACCACAACGTGTGTCCAACTCTCCCTGCTTCCTAAGGAAGCACATTGGTCACACAAGATACCACCATCTAAAACCTTGACCTCAAGCCCAGACTCGTCTGGCATTCAGACCTTACTCTGATGTTTTGGTGATCTGATACACATGCTGACTGGCTGAAGCGCACTGCAAGGTAAGACTTCTTTGGACAAGGTAGGTTTGACTTGTTACTGGTTCACAGCATTGCGAATGCTCATGTTGGAAATGTTCGTTGAGCGACTATCAGCAAGTTGAACAGCAAGTTTGGCACTGCACTGCGATCACCGATCCATTCCTGTGGTTAGTTCCTGGAGTAGTGGTGAAGGGCGGCCACCCCGAGATTGGCACAATTCTGAATTTTTGATTTCTCGTGGCGACACTCTAGTATGGATCACTTTCGACGGTTGCATGCTGGTCGGCGTGGCCTGAACAACCGTCTCGCTTAATGCTTGGTTGTTCACGAAGCCTTCCTTGTCTACTGCTGGCACGCAGCTTGTACAGTCAAGGAATGTTTCACATTTGTGATTCAAGAATAGCAACTTTGGAGACTGATCGCCCAACACTGCAGGTACGCGAAGAGGCATCATCATTGAGATGCATGGCATGATCGGAGTCGTCGCAAGTCGAGAGCTCCAATCAGGCACGAAATTTCCTGGGTGGCGAATCTTTTAAGGCAACGATCGACATTGCCGCGGTACCAGAACGTCTTACTAAAATGGGCATTTGAGAATGAAGTCAAAGCAACCACGAATACTCCTGTTGTGCTTACAGAGTCTAGCCCACAGAACGAATCCTCCCTGGTGTCGTTCCAGACTGTTCTGATACATTATGCCATCCTCACCACGCGGAACTACTGACCACCTGTGCAGCAGCCAGAACGAGGTATAACAGATAATTACGTAGGCTGAGCCACAACTGTGGTTCCACGCTAGTCAACTTTCAGCGAATGGGAAACTGTACCATGCGTATGAAAATCTGCATCCGCGGGAGGCTAAGCAGCCACGGCCCCAGTGGCTCGAAGCTTTCCGCAACTCCCAAAGCACTTCCCTGCCATGGACCCCAACGGTTGCTTCTGGGTTCTCAAGACCTAGAATCTAGCCATCCATGAATGCAGAGTCAAAGTGGTCATCGCCGAAACGAAACATCTCCGAAGAGCAAAGAGGTTTGCAGACGTTCGGCCTCGGAGCATTTTCGCAAATCTCCTCGGATCTCTGCTGTCAAAAAATTGAGGGGCGGACATGTTTCTCCGCCAAGCTTCTTCGAGTCGTTCCTCAACATTGTTCTTTTGACAGCAGACGTCGTGGAAGACGCCTACCCATCTTTCCCTGCCATGACACAATGGGTGCAAGCAGGTGTGGTCCCCGGGATTTGTGGTCCCGCAACTATAATTCTTTGAATATTGACACGTGCCGGTATTTTAGTTAGTTCTCCAGCGTGCTCTCGGCAAGACTACAGAATGTGCCGCAGGTAGCTATGTTTCGGATGGTCTGGTCATGGTCTCGTTCAGGCCCAGATGAGATGACGCCTGTTCAAGACACAAGTCAATCATGACACCTTGGGCACAAGGAATCTTGTCCAACCACAATGATGATCGTCAACACTACACCTGTGATGACTCGCTCCTTGTGGCAAAAGTACCTTGCTCAGAAAACCATTTTTCTAATTGCTGTTTGCCTTACTCGGGTATGGACCAGGTTATCTATTTAGCGTTGACGGGTAGTGACCATTAGCGTATCGATCGGTTACTCAGCCTCAAAGCTACACGAGGCTGCTCGAGCTCGAAGCGATAGAATGTGTGCCATGAAGACAATTTGAATAGCTCTAGCGCACACTTGGCACTACTAGTAGAACCAAAAACAGGGTATGCACCTACTGTACAGTACTGTTTCACTGAATGCTCACTTCCAAAAAACGTGAGTGGACAGGATCGTGGATTGATATTGGTATCAAGACATCCTTGCCTCCTTTTGGAGACTTACTTGGTAGCAACAGTCACTATAGGGCCGTTATTCTCCTGCGATTGGTCGACATGACCTATTGAGTTCGGATTCATAATCATAGAATATGCTTTGCGAATCTCCCACTACCATAATAACCATGAACCATGCCATCCGCAGACAGACGTCTGCAGACAATGACGGCCGGTCAGTGTGGCCCACCAGCAAATTAGAGCATAATGTCTAGTGGCGCAAAAGCTTCTCCGACGAAGAAGATAGGCGTGCGCTGGTTGATACTTGTTTGATGCTTGTCTGCACCATTGTCTCGTACCATACGATCTAAAATTGGCTGTGTCTTCTTGATAACAGACATCACCAGCTTACTTGCCCAGTACGAGCTATAGACAATCTAGATCGGGCCTTGTGGGGGTATTTTCAGCCATTTCCGAACGGTTCAGGGTTTGCTAGGATGGAGCTAGCCGGGTTCACATGGAACCATGATGTGGCTTGACTCCTCTTGGCGTCCCTCGCTTCTCTTCGAGGTCTTCTCTTCGCTTGTATTGTCTTGCAAACATGGAGCATCACTATACAGCATATCTCTGGATCGCCACCAACCAGAAGTCTTCTCTCCTACTCTATCAAGACTAGACCACCGAGCAAATTTTGGACAGCATCGTAATGATGTGAGAGCTGTTCGAAGCCCTGACTACTCAGCGCAAACTGTGGAAGTATTGGCTAGCGGTCTTTTCACGTTCGACTGACGAACTACTGTCGTACTGTAGATCCACAGTAAGGGAAAAATGATGTTCCTGGGGGGTCCCGGATGATGCTACTGGAACAGTTACCGCTGAAGCGATAGCTCATCTTACATCATCTCGCATGGCTAACATCTGTGCAACGGCCCTAGCTACAGCCGTTGACATCCAATCGAGATCGGGGACTATCTCCTTTGCCACTCGCCCACTGAACACATTCGCCAAGGTTGGTCTTCCGCTCCAGATCTTCGACAAACACTCCTTAGACGATGTCTCAAACGGTGCATCTGATGCGGTACGCTTATAGACAATGTCTTGATTACCTCAGGCATCCCTGAGCGACCATGCCAAACATAGTCTATGTGTATTCATCTATTCAACTTCGAGCTCTTGTGACCCTGGTTAGATAGATGCGATCGGCCAAATACCTATCATGATTCAAGTTGTTAAACGCTCGAGGTAAAGCGATCGTACCGGGATGGTAATTTTGCGTTCCATGCGCCGTGCACCCCGAGTCCACTTTTGTGGCGCTCATTCGCTTCTGTTTAGTTTTTTACCACATTTCCGTGCTTGAACACATTATTCTCGAAGTGCGGATCAGACAGGGAGGAACCACCCTTGGACAAGTGCAGACTTGACCCTGCCGGGACCACACGATTGTGTGCCCGGACCTTCAGCCTCCCTGCATCTTCCTCGCTCCTGCACATGCTCTATCCCAGATGTGAAAAACGCCATGATGGAGTGGTGCTGCTCGATGGATCCCCACAAGGCTCGAGACTTTACTCCCCCTGCCGTACAGTCGTCAATTCTCCGCCAGTCCATCGGGAAGCTCATGGCAGAGCAGCAGCAGATCTATCTCGTCACAATGTGCTATTCGAGGAACATGGGCACGGCACTCGCTATCCTATCAACATAAACTTCTTGCTAGACCATCCGCAGGACTCACCTTGAATCGGACGAAGCTCTACAGTGCAGTAGTCGACTTGCGAATCCACATCTAATACGGAGAATACAGGATACAGTACCCTGTCCCCACCACGAGCCAATCATTCTTGTAACACTACCAGCAGTTCGGACAGCTTGTTAACCCGCATCAGTTGGGCTGGACAATGATTTGTTCGCCCTACAAGCCTTAGTGATCTCCTTTTGATGTATTCCTTCGTTACGCTCTTTCATTCCTCGCCTTATCAGGCCACGTCCTGAAACACGCATCGGCACAACGTGGTCGTCCCGCTCATCGCTTCCTTTTGGCGCCGATTGCTTCTTCCATTGTTGGCAGATTCACTCTCGAAGAGTACAGCCTCCTTTCCACATTTGTCTTCTGAAACCAGCGTCTGTACTCACCCACGACGGTCCCTTCCCTAACAGGTAGAAGGCGGATCATCGTTGTCTCTCATTCTGGAGGTGAAGCCACTTGTGACCATATTGAGCCTTCATTCTTGCTTCTTCATTCGCTAACCCATCACTCAGCAGTGTTCGGACACTTCCTATGCCGTGCTAAGTATACTCTTTCGACTTTCAACTTTGCATCAAGGGTCTAAGTACTTGTAAGAAGAAGCGCCTACAACTCGGGTATGTCGCTTCGTCTCGACCTTCTTCCCCCCCACTGTCTCGTGAAACATGCATTAACTAAGAATGGCAGTGTATTGGGTACACCACTACTTTGCACTTCCAGTTATATTTGAGCACATGGCCATGGATGAAGAGGAACGAAATCCATTCCCTTCGGACACCCAAAACCATCAAGTATATGAACCAGCTCCAGGCATGTGGCAAACCAAACTACTCATACTACATCAACTAATGCTACTCAGGCACAAACCATCAACAATCGAGGATAGATCAAGTGTCCCGCGCTGACCAACGCGATATGGAGTTCGCACCAATGCCATCCCAGCACTTCGGCCACTTTGGCTCTCCATCCTCCACCTTCGACATGCGGCCCATTTCCAACGCATTGCCCGATTATTCTTACAGATATCCGCAACCGCAATTATCGCAGGCCCAGAACATTGATCCACAACTGGCCTACTCTTCATTTCCGACGCAACAGTACATGGGACAGATGGCAAATCAGTTTTCTTCCCAATATTCGCAACAAATAAACCCACAACAACGAACCTTTTCGAACTACTCAGCAAATCTATCAGGAACTTCTCCAGAGCAATCCCACCTACAACACCGTATGTACATACCACAGCAGCAAACGGTACAACATCCTATCATGTCTCAGCAACCTCACTATCCAAGTTTCCCTAACCAAATCGCTGGTCAATACGGACAAATTCCTGCTGCAGGGTACCAACCGAGGGGTGGTATGCCATACCAAATGCCACGACTTCAGGTCGACAATCCACAGACTAATGCTGGGGCGGTGCCCTATGCGCACGGTACTCAAGGTAAGTCAATGTGCTTGGATCGACGTAGCGTTCTGGATTCTCACAGTGGTCTAGGTTTGCGACGAAACAGCTCAAACTCTTCTCTTCAAACACCTTCCACATTACGTGGACCGCCGCGCAAACCTAAGCAGTCTGGTCATGCCCTATGGGTAGGCAATCTTCCTCCCGGCACTCAGATTATCGATTTGAAGGATCATTTCTCACGCGACGCTACCGACGACATCGAGTCTGTATTCCTTATCTCCAAGTCGAATTGTGCCTTTGTCAATTACAAAAGTGAAGAAAGTTGTGCCGCTGCCATGGCTAGATTTCACGATTCACGTTTTCGAGGAGTGAGACTGGTTTGTCGATTACGTCGTGGTAGTAACAGCGCAACTTCACCCGCTTCGGCTATCGCTAAAAATGATACGAGCAAAGACACGTTGTTGGATGGCGTGGATGGTGCGGAAGAGGAGGTCATTACTACAATTCAAAGTCCGCTGACCACGATTGATACCATGTCTGCGCACAATCCAGCGACCATACCGGAGAAGATGGTGAGGGAGAAGTTTTTCATCGTGAAAAGCTTAACTGTGGACGACCTTGAAAGATCGGTGACCAGTGGTATCTGGGCTACTCAAGCACACAATGAGGAGAACCTCAACTTGGCTTTCAAGGTATGCAAAATTTCTGACAACAGTAATCTTTGACTGACCAAACATAGACGGCAGAAAATGTGTACCTTATCTTCTCTGCTAACAAGTCTGGTGAATATTTTGGGTATGCAAGAATGGATAGTGCCATTGGATCTGAGGCAATTCCTGTTCAAGATGGAGACATACCTTCAGTGAAGCCTACTAAGACGGTGTCAACATCAGCAGATGTTCCTTTGACCATTCCAACTGCTGCCACCAGCAGCGCACCTCGAGGCCACATCATTGATGATTCTGCTCGAGGAACCATCTTCTGGGAAGCAGAAAGCACGTTATTAACACCGCAAAGTGCGGTGGATGGCGCATCTGGTGATGCGGGAGAAACATCTGGAGAAGATTCTGGTCACAGTCCTCAGGAATCACAACAAACGAGCTTCGGGAAGCCATTCAAGATTACATGGCAGTCAACAGAAAGACTGCCATTTTATCGGACGCGAGGACTACGCAACCCTTGGAATGCCAATCGCGAGGTAAAAATTGCGAGAGACGGTACGGAATTAGAGCCTACGGTAGGGAGGAAGCTCATAGGTATGTTCGAGCAGCAGGCACACATCAACGCTGTTAGTCGAAACGTTGCAACACCTACGCAATATGGGTACGTCCAGCAGATTCAACAATACCCAAATGCGATGAATATGCCACAAGGATATTACGGCTACGGGATGCAGAACCCAGGAGGTCCTTACGGTCGACCATACTAAGCACTGACAGAAGGTCATATTTGGACAGATTGAGTGACGGTGGTGATGATGAATATTCATGATGATTTACGACTCATCGACTCAAAGTCCTCATGTCGAGCTCAGTTGCGTTGGAATTATTCTGGTTATGGGTGGATCACAAAATTTGCACAGCACTTCTTAATGATGAGCTTGCGGGTCGAGCTTGCTCTTCACTTCTCATAGCACATACAGTACAGTAATCGATTGATGAATCGAATTGAAGACGTACTCTTATCTCCTGATTGGTAGGTCTACACCGCACTAGCGATTGACGATAGCACTCTTCCTCAATTTTGCTGGCTTCGCTTCAATCTCTTTCGCGGCAGTCGAACATTTCAATTTTGCTACATACCGTACTCGTATAGTAGAGCCCCTTTTCTCACGTCACCAATGCCATAATCAGCACCGCCACAAAGCCTCTTAAGCCACAATCCACTGTATAGAACGACCGAATTTTCGACGGCACTAGCACTGTAGCCGAGCGAGCTTCGCCGCAGTCTAGAACTTGAATTGCGTCATTGGATCTCCGTTTCCCGCATTTGCTCAACGTCGTCTCCTCGGTACGGTGAGAAAGCTTACTGTACAATACGAGGTACCTTCGTAGATGCTTCCTTGTACTTGTATGGTTCCAATCAACGCCGTACAGTGACTAAGTCTACGATTTTTGCTTTCTATTCACGAATTTCTCAGAGCGGCAATTGGGTTTTGGAATACGAATGCGAGGTCTGGCTGATTGAACACGAGCCGGGATAGATACTCCGGCTTTCGTTGCTCAACGGCGCCCGTTGTCTATTTCGCGCCGATATTAAGCCGTACTGTATAGTGCAAAGTTCACCATAAGCCGAACCCAGCCAAACGAAGTCTCGTCGGCGCGCCCTTGAATCCGTACCGCACACACCGTATCCAGAGTTTGTGGAAATCCACGAACCTAAAGGACTTAGATGATGCAATCAGACACACATTCCAACGACTCTTGAACGCGGAGTTGCAAGAAAACCTCAAGGCAGTTGACGCAGAGGTTGATACTGTATCTCTGTTCTGTGGGCAGCGTTGTTCTCCAATCAATATGCTCTGATCAATATACTACTCTTCTCTAAGAATACCACGGAATGCTCATCCTCGTGCTCAGCAACCTTGTCAACGGATATGTCCTAATCCGTTGTCAGTGTTAGCGTCAGTGTCAGTGTCACTTCATGTGACAGGACGACCCCAGCACGTCAAACGGTCAAAAGTATATGCAACGGCCATGCATCCTTGCAACGGTTACGGGATGGCCCAGGTCCCAGCTTCTGATCACTACTGTATGTAGGCTTTAGCCCCGACGTCTCGGTTCCGGCGATTTGTGGGTGACGGGCTGTCAGACGTCTTGGCAGGTACTGTGTCGGCTCTACTGTACTGTACAGAAGTTCATGTTCGTTGTACTGTACTGTATGCTGGCATTGAGTACTAACTTGTATAGTCCTCACTTTGATTACTGATTTCCAGGGAGCGATTTATCTACTTAGCTATGTAGGTACACTGCAGAAGTTCATCGACTGTCACATCTCGTGCAAACAGTCGCGACCAAATCCGAAGACAAGTTCGGGTCGTTTTACATGCTTTTTATGGCTACGAGCTCGACACTGCATATGCACTCGTACTCTAGAATCCCACACATCAAAGAACATACACCAGAACACACCTCAGCGCTGAGAAAATCGTGATTCATGAATCACTGGTATCAATACCTCCAGTCACGACCAAGAAGCACACAGGTAGGTAAACACGCGGTCCAAAACCATCACAACTCAAACGTTGTCGCAATAGATGCACATTTGGTACCACCCACTCCCGAAGCGACAACCCGTCACCGACAACACCAACCTCTGTTGAAATGCCAACACTATTCTAAACCTGACGTCTTATTCGGCTAAACCCCTTGTCTCATCTGTTTCATCTGATCTCATCTCACGGCCCTCCAGCGATTTTGAAGTCTACCAAAAACACTACCCACTGATAAAAATACGTATACTAGCCTCAGTATTCGTTCTGTAGGTGTCACAGTCCCGATCCCCTTCCAACTACCTTCATGCTTGCATACATACATACATATATACATACATACATACATTCCTTTCTTTCTCCCTTCCTTCCCACACTAGATAATAACTACAAGAACCTCAAAGCAACCCTCGACCCCACCAACCATCATCGAAGAAGCCAGTCAAGCCGTACCGAATACGAGACCTGAAACTCCTAAGCAGAAGCGCAAACAACTGGAACTGTCTACAAAGAAGTTGTACCTACCTACGTAGCGAGGATCTGTTTTAAAGCACGGCTCTTCTATGTTATGGCAAAAGCAAGGTAGCTAATACGACAGGGAGGCTGGAAATTTATGTAGGTAGGTAGGTAGGTATGTATCTACGCCCCTTGACTTTGATCGGTTTCTGCAGTAAAAATGCTTTATTGGAAGCTGCTGCTGGTTGTCAACATGGACTGGATATAAAAGGGACTTTTACGTGCTTCGAGGGGTGGATGTTCGGCTGTAATACCCAGGAAGATACTACTTAGCTACGTAAGTACGTGCTCGAGATACTTACGTAGTATAGCATACCTCCTCCCAAACCTGTCCTGTAGGATGCAGCACACGATACGAGACCACATGATCTGGGCTGATCTGGCCGAGCCTCCAGAGAGGCCACTGATGAGCCACGTACGTACGTGTCCTATCTTGTCTTACTGTTCGAGTGCTTCCCCCATCCCAACACCAGATGATCTGGACTCCATCTACGTACACAGATCGTTAACGATGTGAATCGTCTGTCGTTGAACGAGACGTAAGGCATGTATGTATGGTATACGATCACGGAAGCTAAGTATCAGTATCAGTCAGAGAGTCCCGAGAGTTCCGAGAGGATCTATGATTCAAAAACTCAACGCAAGGAGATACGCCGCTGCGTTGAGTAATCGAATGGGCGGGAGAGAAGGAAGGCTAATCGATTCTCTGAAGGTACATATATGTACGGAGATGTAGACAACGCTGCTCACATAACACGTATGGTTTTTCATCTACAACGAGAGGGTTTCGCATGTTGGTGTTGGTAGACCGTGCACCAATCAAGGAGCGGATTTAGTTGTGAATTTTATTTGTACGTGCTGTGTATTATGTCTGACTCTATCCTGTACACGCACTTCCCTTTGTCTTCTGGAATTGTATGACGAATCTTGCTGAGGAGATGGGATTATTCTCGTTGGTATGCCGTCATACCGACGATGTTGTTTGTGATGTGATGCGAGGTAGGAATGCGAAGTATAGCACTCTTGACTCCTGCTTTCAATATTGTCGACACTGTTAATGAAGGCAAAGCTGAGTTACAGTGACTTTAGAGCTGTGTGTAATGTGGAGAGCGTTGGGGGGCAAAAGTGACAGTGGTATTCATAAACGAGGTGGTAGTGTAGATGAACGGGGTAGTGGTGTGGATGCGTCTTCTAAGAAGTGCTGACGATGTATCACACTAGGAAGATATGAAGGAGGTGGATAATTGTCAGAAGTGTTTCATCGATGATCGTTGGAAGATAGCATTATTCAAGGTGGCATCTCTAGCCAACATAGTTCGATTTCTGCAAGAAGCCTGCTGCAGTTTCCATAAACCATGTTCCTGCTATGGCATACACTGCGAATTTCGAAAAGGGATATGCCTAGCAGGATATTAATTTGTCGACATAACCGATGCCGGTGAAGTCGTCTGACAATCCCTCCTCTAGATGATTTGAACACCTTATCTTAAGAAGTGCAAGTAACCAATTTCACATGAGAGTGCACATTCCCGGTTTGCCTTCGAGCCACTGTGACATCTGGAAAGCAAAAAGAATTCTATCCCTCTCCTCGCCCTTTCCGGGAAGAGTCGCTTCGAATTTGAACGTATACATGCCAGTCTCGAGGAACATGCCAGGCAGCCAATAGTCAGTGAGGATTTCGTTGACGCCAGGCTGCATAGGACCTCCGAATTTATCGTCAGGATAGCGGATTGTGAAGTGTGCTAGACCGTCCAGGTTTGCTGACATTGTGGCAAGCGGAACGGTAAATGCGGCAGGCGCCAGGTGCTCGCCTGAAGCCATTTCTGCGCTTATGGTTGCTGTGAGCTTGGCGTCCTCGAGATTGGTCATGTTATCGGGGAGCTGACCGCGGAGATAGGCGAAGAAGCGCTGGTCACTGTTGCATGTTGTGATTAGTGGACTTGACAGGACGTGGTAGGCTGAAGGCAAGGGGGACTTACACTGGTATTGGTAATGGAGCGATATCAAAGAATTCAATGCGGAAGAGTTGCTCGGAGCGAGGGACAGTGCAGAAGGTGAAGTTGTTATTGCCGCGGACGGACTCAGTCTCTGACGTTGAGAGAGACATTTGACTTGTGTAACTCGTGGTGGCTGTGAGGCTGAAGAATGCGATGACGATAACCAGCAGTAGGATAAATAACATCATAGAGTGGTGCCAGAGGCAGAAGAATATCTAGATCTGGTGGTATCATATAGCAAACCGGTCTGAGGACAAGAAAGATGGTAGCCTGCGACCATCAAGAAACAGTGTCACGAAGTACAGTGAATTTACCAAGGCTGAAATAACCTTGGAAGCATTGAATGCGTTTGATGGTGTTTGTGAGGGTACCTACCTAATCATGCGTTTGCAGTAAACGCTGACCACGCATCTTGCCAACGCTTTCACTTTGTTGATGATCTGAACAGTTACGCTGCTCTAGTGCTTCAGCCGCGTTTAGTTGGCAATGTGGAGTAGTCACGGAGTTGGGCAGATGAAACAGTACCTATTTGCTAGGGCAAGACTATACCTTCTACAGGGAGTGGTTAACATGAGTGTTGTAGTACTTGACATAATGAAACAGTAGGTACTAAGCACGAAGCTTTGCTTGGGAAGAGAAGAAGACATTGATACAATTCTCGAACTACGTATGATTAGCGTAGATGGCGTATGCGTGATCCCCACTCATGACCCCATCGTCTCGGCGTGCAAAAGGGGACATCCCCAGTAACGAGCCAATCACATCTGTGTATGGTGCTTGATGATCATGTGTGGTTGGCTAGTCACTGGGGAGGTCTCCCTTTGCACATCCAGAGGATAAACATATTTTGTCAGAGGTTGTGCTCGTGGTCGCATAATGTAGTATGGAGTCAGAAGCAAAGCCACTGAGCTCGCGGGATCTAAATATACCAAATGTGCAGAAAACCTATATAAGAGAGAAATCGTTGTTCATTTGAACGTTATTGTAGCTATCATGGAATCTTTATCTGTGTACAGGTAGCTTCTTCTGTCATGTTACTCTTGCAGTCTTGCTAATCACATTCATGCTGATATATGGAACTGTCCATGCTTCATATCGTTGAAGGTAATCGTGTAGATGGAGAACGCAACAGTGAAAGCTGCTGTTATCCTAACTTTGCTTGTGCTTCACCTCGTCATACAAGCTACCACTTCCCATGCCTCCTTCTGCTCCATGGTCAAACATACGTACTGCTTACAGATATGTAGCAAACACCGTATTGACAACCGCACCAACAAGTAAGCACACTCCAATATTCATCTTTAGTCCATCTCTCTTGACATCTTCACCAGTGTTCTGAGTAGAGCCGGTCGTAGAAGGAACAGCTGTGGTAGTTGCACTCGGATCTACGGTAATGTAAGCAACCGAAGTCGATGTTGAAGTCAGTATCGGCTTCGATATGGTTGAATTACCTGGAGATGAGCTTGTAGCACTGCCACCAAAGTATACCGTGCCCGAGGATGAGGTTGAAGTGGAGACTATAATAGTCATGCTGCCTGCAGTGCCTGTATACGATGCATCAATGCTCATGCTTGAGGTAGTCGTTGTGGAGGTATTGGCAATTGGAGGAAGAGAGTTGGTAGAGCTGATGCTTGGCGGAGGATGTGTACTGATGGCTACTGTGGTCATTGACGGATCGTTGCTGGTGGTCATTGGGCCCGTAGTGCTGGATGGATTGACAGCGGTCAGTGGGTCCAGAAGCGAAGACGAGTATGCCAAGGTGGATGAGATAGAGGATGCCATGTCTCCGATATGGGTCGTGAATGTAGCGATGTTGGATGTGACAGTGAATGTAGCGATGTTGGATGTGACAGTGAATGTAGTAGTCGCAGTGTGATCCAAGGTGGTACCGCGTATTCGCGCGTTCAGGTGATGGGAGTGAGGGGTAAGAATGTATGCGATGTCGACGGAGGATACTTTACGAAACTGTACACGCGTCAGTATGTTGACAGGGCAGGAGCCAAGGAATTGTAGCATTAAGAAGGTGCCATGAAAGCTGGGGGAGCACTTGCCTTGATAGCAGGTACCTCTCTTTCGACAAGCGTGGTAGTCGTGACACTGAAAATAAATAGCAAGGCTGCGGCGAATATCTTATGTAGGATCCGCATGTTGACACTCGTATTGTGACTCGAAATGTAGTCAAACCAATATATCTTGAGCAGAAGGCACAGCAGTCGGATAGCGGGTTATCCGTAGACAACTTAGGCTGTGGAGTACGTGGTTTTGACAATGGTGGGCGCAGGCTGTGTAACAACTTTGTTTGCGCAATTGCTTAGGTGAAACTGGAAGAAAGTTGTGTATTTTCGGTTATCGATGCAGCAAGCCGCCTTCGGAGTCTGTTGTTTTGGGAAGGAAAAAGAAGCACTTGCCAGTCTGAGATCGAGCAGAAATCCGGGGCAGGATTATCTGAACTCCACTCTGACCCGCACTGAGCCTACCAGCCCGAGCCCAGGGCAAACAGCGAAGTGAAGGTATCCACAACAAACAACCATTATATACACTGTCCCAAACTTTCACTCCCAAAAAGCACTCATTAGCAAAGTCGTTGTACAGCAACTAAAAGCTGGTTCTGTGGCTCAACTGGAAACATCTTCCCTATAAAGAAAAATTAAGATGAAGGATCATAACATACAATATCGTGCTTGACAAGGTACAACTTGGAGATGTTCCAGCTTCCACTAGCAACAATTGACTTGAAGAAGGAGGCGATTTCTTAACGCAAAGTTAAGTTTTTGCTGGTTTGGTTGCTGGTTCAATTCGTGGCCCAGCCTCTTCACCTAGTCACTCCGCTCCGCCCTATTCGTCACGTGTCGTCAGCCCAAACTTCGTTTGTTTCTTTCGGGTAGGTATGTGTTCCTTCTCGTTGACACGAGGAGCGACACACGTTTAAGTACATGTAGCTAGTGCGCGCAGGTCTTTGAAAACATGCCAGGTTGAAGTGGCTCGATGAGTTTCTGCTTTTGTGCTGGTTGCCACGACTGTAACAGTGATTTCGGATCCCACTTACACCTCCTTCTTGTAATATTTCCAAGAGCCTGGGTGATAAGGGGGGAACAAACCCGCATCACACTTCTGCTTAGAAATGATAATGATGGCTTGCTTGACCATGAGACAACAGTGTTGACTTCCTTTATGCAACACACTCGACGGCTTTCTTCCCATCCCTGCCAGCTTCCGCGCGTTGCAATCGAAGCTGGAAATTCTGATAACCTGGTCGGTCTTTTGTACCAACTCCGATCACATTCGTTATGTGCTTGTCGAATCTGTACACGCATAGTGTCGATGTGTTCGCTCCTCCATTGGTTTGTGGGCCATCGAGCATATGCTTCCCATCTGCCGAAGAAATAAGTTGTTGGCAGCCAGCCAAGAAATTAGAACAGCAGTAAGATGAATACCACATAGGACGGTCGGCATCAGTTTGCCGCAACAATTAACAAGCGAAGATTGTAGAACGTATTCCGGACCCCCACGCGGTCAGACAGAGCTCCTCTGGATTGCCTTCTCGATTGCAGCGAAGCCTCCTGCGATATCAGCGATGAATACTGCCCTCGAACCATTACCTTTCGCGTTTTTCTCATCTCCGTCTGCCTCGATGGGTATTTCGTGTTTCTGAGGTCTCGCTTCTAGCATCTTTTTGGCCGCAATCTGCGAATCGTTGCCCAGCTGACATACAAATAACATCGCATCGTGATTACCATCTTGTAGTAGTGCCTCCATCTCCTCAATGGATCCGTTCTTGCGCAAGATTCTCGTCAGCGGCACGTTAACACTTCCTCCGATCTTTGGACCCATGTCCACTTCCTGTGGTTCTCTGGTGTCAATGATGATCGGGTTCGTCCATTTATTCTCCTTCTTCGTCTCGGTATCTCCTGTAAGGCCCGATAAGAAGTCCTTTGCACTTATTCTCTCGTCTTCTCCCAGAATATGCAAGTCCTCAAGTACACCACAAAAGGCAACGTAATCCATCCTGCCTTCCAAAACTTCGTCCTTCGTGATCTTTCTTAGGCCTTTCAACCCCAATTCATCGTCGTGCCCACAAGCTAGGCAATCCTTCCGTCTCCCTCTAAGCCCAACAGTTCTGAACATACCTCGTGGATCTGTCGGCCAAGCACTATACAGCAACATGGTTGGCTTCCTCACCTCCTCGTCACCCTTCACAATAATTCGCAACGCTTCGGTCGCCATTAGTGTGCCGATTGTACCAACTACAGGCCCCAGGATACCAATTTCGCCACAACTCTTCACCATATCCGGTGACGGCGGCGTAGGAAAAACACACCTGTAGCAAGGACCTCTTTCTGACTTCGATCCCGCATTTGTAGTTGCGGCACCAGCAGGAACAGGGTAATTCAACGCCAGCACCTGTCCTTCCAACTTCTGCGCAGCCCCACTAATCAACGTCTTCCCCAACAACACACAAAGGTCCGATATCAAATATCTCGTCGCCGGGTTATCAGTACAATCAAGCACGATATCATACTCCCCAAACACATCCATAACTTCCCTCCCACCGCCTCCACCAATGACCAACCTCATCTCATGCCCCACAACCTCACAATCCGCATTCAATTCCCTACAACCCCTCACCGCACTTTCAACCTTCGACCATCCCTTCGCAACACTATCTTCTCGATGCACAATCTGCCTATGCAAATTACTCAACTCAACCCGATCGTCATCAAGCAGACCAAGTCTCCCAACACCAGCACCAGCAAGATACAGCGCAGCAGGCGATCCCAGACCACCAAGACCGATGATCAAGACTTTGGCAGCGGAAATGCGCTGCTGGCCGGAGAGTGAGATGCTAGGGATCAACATCTGCCGGTTGTACCGGGAGGAAGCGAGAGCTGGCGCTGGAGTGTAAATATGGGAGTAGTCATTGTGAGTATGCGGGTGATTGGTTGAGGCATCAGTGTGGGGAATGCTGCCGTTAGCGACATGGTCGATGTTGTTTTGAGTTGAGATGCTGTTCATTGAGGCGGTTGTGGTGAGAGCAGTCGTAGCGACGGTGTGCACTGCTGCTGATTGGCCATTGAGATTTGGGCAAACCTTGGGAAACACATCTTGCTGCGCGTCGTGTACTCCGTTTGATACTGCGTCTGCTTGATCTGAAGAAGTACTCTTGTGGAGCATGATGGACAAATTGAAGATGGGCAAAGGTTGAAGTTGATTGAAGTGGAAAGTCCGGGAGCCAAGCCACGGATGAGTCAGCATGAACATCCACGCATAAGAGCCTTCTAGAGTAGTTTACACCATGGGAACACCTCAACCAGGGCGAGAAAAAATTAGTGGGCCAATGGTTGATTGGGAAGGAACATCAATTTCGATTGCTAATTTGTCATAATTGGGTATCACTAGACATCAATGTCTCACGTTCCAGTCGCGAATTTCCTTCTTGCAAAGTTCAAGCCATTTCGTTACCATCTGCTTCAGTCCTGGGTTCGATCAGTTGCGGCAGATCCTGATACTTCGCTTTGCCCTTCAGAATCAGATAGACTGCCGTAAATAGCGGGAAATCCTTCTCTAATCCTTGGCTCTTCAAGAAAGTATTCACCTCTTCCGCAGTCGATACACCTTGCAAGCTCTGTCCATTTAGCTCCCTAGCCTCGATTTCCCCGATTGGTTTCCCCTCAACAACGCTCATCTTCGCACATCTATGATTTCTTCCTCCTGAGCATGTTGTGATCAAATCTGCCACACCTGCTGACTCCTCCGTGAAAGTCTTCGTATGTATCGTCTTACCAAAGAACCTCTTTCCGAAGTCGACCATTTCTAGCAAGCCAACTCTCATGATAGCAGCTTTCGCGTTATCACCCCAGCCTAGACCGTCCACCCAACCTGCGGCCAAAGCCACGATGTTCTTGAGCGCTCCACTCAATGAAACACCTGCAACGTCTGATACAACGCGGACATGAAAGTAAGGCCTGTGGAAAAGCGTCTTCATGAGAGGCTGATCAATCGGACGGTACTCCGCAGGCAACGGTTTCAGTTTGACCTTTGAGGGCTTGCCGGACACATCCTTGTGTTCATCAAGCTTCGTCAAGTCAAGATGACTATGGTTGGGAGAACGGTTGGGCGGTGTCCTCGCCGGTGTCGGTGCTTGTGAGTCGATCTGTGGAGGGTCATAAGCGACTGTAGTCTCGCACCATTTCTCTTGTGCCACCTCATTCGCAATGTTAGCGCCAGATAGCGCACCGCAATAGATGCCTAATTGTTGTCCAATCGTCTCAGAGAAGAGTCTAATCTCCGATTCTCTTACATCAACACCCTTGATACATGATATACCTCGAGCGTAGGGTAGTATTGCTCCTTGTATCTGCTTGCATAGACCTTTGATGAACTGATGTGGAAGATTAAAGATGAGGATAGTAGAGTCTTGAACGGCATCTTCGATAGATGGATTGGCAATGACATTGTGGGGTAGAGCTATACCGGGCAGGTACTTGGGGTTCTCGTGCCGCTCGTTGATCAATGCTGTAAGTTTTCGAGGCTCCGAACTGCCCTCGACCTTTATGTTCTCCTCATATACCCACATCTGTACATCCTTCTCGAACAGCTCCGGGTGCGCTGCAGTATTTTCGGCGACCAGTTTCGAGATTGTTGAGCCCCTGCGTCATGTTAACCCTCTCTTCCTTGACAGATGTTGCAAGGACAGACCAGTTACCAGACCCAACAACGGTGACCTTGTGCTTCTTGCCAACACCTAGCGACGCCATTGTTGCTCTAGGTGGTTGCAGGTGACTCGAAGATAATGATACTGCTGCTCGGGAATGTTGTACAAAGTGTGGAAGAAGCAGCAATCTGTGGCAGGCAGAGTGTGAGTATAAGACATGAGCAGTTGGCAAGAGCAGCATCAAGTCACCATTTCAACAAAGGATAGCGCGTCGATAGCAGGGATTTTGTTTTCTTGCAAAAGAAAAGTGTTGGCTGTTGAGCTGGACGCACATGCCCGGAAGATGCACGTCATGCCTGTAACGATTTCGCTGAGCTGCAAGGGGCAGCCTTGGGAGAAACCTTCATCACGAAATCACGTATCAAAGCTCGAGAACAACCATCTGGCCCAGAACATGCTTCCTTTGTGCATCCAGGACTTGAAACGTGTGTTCTTCCAGAGATACGAAGTGACAAACAAAGACACATGGCATAAAATACGATACATGTGCATTTCTATGATCTTGACCGAGGCCCGCAACTAAACAAGTATGGAAAGCCTTGCACCGGATCGTGAGCGGCCTCCTGAGCCCCACAATCTAGCGGGCGTCCAAATGGTCGGGATTCGTGACGAAAGAGGAAATCTACAATGTTCATTTGAGCCCATCTGCTGCAGGTGCTTCATCGACATTCGAGTGAAATCAGCTCCCCCAAAGGCCAAGTTAGCTGTAGGAAATCCTACCTCATCTGTCACATCGTATTTGTACCGACGTCAGCCCCATAGCATGTGCCAGGCAGATCCAGGGTCCGCTGCAGAACAATTCCCATGCTTGATTGCCTCGTGCTGCCTTCTTCGACAGACCTCTGGCATCGGATGCTTGGCATTGCGCTCAGCTTGATGCAGGAATGGCACGTCCTCGCATTGTATAGCGACACATGTGTTGCGAATCCACACTTGCATCTCCGTGAAACCAGAACGGAACTCGTACTTCTGGTATTTTACTCGGTCGTTGCAGGTTCAGGCACGTCTTCTAACCAACTCCAACTGACTGGTACTCTTCCATCGTCGATGCTTGCAAGATCCGCAAATACGCTCTTTGTAGTATCAATATCCGTCGCCTGACAACCGACGCACCTATCGACCACTGTCAGATCAATGCTCTTACCGTTCCTTCGTGCTCTGATCTTCTTCCCACACAGCGGGTTTGCATTCGGATTGCTCCCCACACTAACAGCATCGAAGACAAAATGTGACACAGCACAAATCGCGTCGGAGCCATGGTTTGTGTAGCCACAAGCACCAAGGCCAGGGTCGTAGTATGTCAGATCTCCATTAAAAGGGCCACCATGATTTGAAGGGAGTGGAAGGTTTGATACCCTCGAACGGGATGCGAGGCCAGCTGACAGACCAATGATCAGTGCGAGAAGGCAAATGATGCCAGTGATGATCAGAATGCGCGTACGACGAGAGAACAACACCCACCGTGTCCGCAGCCAGGTAATGCGTGTGGGGGGTCGTCGTGATGCATGCGCGCGGCGCGGACGTGGTAAAGACTCATTTCGATGTATAAGTACCGGCTCTACTTCTTTCTGAAAAACTGTTGATTGGTGGTATGCTGCTGCTGGTGCTGCTGGTACAGGCTTGCGCTTAATTGACAGAATTTGAGGGTTTCGGTCGCCGATGGTCTGCGGTATGGGAAGCGCAGTCTCGTGGAAAGATGATGTTGGTTTCTCCATACCAATGGTATCTAGTTGGTGCGGTAAAAGAGCATAGTGTGACCTCTCGATTCATGAAGCATTTTGCAAACGAGCGTTCAGGGTAAGATCGTATAACACGGATATCGAGATGTGCCAGCACCGGGTCATGGGGAAGTTAAGAATGTGGTACGCATCGCAGCGCGTGGAAATTGGTGCAATGTTTCAAGATTTCCGGGGATGAGAATTCCTGGACACGATACCCTGATCGACCAAAGTGGCCGCAGCGATCACCGGATGCTAGCGTCCTACGTGCAACACGAGTATGTTCAAAAGTACATCAAGCGGCCATTTTGTCAATGGGATTGTGGTTGCCCATAGTGGAAAGTACCAGATCAACAGCTTCAGGTACGCGACTTGGGGAACTCTTTACACCTTCAGCATCTGTCTTCGGCTCATCATTCTATCATATCTTGTATGTTTGACCTTCTGGTCCAGCATAACCACTAAGTAACACAATGGAGCAAAAGGACCAATTTTCTGGTTGCCGTACGGTATACAGTACATCTTCGGAGCTCATTCAAGCGTTCAACCCTGGACAAAATCGTGACCGATAGTGGTAATATCAGCTAGAAGCCCAGTGATCGATATCCACCAGTTTGGACCTGCGATCGAAGCGTGTCACCCTGTTCCGTCGTTTCGGCAAGAAAATATGGAGATACAGCCAGCGGTTTGCATTTTCAGCGGCTCGGTCTATCTGTTGACGTCCGTTTTTGCCGGTAGCCAAGACCGAGCTGCCGGTGAGGGGGTAGTCGGGAGAAGACCGATCATCTGGTGCTTGACTAAGTAGGCATGAACCCAAGCATAATCACTCAACGCTGATTGACCAGTTCTCTCGAATGTCACTGACCATTTGTGATGGTCCTGGTTGTTTTGTTGCATTCTCGCTACAATCATATTGGTCTCAGGAAAAGAGTATCGAACACTCTGCGAACCCCTATTCCAACCAACACTGCCGATCATGAGTTGTGAAGACAAAACAGCATGTGGTGATTGCACGAATGATTGTGCTCCCAGCAATCAGGTGGTCGACATAGAGGACTACAAAACAGAGCTTGCAACACTCCGGCAGCGAACGAAGGAACTAGAGGAGAAAATCTCGAACTTGGCCACCAGTGACAACTCCTTAGATGCAGCTACGAAGCCAACGTCGACCCTACGATCAGCAAAATGGCTCAACCAGGAGGGCAACAAAGCCATGAGCGCCCTCTACATGGACCGCTACCTCAACTTCGGTCTGACGCGCGAAGAACTGATGTCTAATAAGCCTATCATCGGCATTGCAAACTCGGGTTCAGATCTAGCACCATGCAACCGATATCATCTTACACTTGCGAAGCGTGTCAGAGAGGGCATTCGAACCGCCGGCGCCATAGCAATTGAGTTTCCCACACATCCTATCCAGGAGAGCTCGAGACGACCCACGGCAACACTCGACAGGAATTTGTCATACCTGACTCTTGTCGAAATGCTCTACGCATATCCTTTCGACGGAGTAGTACTAATGACAGGCTGTGACAAGACGACTCCCGCTTGCCTCATGGCTGCAGCAACCATGAATATTCCCGCGATCGTTCTAAACGTCGGTCCCATGCTCAACGGCTACATGGGCAAGAACCTCATCGGCAGCGGCACAGTCCTCTGGAAAGCCCGTGAACTCCACGCGGCAGGCGAAATCGACGACGAGCAACTCGTCGAAATGGTAACAAGAGGCACTCCCTCCGCCGGACACTGCAACACCATGGGCACGGCATCCACAATGAATGCTCTCGCTGAAGCACTCGGTATGGCATTGCCCGGCTCAGCCGGAATCCCCGCACCATACCGAGAACGCCAACAAGTCGCATACAAGACCGGCACGCAAATTGTCGAAATGGTTCTCGCAGACCGCAAGCCAAGCGACATCATGACGCGAGAAGCCTTCGAGAACGCCATCGTAGTCAACACAGCCATCGGTGGAAGTACCAACGCCCCAATCCATCTCAACGCCATCGCAAAGCACATGGGCGTGCCCCTCAGCAACGACGACTGGGACAAAATCGGCTATGAGCACCCATTACTCGCAAACGTGCAGCCAGCCGGCGAATTCCTCTGCGAAGAATACTACCGCGCTGGAGGCCTACCCGCCATCATCGCAGAACTACTCGAAGCAAAAGCCCTGCCCCATCCCGACGCACTGACCGTCACAGGCCGCAGTCTATCCCACCACGCTCGTGCCGAAGGACTATCCTGGGACCGGAGGGTAATCCTACCGTATAATAAGCCAATGAAGCATAACGCAGGCTTCCTACACATGAAGGGCAATCTATTCGCATCTGCAATCATGAAGACGAGCGTGATATCACCAGCATTTCAAGCAGAATTCCTGTCTAACCCGGACGACCTAAACGCATTCGAATGCAAAGCTATCGTATTCGACGGGCCAGAAGATTACAACGCTCGTATTGAAGACCCAGCTACGGGTGTTGACGCACGCACCATCCTTGTAATGCGCGGTGCCGGACCGCTAGGATACCCCGGTGCCGCAGAGGTAGTGAACATGCATGCGCCCGGCCGGCTACTAAAGCAAGGTGTGCAATCACTACCGTGTATTGGTGACGGCAGGCAATCTGGAACATCTGGCTCGCCTTCGATTCTGAATGCTAGCCCCGAAGCTGCTGCTGGTGGCAACCTGGCTGTGCTCAGAGATGGAGACTTTTTGAGGGTTGATCTCAACAAGCGTGTTGTGAATATATTGGTGAGTGAGGAGGAGCTGAAGAGGAGATGGGAGGCACTCGAGAAGGATGGTGGTTTCAAGATACCTGAGAGTCATACGCCATGGCAGGAAATGTTTAGGAGGGAAACAGGGCAGTTGAGTGAGGGTATGGTGATAGAAAGTGCTGTGAAGTACCAGAGGATTGCACAGAAGTATCCGACGCCGAGGGACAATCACTAGATCTGGACAAAAGTCTTCTGAACTACCAAAATATTATCCTATATCCTACGTTAACCTCTCTTTGATCCATAAGCGAATGGCACCCTCCTGGCTTGACTCTCCCAACTTAATAAGCTCGCTCTCCGGCAAGGAGTACAGCGGGGCATCATGAACTTCCCGCTTCCCAATCACGTACTTAATGCTATCTCTGCCCGTACCTTGCTTGTAATTATCAACCCAATGAGTAATCGCATCAACTAACGTTTCTTGTTCGCCAGCCGTAACCAGCATCTCCTCACACTTGGTATCTCTCCACCACTCAGCGCTAGCTAATGTAGCACAGACGTACTCATCATCGACCACGTCCTTGCCGCCTTTGTAGGTAGCGATCCAGTAATTAGCACAAGTCGAATTGACGAGATCGCGATTCGCATATTTCGTCATGGATGAATAGCGAGATACGTCCGAGGATGTCCAGGGTGCGATCAGGACAGCGGCTTTGATGCTGGCTGATAGTTTTAATGCTCTAACCTTGTCGGATTGTGGGTGGGGATGGTTCGAGACATGACTGAGAACAGCGATCGCGAGGTTGCCGCCCGCCGAGTCACCGCCTAGCAAGGTCGTCTCGGGGGAATGGCCCGCTAGTTCGACGATATATCGGAGCGCTTCGACACACTGACCTAGTGCGACTGGGTAGACTGCTTCCGGTGAGAGAGTGTAACAGACGCAAAAGATGGCGAGATTGTTGTTCGACCATTTGATGAAGTTGAGTAGCATGTTAATGTGCTCTGCTCCACCGGGTAGCACGAAGCCGCCGCCGTGGTAGTAGACCATGGTGTATTTGGCGGTTGATTTGCTGCCGAGCCAAAAGCATTTTAGATCAGGTGAGTTGGGTATGTCGACTACGTCGGGTTTAACGTTATTTTTCGTACACCATTGTTTGTAAGACTGGAGAAAGGGTGGCATTATCCATCTAACAGCATTAGTTGGCCCGCAGGCTTGAGAAGGGGTGTTGGACGTACTGTGCTTGTCCCACTGTGAGGTTTGTAAGAGCTGTTCTTACTCCCGATATGAACACATGTTGACCATAAGTTGGTGCTCCTTGTGCGCCACGGAACAGTCCAGTGATCGCAGCATAAGCAGTGCTTGTGAGGATGTATAACAACTTTGGAGGCAGAAGTAGTTTGTCCGCTAATGTGGTAGCCATCTTGATGGCACAGAGTTATGAAGAATACAGCAAGTGCGTTAACCGGGTTAAACCTGTCCGGCACGATTTGTCCAGTCACAACTCACCTTGAAAACACCTCTTAGCTCAGTCGTTGTCCGTGAAGTTGACAAGGTATTTCAGAGTTTGATGGGCTATGCGTGCGACTAAGAATATTCCGCATACGGAGTGCACAAAAAATATAGTAGGTCATCACTACCTCTCAGTGAACCGAGGCTACTTGTCTATAAATATCAGTTTCAACGCAAGGCTTCAGAAACTCATCATTATCTTCGATGGTTCAATAGGCAAACCTGTTCTCATGCTGCCTCTTTCCAGCGTCGCTTCGAAAGCTGCAAGAACATTCGTATATCCAGCTATGCTTTCTCTAGGCGACCTAAAAGGGATGAGAATGAACTGGCCGTTGTCGATGCTCTGAAAATCAAAATGGCCGCTTTGCTAATATCGTGCGCGTGATCGGATATTTTGAATCTCCACATTGTGCTTCAATGAGGATGTTTACTGTTTGTTACATTTGTGAGAAGGTTTGTTTTGTTTGCACTCAAAATCCAATTCCTTAGACCGTCTACAACTTTTATATCCGACTCGTCAAGCCTGTCCTTGTGCGCTACCAGAGGTGTTTGAAAAGTGAAAGCCTGTCGCACCGTTACAGTTACAATCACGAGTTCTGTACCAAATCCTCTAGTGAGGTCCATGCTGTGAGTTTCTCAATGGCGCCACTTCGACCACTACCCAGCAAAACAGCCATTCCAACCAAGTCTATTCTCAAGCGTGACAACGTCAGGCAAGTCTCCAAGAATGATGGCTCAGAATCTCTGTTCCCAACTACGAAAAAGGACAAGCGTCGCATCAAGCACGCTCAGCTGATGTCTAAAGTGACCAAGCCAAGCTCGAAACCAAGAAAACGAAGGCCGAGTAAAAAGCTCGTGACTACACTTGACTCTCTTGCAGATGCCTTGCCTGATGATGACGACGAAGATTTGGACCCAAATAGCACAGCCGCTGGCTCGAAAGCAGAAGATCAGGTGAACATTATCAAGAGAAAGAGTATGAAGTCAAAGCCTGGCGCAATGAAAAGACGGCAGCAACTTGACAACAGTGAGCGAGATAGATTTGCGAAAAATCTAGCGCAAATGGCTGTACCTGGAGCAGGATCTGCACCAACGACTTCGGTCGACAAGCTGAAGGCGTTGAGGAGCTTTATCTCGCAGACTTTAGAAAAGAGACCGGACATTACTGCTGCTGGAGGATGAATGAGTTACTGTCCGTGGCAGTGTGAAGACTCTGGACGGTGGTTAAACCATACTGCCAGGGATTTCATAATCAAATGTATCGCTAATGCTCTCTTGCTGGGACTTATACCACTGTAGTGCTTCGCCTAGATCTTGGTGTTGAGCTCACGCGATCGCTTTACCTTCCCATACACTGTATACTTGTGGAGCAAATACATGCACTACTACCAAGCATTACGAGGTTTCTTGGTTTCAACGAAGCGGTGTTTGCACAGAACCCGGAAGTTCTGTTTGTACATATTCGCGCTGGATTCCAGTGCAGCTCACTGATACGCTTTGTGCAATTCAGTACGCAGCGCTATGAAAGTCCGAAATGATATACAGTATGCCGATAAAATGTTAGGTGAGAATGCAAGCGCAGACGTGTTATGGCATAACTGCATTCGTCCTAGCTGTGGTCTCATCTAAACATCGACCGAGGCTTCACAGTTGGGGATGCCATTCCGCTGACTGTTCGGAGTTCAGCCGGCAGCATCAATGAACCATGCGAGTGATTATGTATTTACAATGCTCGATGTCCGAAGGAACTTACGTTTGTTATGCCTTGCGAAGGTGATTTCGTTCAAAGAGATTGCGTGGTGAAAGATTGTGTTGGTGGCTCGTACCAATACTGCTGTTGTCGTTAGCTTGATTTGTTACACATCCGTCCCGGCCTCGAGTGTAAGAGTTCGACCTGAAGGTGAACCGAGCTAGTACTCCAACAGCACGACCTGCCGAAGGCCATCAAGATGGATGAACTACCTGCACCGCGAAATTTGGATCCCGCCAGCTTTGACCGTACGGATTTTACACCCTACCATGAAGGAGCTAATGTACTGCCTCATGACTACATCTTTCACCGACTATACTTCTTGGCAGCGTATCAAAACACGACCGCGGTGCGAGATACATACAATGGCCTCGAAGTCGACTACCGTCAATTGCTCACCGATATCATCTTTGCGCGGAATCGAATACGAGATGCTGTCAGTACCAAAACCATGGAGATGATACGAAACAACGAAGAGGTCAGCATTCTGGTAGTGGCAAGGGGGTATGAATTTGTTGTGTCATTCTTCGCGGTGCTAGCCCTAGGAGCAATTGCCGTACCTCAAAGCAAGTATTATCGTATCTGAGAAAAAGTGAACTACCAGCTAAAACTCAAGAAGGCCCTCATGTGTCCGCCGATGAGCTAACCCATGCAACGGTAACTGCTGCTGCACATGCAACTATCTGCTCCCACGCACATACGCAGCTAGCTCGAGACATTAGCTCAAGACCACGAGTGTTGCAGGAATACTGTGTGATCTCTATTGAAGGATGCGTGAACACGACTTCCATAGACTACCGATCCATCGTTTTCTCTATAAACAAGCCATTTGATCAGAGCAAACCATGTGTGATCATATTTACCTCCGGCAGTACAGGTCCGCCCAAAGGGTCGGCAGTGCGACGATACAATTTTATCATGTCAGCTACAATGCAGACATGGAGAAGTAAGTTAGGTCAAGGAAGTGTCGTTCTACAAACTCTGCCTACGCACCACGCCACTGGTCTAAATATCAACACGGTCCCTTTTCTTATGGCTGGCGGTACTGTTGAATTTGCAACTCCCAAATTCGATGCCGCTGCGATTTGGGAACGGTTTCGCCAACGAGGCATCACGGCTTTTTCTGCGGTGCCGACAATTTTTGTTCGACTGATCAAGTACTGGGACGAATCTCTGTCAAAACTCGAAGAACCGCAACGCAACACTTACCTTGAGGGACTTCGCGCTATACAGCAGTTCCACTGTGGATCGGCCGCCCTGCCTGGGTATGCATCGAGAAAATGGAGTGAACTGTGTGGTGGTCGGTATATCATGGAGAGATATGGTGGCACTGAGTTTGGCAACCCATTTTTGAACCTCCCTGATATGCCCTACATACCTGTAAGTGGGATAATCATGTGCTTTTTCACCTGTTGGTTTTGCTGATTGCTGACGTTATTCCTAGGGTTCTGTCGGAGTCAAGAATCCTTCCATGGAGAGTTATCTCGAGAACGGTGATGAGGGAGAAGTCTTTGTCCGATCGCCAATGATGTTCTCAAAGTAAGGTGCCGTCGTCTCTGCAAGGGGCTTAAGCTAAACACAACATCCAGATACATTAATGACATTGAGGGAACACGAAAAGCACTTACCAAGGACGGGTATTACCGAACTGGTGATATTGCCGAGAAGATTGAAGATCGCTATTACATCAAAGGTCGAAAATCTGTAGACAGTAAGCTCCCTAACTATGACCCACTGAAGACTCTTGCTGACAACAGGGAAAAGTAATCAAGAGTGGCGGTTATAAAATATCGGCACTGGATGTGGAGAGAGAGATCTTAGAACATCCAAAGGTCCAGGAGGCAATCGTTGTTGGGATCGACGATCTCGATTTAGGCCAGCGTCTAGCGACTGCAGTTGTCTTAAAAGAAGTAAGCCTCATTAATCGTAACCATGCAAGGCGTGTTCTCAATTGACACGTACAGGGCATATCATCGCTATCACTCATGGAGCTCAGAGACGATCTCAAGGACAGACTCTCCTACTACAAACTTCCGTCGATCCTACGAGTGGTACCGGAACTCCCAAGAACCCAAAGTCTCAAGGTGCCGAAGTTATTGTTGAAAAAGGATCTTTTTGAAAGTGGACATCCAGAAATTCAGAAGATGCCAGAGAAGAAAGCAAAACTATGATAGGACAGGACATCCAACCTCGCATCAACTCTGATTTGAGCATAGGTGGATTCAATACGGATTCACGGTGGAAACAGTCGCTGGAGAAACTGGTCAGTCCCTACAGCATAGTCATGTAAGTTGAATCTCAAAGTGATCAGGGAGAGTCGCCTTTCGGTCAAGGAGATTTCTGCGTGCTCCTTAGAGCCGGCCAAATTGGCCGCACCAGTCTAGCCCAATGTAGACAGAAATCTTCGCTGGAGAAGTGTTTGAGGCTTGCCTGTTTAGGTTACACTCGCCAACCAGTTTTGACACCAAGCATCGCCATCCTTCATGCAAGTTTCTGGAAGTAGAGTACCTTGCTTGTTCTTGGCTGGCTTACACAAAGACAACGATTTGCACGGGTTAGAGGTACCCGTTCACTTCGTCGTTGTCAGTCACGATACGAAACCCATAATGATCAATACAAGTAATACACCTACGGATTCCATCCGATTGTGTCCATTCTGTAGTAAACCTTTCACGCAAGGTAAAGATCACCAGAGCATAATAACAAATCTGTTATGCTTATTCATGAGTTTCAGCATCATCTTACAGTCGTCATGTCTCATATTGCCGTCGCGCATCAACTCGTCCACGCACACGGCGCCGGTCTTGTCGCGCCTGCAGCATTGCCAAAGCAAAATGTAGCTTTCAAGCTCCCTGTTTACGATGCACTACTAAGAGCCTCAACTGCCTTTACGATGATGCTACAACCATAGGGACCACCGGCACAGACACTCTTTATGAAACTTCGGCCACTATATTGGTGGATCAAGGAGAGCCGTGGTGGCTTGCTGAGCTGTCTTCCTTGGATGAGATCCCTCTCCCAGATATTGTCCATTTGCCACAACTCGACAAAGATGGCCATAGTGACTTCAGTGACGTGAATGCTGATATTGTAGCTGTTGACCTTGGAGTACAGTCTCACATGTTTGAACACTCTGATCGTCTCTCTGACTTACATAACCTCTCATCTGGACGACTAACAAGCATACATCGAGATACACCTGACAGCACAAAATTCCTATCACGTCTTTGCACAACAGAGACTCTTTCCAAACAGAGCGCAAACTTGATCATCGAGGCTTTATGTGCAATACCCGAGCAGATCCTGCGAAAACAGACTTTTCCTTCTTTCATACACCCTCATTGGGATGGGGATCTACCTGAACCAATAGTCGTCTGCATGCATATCGCACAAATATTTGCATCGAGAACGCCCGAAATTGAGCCATTCATATGGCGAACCATTCTAGCAGAACAACAGCGCCTTACTCGGAAGGCATGTATATTCATTCCCACCTCTACACGCCCTCAACTGACTGTGAGATGGGAAAGCTTCTGACTCTGTCCAAGCAAGACCTTCTCGCTGCAACTCAGGCTGGCTTAGTGTTCTTCATTATGCGTCTAGTAGATGATCCGATGCGCGATCCCGACTGGAATCAGGAGATGGTGCACGCTCAATACGTCCGGTTGACGACATTGCCAATCAATTACCAAACCGCTAACTATCCTAGCTCCTCTGCGAACGCTTTTTAGACCTATGTGATGGTCAATTTTGCCAAGACGAGCAATCACACCCCAGCGTCACATGGGAAGATTGGATCTTTGCGGAATCACGACGAAGGTAATAATGTCCGTTGATCTCACTTCTGGCGGCTAATTCGAACCATCAGAACCTCGGCCGTCTGGTTCCTCGTCACACGCACAATTCTGCTCAAGACACGACCGGGCTGTCCTACAATTGAGCAACCGGAAACTTTGCCTCTTCCCTCGCCAAAGACACAATGGGAGGCAAGAAGTTCTTCTGCATGGATGCAAGAACTCGAAGCTGGAAGTCCCGCCATCTGCACCTATGGAAATTTGATCGAGTCAAGACGACGATGCACCGAGAAGCTTCATGCACAGTTACTGAATTCCTGGAATGCAAGGACAGACAACTTAGGATCCTTACTGAACATTGCGGTAGCCATGGTATGAAGAACTACCTACGTATGTATTGACTAGCCCTTCCAAAGCCATCTATCTATCAATCAAACCATCAATCAGCTACCAAAAACCCTCTCCACCCCCACCACATCTCTCTCCAGCCTCTCTCTACCTACCTAGGTACGTACCTACCAGGCAATCTCCCCCTCCCGATCCGAAAAACTCGCCGTAGGCCCATCCCTCCCCAAACACGCCAACTCAACAACCCGCCGCGCCCCAACCTCAGTCGACGTCCCATACTCATGCCATCCACTCAAACCCGTCTTCACCAACCCCGGACAAACAACATTAACCTTCCCACCCGCATCCTCCAGAATGCGCGCATAATTCAACGCAAGCATATTCACTGCCGCCTTACTCGCGTCATAAGCCTTGTAGTCGATGGCGTAATACATCGTGTCTTTGATTTTCGCCTGCGCTAGCGATCCCATGCGTGATGATACGAACACCACTCTCGGCACACCCCCCGCCTTTCTCAACAGCGGGACCAGCGCATCCGTCAAACACGCCGTTCCAACCACATTTGTCGCAAACGTCCGTTCGAACAGCTCCCGCACCCCACTACTACTCATCTTCTTCTCCTCCTGCTCAGGCTCCTTACCATCAAGTAAAATCCCAGCATTATTAACCAGAACATCCAGTCTCCCAAACTGCGATTCAATAACCTTCACAGCAGCAGCGATGGAATCATCAGAAGACAAATCTAGTTGTACATGTGATGCAGACCCGCCTTGTGCACGGATCGTGGCTGCGGCAGTGGCGCCGTCGGAGGCGGAGCGCGAGCCGATGATTACGTGGTGGGAGTGGGGGGCTAGGGAGAGGGCTGTGGCGGTTGCGAGGCCTATGCCGCGGTTTGCGCCTGTTATTAGCGTTATTGTTTTTGTTGGTGGTGACATTTCTGTTTGTTTTTTTCTGGGCAAGGAAGGTGTGTTTTTCGTTGTTGTTGCTGTTGGTGATGGTGTGGGTGGAGGCTGGCTACGTACGTAGGTATGTATGCTATGTGTGTACGTACGTGGTTTTTTGGAAGAGTGGTGTTGAGTTGAGCTGAGAGGAGGTCTTGGGAGGTTGTTTGTTCATGAAGAAGTGAGTGGACTTGGGGGTTATGTGCTTAATATACAGTACCTACCTGCGTGCCTTCGTACTTGCTGATTCCACCATATGTAGGTACTCATCTACGCTCCGGAAACGCTAGTACAGCCAATTTGGCCGCGAAGCTAAGTATGTACGTAGCTCTTATTACGTATATTCGCCGCTGATGGGGGGTTTCGACGGCCATTTTCGCCGGCTCTGAATTACGTATTTCGCATGTATACGTACAGTACCTGTCCTTATTGATCTGAACTGCGCTGCTCAAAGTGACTCACTGGTACCACTTACATTGTATTCGGTGCGTATGGTGTGATACCTTGACTTGGACAACTGTGGTACGGAGGGAATATTGGGACTGGCGGTATTGAACACGTAGTACCATGAGCGACATGGGAAAATGGACATCAAAGGATTTGGACTTCGATGCAGTGACGATTTGGTTTTCTGTCAAGTTTTGAGGAGATACGGAGGGGACTGTCACGAGATTGAGATTGAGAGTGTTCGTGTTGCTTGGATGGGGTCTTTAGAACAATAAGAGATGAGTCAAGACCAAGATGAAGGTGAAGTAAGCAGTTTGTTGTCTTAAGATTGGCTTGTGGAGAACGTGCTTGCTCTACTTGGTGGGATGATCTGTCCTCCCTGCTTCATAACTTGGACTGTGGTCCTGTATTTGTTCTCTGTGAAGAAGATGGCTGAATGAAATCGAACGGATAATTCGATCCTGCTTTTGAGGCTTGTACTCTCCATGCACCTCCATCGACATCGATTGTTGCTCCGTTGATGAAACTACCAGTATTTGAGAACAAGAAGATGGTAGCGTTGGCTATGTCTGTTACATGGCCCATCCTCTGCACTGGTATACTCTGGATAAGAGCTTTTTTTCCGACTGGGTCAGTCTTTGATAACCGACGTACTCCTTCGGTGTCATCGATGGGTCCAGGAGCAATGATGTTCGACGTTACTCCTTGAGGGCCGTACTCGAGAGAAATACATTCTGATATCGCATTGACGCCAGCTTTGGCAGCGCATGCGTGAACTTGAGCTATTCGAGCACAATGGTAATTTGTTGAACTGACGAAGATGATTCGGCCACCTACAGCGTTTGTTCCTTCTTGAAGAAACGACGAAATTAGTACTGTAGGACTGATGTTGGATGACTAGTAGTCAACTCACCATTCTTAGCCTTTTGCGCTGATTCTACCAGGTAGGGCAACGTCAATTTTGCCGTTATGAATGAACCCAGCAAGTTGATATCCACGATCGATCTGAATGCGTTGACTGATAATTTCTCCATGGGAGCAACAAAATTACCAGCCGCGCCCGCACTGACGCACAATTAGCTGCTGCAGTGATGGCACGCACCTTCACTTCCAACAAAACTCACATGACAAAGTCTATGCCACCAAGCTGTTCCACGCATTTATTGACCGCCGTGTCCATCTGCTGTTGATTCCTTACGTCCACGTTGCCCAGGCCTAATACAGTACTTCCAGGTCGTGAAAGCGCAATTTCCGCTGCCATCTCTTCGGCCTTTCGCTCATTACGACCGACGATACATGCATTGGCACCGAGCGACACCAAAGCTTTGACCTGAGCAGAACATATTGATCCAGATCCACCGGTGCAGAAAACAACTTTTGCATCTGCAGATCACACAGTTGAGTCAGTGGTACGCTCTGTACGTGATATAGCAAGGAAAGGACATGGAAGCAACGATGGTTTTACAGGATAATGGCGACTCACCGAAGATGCCAGGCCTCCACGGAGACTGTGGGGAAGAGTCGGCTGTAGATGACATATCGAGCAATGCGAGACTGGATTCGGTTGATGAACTTGTTATCCAGATAATGTGTGACTTGGTAAGTCTAGATACGTAGAGTAGGGTGGTCTACAATCCTTTCGGCTCGGGTGCTTGCACAGGCGAGGCTTGCTATGAGTGTTGAAGACTAGGTACACAAATATGATAACTCCATAGATGCTGCCGGCTGATGCGGAGTATGTTTTTTCGGCATTCAAGGTAACGAGGTTGAGCTGTGAGTCGCCGGGAGTGGTGCCGGACATCCGCGACGCCTACCGTACGTTCAACTGAACAGCTATAGGATCTAACGTAATCCCAGGCACTCATGAATAAACTTCAAGTTGGAGAGATTTTTGGCATCAGCTGCTGCTTACTACGTACATAATGAAGCACGAAGGAGCAAAAGTGAAACTAAACAAGCAGCACAAAATTCTCTGGAAAGTGCTCTGGATGGTATTGGCTGAACTTGCACGGCAGGTACGCCAAGGCCCAGTATCTTACCGTTTTCCCACCCTTCACTGAAAGGTACATTCTAGATACCACAACACATACATGCACGTATGATTCTCTGTCTTTACGATCCGATACGTATATATATGTATGTACTTGGCCCTTGTTTCCGGTATTACGATCAGCAGCTCGGCATCGCGCGCTGCTCTACCATCAAGGGTCCATTGGCTCAAGTCATGAGCGGATCAAGATAAACCAGAAGCTTAAAACGGCGCGGACAAGGTCGAGGTCTCAAAAGAACATGTCGTCGATTCACACAAAACTACGTATGTGATTGGCTAGACGGAACTCTATGTCCTCACCATCATCAACAAACCGAACAAGCTGAACAACCTCGATCACTTCCGTGCAGTAGTGCTATCCCTCCAGCTCACTGCTGCACACCAGTTTCCGTGTCTGGAGAACCTCTCGTGTTGCCTACAGTACTCTACTATACCTACTATGTGGCCCACGGCCTGCTTGCTGAGTGCATGCTGACATAATATTGACATTATACTAACATAAAATCCTGCTG
>JAKLMK010000105.1:0-89275 GCA_022813445.1 Neophaeococcomyces aloes
CTTCTTGTTACTAATTAGCTACCACCCACTCCTGTGATTACCCCTACTTACCCTAGGGTTAGGAACTTGCGTGATATTATATTACTATTCTTTAATAATTATAATATAACGCTTAGAGGAAGAGAAGAAAAGGAGAGGAAGTGATAATCTCTTCCTATAATTTGGGTAGGCGAGTCGTCACTTAGCCTCTTAGCTATTTCTATCTAAGCGTACTATCGAACACCGTAATCTTCCGGAGTACGTGTATCATCTTCTATACCCGATTCGTATAAAGGCTAAGATAGCCGGTCTCCTGGCCGGTATCAGCCCGAGCATTTATAACAGCCACTTTAAACATCCACCCGATACCTCTTTCCTCCCTGATTAACTAATTACACCAAATTAGGATATTAAACCCTAATCCAGTCCTCTTTAACGCTAGATTTGTTGCACAAGTAAAACACCCAATACTATTCTTTCTAACCACAGCATGTCGGGAATTCTCTGCGCACCATGCACGTGCCATCGCTTCCTCGCCGGGCTCAGTCGCGTCAATAATTGTCAAGGCATTTGTGTCTGCTAGGACTGCATTCTTAAGATCTTTCGCTAGGATCAGTCCCGTAAGTAGCTTCCTTACTAAACGTTCGTGGATCGGATGCTCCTCGCCTTCACATCTAGGTACGTGCACAAAGACAGGATTAGAATGTAGGATAAAGGAGACTAAAGTTCCGTAACAGTTGAAATCGAGCGTTGCGCGGTGGTATCTCGTATTGACCGAGGGAATAGTGACTTCTGTTAGCCGAATTGCAGTGAGGCGGACTTGCGAGACGGTGCCGGTCTCCAGGTTTGTGTTTATTGAGGGACGAGCAGGTAGCGCCTTCGGCGGAACCCATTTGCGCAGATCTGAGATATCTCTTATTAGACGTAAAGGATCAAGATCTGCTTCTGTTTCTTCAAACCCAAGTACCTCAAGATCTGTTTGAGTTAAGTCATCAAGAGCTGGAGTAGTGAAGCTGACTCTTGGGGCATGCAAGAGAATCCATGACGATGCAATTCCTGTCGGCGAATCCACCGGACCGATCCAACCACAAGTTAGCTTAGTATTGCAAAGCCCGCCAAGGACACGACCAAGGACAGAACGCTTAGGCCAATATGACTTGTCACAGACAACCAGACCGCAATCATAGTACGGAGCGTACGAAAGGGCTTGGGTGGAAGGGCAGGCAAGAGCCAGGCAGGATAGTATGCGGTGGCGAAAGAACTTTCCAGGCAAAACAAGGCCAAACAACCAATCTTTTAGATAGTCTGGGACATTTGTCGGATCCATGGTCAACCGGGTATGCATCTGATTGAGATGCTGGTGAGCCTCGTCCATGTATGGCCATTGAATTGTTTCTCCAAACTGAAGTAGACCTTGGACTTGTGACACCGACTGGTTCGCGACCAATACATATGTGCCCATTGTTTGACGAATGGTCACGCTCTCCATCCATTGTCGTGCCACTAAGATCAGAGCCGAGGTTTGGGTAGTCATGAAATTTGGATATGTCTGAAGAATGCCTAAACGACGAGTGCGAATCACAAGTTCGGCACCCATCAGGATGAGCAATAAGAAGTTCGTAAGACCGATTCCGCCTGATCCGAAGAGGTGTCGGGAGAATGAAGCGGTAGTCAGAAAGTCGATAAATCTGGTAGGGGCATCGTGTCGTGCGCGATTATATGACATGCAGATGTCTTCAACCATGGTCCTCACCGTAGTAATACCAGCGATTACACTGCGCACATTCAGAAGAGAAAATTTGAGGTTGTTGTACTCACGATGATTGTCCCAATATTCTTTGTAGACCAGCATCGTCTTCGAGGTTAGGATTTCCTTGCAACAACTGGATCCTCTGGATGATCGTTTGGATAGCCTGAACTGGTGGGATTGTCGCACCTTCTAATGTCAATTGTAATTGGCCCTGTGCGGCTAGCTGTCGCTCCCGATATTCTTCTGTATAGCCAAGAACAGAGACCGTTCCCATGTGATGCCCCTCATAGCTGGCAGTTGATTCGCAATCGTAATCTATGAAATTCGTACCTGGATGATACAATGGTGATGTGAAGTAATTTCCTGCGAAGAATCAGCTTCTGCTAAAGATTAATAACAGAGACCAACTCCATGATGCGTGAGCTCCGGGCGGCTGAACAGGCAAGTCTTTGACGATGGACTGAAGATAGTTCCTTCCATGCAGGTACATTTGTACCGCGTCAATCTGCCCAGCCATCGTGTACGGTCGCAAATACACTGAACCGGTGCGTTTAGTGGCGATAGCGGTCTTGAAAGCTGAGATTTGAGAGGTTGTGCTTGATGCTGCGACAAGAGCTCCGCCGAAGGCTGATAGAGGAGCTGTAGAGTATGATGGAGGAGCTTCAGTCGGAATGTCCAGCTGTTGTGCTAAGACTTCACCTTGGGCATAAATATTTGGGGTATGGGATCGTGCCATTGAAGGTACTGCCGGTGTTTGAGAAGGTACTGGTTGGTGTCAGTTCACCCACTTAAGCTGTCAGAAATACTCACAAGCTGAACCTGTGGCGGCCATTGCCGGAGTTGGCGAAGCTCCTGGAGAGGCTGGGAAATTACTGGAGGCTGGCGTAGTTGAGGTCGCCATAGACGATGATGGAGGATGCGTCTGGTAGTTTGGTGGCTGTGGCTGTCGACTAATAGGAACTGTACGACTTGTTTGGACTTGTTCCTGGGACTGTAATTGTGGCAAGGTTGATGGGGAACCAAGGAGCGGAGTGATCGCGACATTGGGAAGAGTTGCTGGGGTTCTTGCCAGCGGGGTAGGTGACGGCAACTCCGTTGTACCAAACTGGTCCGAAGACTGTGTAGGGATGGTGGTAGAGCTTCCTGGTTTACTTCTGCGTACATAGGCGAGAGATTGTTGAGCTTCAAATCTAGCGTCGCCTTGTGACATACCGACGGCTTGAATTAGAGCTTTTTCAGCTGCTTCATAGTCCTTCATCATGGTGTGAATATCTCCTTTTAGCTTCCATGCATTGCCGTTCAAGTTCTCGAGCCCGATGATGGAGTTCACGTTACTCAATGCCTCATCGAGCTGTGGAGGGTCGACCATGATTCGTGCGCGTGCGAGCTGCAGAAGCGCGTAGGTATTCTGGGGCTCTAGGCTGAGAGCCTCGTCGTACATGAAGATAGCTCGGGCATAGTTGCCCTGGTTGAAATACTCCTCCCCACGAGTAAAGAAGGTGATGTTTTGAGTAGGTTGTTGAAGCTGGTTTTGAGGCTGGACGAAGTCGTTAGGTAGTTCATGTCTGTCATATCTCAGCCAACACTTTGGTACGAGTCGATGCGACCGCGACCGCAACTACGACCTACCTGCGATTCACTTGGGGAAACGAACGATGCGAGACATTACTGCTCGGGTGTTGTGGAGTGCTCGTGCTTGATCCTCGGTCGCTCCTTCTCCAGAACGGCATGATTGATAGCACGTCTGGAAACACGCAGAACAGGCGTATAGAACTGATTGTAACGCAAGCTGATACTCAGCGTTTTGCGAGGAAGACTGCGACACATCTACCACACCGCAGATATCTCTCACGTTAGAGGTACATCTGGAGTTAGGCTCGACTGCAGCTTTCGAGATACCTACTCACTGAAACAGGAGCTTCGACCCCTCATGCGCCAAGTCCCATGGTGCAACTCTTGGCCTCGGCAAATTTCCACCAAATCTGCGTGTCGAGTGAAGCACGTCGCCGCATGCATACCTAGTGAACGAGCAAGTTAGCTTTTGTTGTTCCTGCTTCTGCTGCTTCGTAGTCAGATTTTACGGTCAGGCACCGACTCATCGTCTGACCTCGATGCTGTTGATGGAGCTGGCTTTTTTATTGGACGTGCCGAGGAGCCCAATAGCATGGCCCTAGTGCCACAGCGTGGCGAGCCGGCTGCGGTATGATGGTGATCGGTTTTGAGTTGACTAGGAGGCATGGCAAGCCGCGATCGGCATCGCCTATGCTTTACACGTGTGATATGCTGAGGCTGACGGCAGTGGTTGTAACGACGACATTGACTCAACTCCAATCTAAGACGAAAATAGTTAGAAATGGTCGTGAAGATAAATTACTATCAACCACCACTTGGCGAGATCCACCACCTCGCGAGACTTTCGTGATCTACACGATATCGCGTCTTTATAGACTATTAGCCACCACTTCCATTGCTTACCAATCAACGTACACTTTTTCGATCTATACATCAACTACGTCTTGACATGTAATCTAATAGCACTTCGTAAGTATGATAGCATCTAGCACTAGCACGACGCTGCGACTAAGCCTATAGACCAGCAGGTCATGAGAAACCCGTTCTGACAATAGATGAATAGAACAATTCCAAATATGGTTCGCATCAGACATGATGAGAGTATATCCATTGATGAAGGACTTCTCCAAGATAGTGATGCGTAATAGGACGCACTTCGCGATACAAGTAGCATGGTCACGATGTACTACCTACTCCAAGGGACCTTTGCGCCGCTGGAATGACTCTGTCCAGTGATAAATTTCTACTCTAACATGCAAGCGCAGCGTCCAATTCTAGCACCAGTGGTCACGACCTGGGTACAATACGCGGCGGATATCCCTCTCAATTCAGCTATGTGCTGGCTTTTTGCCGTATATCGCAATCCTTTAACAAGGTCAGTATAGTTCATGTCGCTTGCGGACCGAACTTACACTTTTTGGTAACCATGCAGCCTCGAATTACGCCACTCATTTCTACATTCTGCACAAAACACCTCAACTTCTTCCGACCTCCACCCGAGCACCCGAGTGAAAATGCCAATCGTGAAAGCGTGTAGCCCGTTCAGGTGATTGAGGAGAGTATACTATATCACTTCAGTAATTGGTTTGGAACCGACGATGTGGCTTGTACTTACCATGCCAATACGCTTCAGCGTTTTGAGCTTTGGCCAGGTGTTGTGCGGCCGCTTCCGAACTACCTCCTGCACAACGGTGAAACCGGCCTCCTCCATGAGACGCCTGTAATCCTCGAGAGGAAGGATTGCACGTCCTGCTCCTGCACAGCCTTCTTTAAATAGCTTCCCCCACTTGAGGGAGTTGGACTCTGAAGACAATGTACCATCATCGCAGTAAGACTCAGGATCGATATCGTGGAACTCCAAATATCCACCAGGCTTCAAGGCTGCGAAGGCTCGTTGGAAAAGTTTGGGATAGTCAGTGACGCTGGCCAGTAATAACCGGCCGTGAATGAAGTCGAAGGTGCTGTCTCTCCACATCCAATCTTGCTCGAAATCATCGACCAGGAACTCGCAGTTTGGAGGCACAATTTGAGGTTGCACCGGGGAAAGATCGCTACCTATCACATGAGCAGCCGGGAATTTGTCTGCCATCTCGATCGCCCAAAGTCCGGTGCCCGTCCCCAAATCAAGGATCTTCTGAGGTTCGGAAAGGGGTGCGAGGTAGTTTTCACCGAGCAACATCAGCCAGATATGATGCTCGAGGTCCATGCGATCAAGCTCGTCTTCGTCGTTAGGAAAAGCGTAAGCTCCGCTCCGAAATGAATGATAACGGCGGCCATTCTCGATTTCGAAGTTGAGGACCGAAGATTTGAGCGATGTGGTGTCACTGGCATCGTCCTCTCCGAAACCTTCATCGACCAAGTCATCGGCTTCGATAAGTACGGGCTCGAGAGGCTGTTGAGGTTCTTCAGCCATCACTAAACACGAGACTCTGGAACTTCAAAGATGTGCGTCTTTTCGGCCTACGATCTGATGGAAAGCCCACAGGTCTCTATCCAGAGAGTGAGTTATGGGCAGGTTCATGCTTGGAGATTGGTGGAGCAAGGGCATTATTTACAAGAGGTAGAGCAATCCGAGGCGCGGAGTAAAGAATCTCCCCACTATGTTTTGCTAACGCTCGTTGGTGATCGACTGTACTTTTTGTTTTACCCTATCCTCAGTGGTACCCGGAGGCGGGACGTACCGGCGGAACAATTAGGAGCTTCCGACATCTCCACAGCCCACTACCCCGCTTGCGTTTCTTTTGCGGAGGCTTCTTCGGGTCGCTTTGTCTTTTCAGCTGTTGGACAACATTGTTGCCTTGATCGGTCCGCAGCCCTCAAATTGGACAAGATGCAAGGAATATGGCAGACAGTACCGTATTGGTTGACAGCTGTCAGCGTCTTGGGGCTAACCTTATTCATCATTAGCGCTTGGCGGAATTACCGGCGTTTGAGCCACTTTCCAGGACCGTGGACGGCTTCATGGTCGAAATGGTGGATGATCCAAGCAACTGCCACCGGGGAGATGCCATTTCGCCTTGCTGACGCTTGTCAACGATATGGTAGTTTGACACGCATAGGTCCTAACGACTTGGTCACTGACGACGCCGAAGTGCTGCGTGTGATCAATGGGCTGCGTAGTCCATTTGTTCGGTCGGAATGGTACAATGCGACAGCTTTCAGTCACAATATGAACCACGCATTCTGCGAACGGGATGATAGTATTCACGCTGACAAAAGAAACAAGCTCATTCCCGGGTACTCAGGCAGGGGCATCGACCAATTGGAGAAACAAATGGACGATCGTATAGCCGACTTTTGCAAACTTATTGACCGCAAATATACGTCTTCTGCCACAGAGTTTCGGCCAGTCGATCTAGCACGCATCTGTTCCTACTTCACCATCGAAGTTATCTGTACACTAGCTTTTGGAAAGCCAATGGGGTTCTTGGAACAGGACGCTGATGTTTATGGCTACCTTGCGAATCAGAAGGCGATGCTTCCTATCTTTGAGTGGTTATCGACCCTCCCAGCGCTAGAGAAATTTCTAAGAACGCCCTGGATTAGCAAGAGAATCATGCCTAAGAAGACTGACAAGACTGGTATTGGACTTCTGTTCAAGTTTGCTGAGAAGGCCGTGGCTGACAGACGAGCGTCTAAACATAATGACATGCTTGGATCGTTTCTCGACCACGGAGTTACTGATCAGGAAGCAGAACAAGAGGCAGTGTTGCAAATCATCGCAGGCTCCGACACGACAGCGACCACTATCCGCATGATCCTGTTCTTCTTAATGACCAATCCTCGTGCATATCAGAGACTGGCGGAAGAAATCGAAGCCGCCGAGCGAAAGGGGACTCTATCGTTTCCAGTAATTCAGGACCACGAAGCGACACAAATGCCGTACCTCGAAGCTTGTATCAAGGAAGGTCTAAGGATGTGGCCTCCTGTGGTAGGTTTGATGAGCAAAGAGGTTCCTACGGGCGGAGCTGTAATACTTGGCAAACATGTTCCGGCTGGAACTTGCATCGGTTACTGCGCCTGGGCGTTGCATCGAAAGAAGGAAACATTCGGCCCCGATTCTGACATCTTTCGACCTGAGAGATGGTTGGCTAGTGATAACGAAGAAATGAGGATTGCAGAGATGAGTAAAACTGTGGATCTGGTGTTTGGCTACGGCAAAAATGCTTGCTTGGGCAAGCCGATTGCACAAATAGAGATGAGGAAGACTGTTGCGGAGTTGCTGAGGAGATTCGACGTCGGTATCGTTAGGCCAGAAAGGCCTTTCACTAGTGTCAACCGTAATGGACTATTCATCCAAGAAGCCATGTTCGTGAGATTTGAGAAGAGAAACAGGTGATCGTCCTGGGCAATATCAACAAGTTACCATGAATTATGTCGATCTAGGTGCATGCATCATAAAGGCAACTCTCTTTACACTGATTATGCTTGAGTTGCATAGTCATCACGACAGCGATGTCTTCTTGTACTTATGTAACCTTCACGTGTTCTAGAAGTTACAGTCAGAGTCTGTAGTCCACACTTTTCAAGGAACAAATAACAAAACGACTCCGAACCTTAAATCCCCGGGTCCGCTCGTGGAACCACAAATCCATCTCTGAGCCGAACCGATACTCAGGGCCTTCTGTACTTCAACAGCTAAATGGGAATAGGCAAGCCATGTCTACATGTTCGAGGTTTGTTATACGCTCCTGTTTGCCGTTTGGGAAATCAGTGCATCATCTTGACTGTACTGGTTTGTCCACAACTTCAACGCACAGCAAGCCGGATGACAAAATCCGGCCTTACATCAAGCTTCAATCGAGATGAATATAAATCCATATCTCACGGCCGCACTCCTAGGTACCGGCACCCACATTTTGTACTTCCATTGGGGTGAGAAATATCTATATCCCTGGCAATACGTGCAGGTCTACACAGCCGGATGGTTGATAACTCTCGTTACCAAGCTGAAATTCAGCAATGCATCGACTCTAGAAGCATTCATATTCACCTCAACAGTTGTTACTGCCATTCTAGCTGGCTTGTATGGTAGCTTAGTAACGTACCGGCTTTTCTTCAATCCGCTCAACAGCATTCCTGGGCCCTACTGGGCAAGACTGAGCAAGTTTGATCTTTCCTTCCGACAGAGACGTGAGCGAAAACTCCACAAGTACTTACATGCCAGTCACCAGAGCTATGGTCCGTTCCTTCACATCGGACCTAGTGACGTGTCAATCACGCATCCTGATGCTGTGCAAGCCATATATGGCTCTCAAAGCAGCTGCACCAAGTCTGAATTCTATGGCATCAACCTGCCGCGGCAGTCATTGCACATGACTAGAGATCCAGCCTTTCATGCTAGAAGGCGTAGAGTTTGGAGTCCTGCTTTCAGTGAGAAGGCACTTAGAGGATATGAGAACAGGGTGCAGACATACCTCAATAGCTTTATTGCAGCGATCGACAAACATAATGGTGAGCGAGGATCAAAGAAGCCTAGCTCTATCCTTGAACGCTAACCAGAATGATGGTAGGTCAACCGATGAATATGTCCAAATGGTTCAATTTCTACACATTTGACATTATGGGTGATCTCAGCTTTGGTCAGTCGTTCGATATGCTGGAATCCGAGGAGAAGCATTGGATCTTAGATGTTATGAGTGCTGGATTCAGAGTGGTGGCTTTTGCCTTTCCAGGATGGTTTTTGAGAGCGTTGACCACAATTCCTCGTAAGATGCGGGCTGCAGGTCCAAAGAATCAGTTCTTCGAAGAGCGTTTGAAGAGTCGGATGAGCATCCAAGGTAAGTCTGAGAATCCAGACATCATGCATTTCTTGATCGAAGAATACGAGAATGCGAACACGGAACAGAAAGTGAGACTAATGCAAATTCTGCCGCTGGACTGCCGTTTGATCATAGTTGCCGGCAGTGACACGACAGCAACAACGTTGACACACTTGTTTTACCATCTCGCCAGTAAGCCAGATATCTTGCAGAAACTTCGGCACGAGATGGCGAAAATGCTGGATAAAGGCGCTGGCGAGCTGAACAACCAGAAGCTTCAGCACGCCAGATACCTTAACGGCTGTATCGATGAGACCTTACGTTTGAATCCGCCGATCGGTTCAGGAGTTCCTAGAGTAACACCACAAGAAGGACTTGTGATTGCGGGTACATACATTCCTGGAGGCACTAATGTTCAAACGCCTTACTACGCCATGGGCCACGGTCAGTTTTAGCAACCTCGGAAGAGGATTGGTTCTTGGGCGATGTGACTAACATGAAACAGATGAAACGCTGTTCGAAAGAGCCGAGGAGTTCGTTCCCGAACGATTCTTCTCGCATCCAGAATTGATCAAGCACAAAGACGCTTGGGGGCCTTTCAGCATTGGTCCTTACAACTGTATTGGCAAGAACCTTGCCTACATGGAAATCCGAGTACTGACTGCCGCTCTGGTCATGAGGTATGATGTGAGTCTTGCCCCGGGAGAGGATGGTTCGAATTTGATCAACAACACCAAGGATCAGTTCACTTTGCTCTTAGCACCTTTCAATCTGGTCTTCGCGAAGCGTCAAGGACCCGGTTAAAATGCAACCTGATGAAGATTGCGACTATGAGCGAAGCATTGAACTCGATGCCATCGCATCATTCGAAGGCCCTGAAAGCAAGAGGGTGCTGCTATGCTGCGGGGCGAAATTGTTTCGCATTCTTGGGTAGATGTGCTACCACAGATCGAAGAATGTTCTAACATTGTAACGAAGTCGCTAGTAGTAGTCGTTAGGTACTGGTACCAATGACCCCGATAATGTGGCAAACTCGAAAACACGAGATACCAAAGTACCTAAGTGGTTCATGATCAGATGCGAAAAGGTGTGAACGAGTGTGACAAAGTACGGAGTGCCCCATAACAAATCGTGTTTTCGAATTGGCGGCGATTGAGCGAGTACGACTTGCGTCTGGTAGTTGTACGACAGATTCTACCAATAGCACGCTCAGTAGGCAGATCAAGTGCCACGGTCCACAGTTGGACTGTGGCGTAACGACTTCTATATTACTCTTCCGAGCTCGGCTTTTCCGAGTCCGGCCCAAACACCTATATCGGACACTGCTGCTATAGATTGTACTCATTCTCACAATCTTTGAACACAATCGTGTAACTTAACATCGGCATTCAATTTTACTAGATTGCGATTCGAAGCTAAACATTTCTGATCGGACGGCGCACGATGGACCCTGAAAAGATCCAGATCCCTCAACTCAAAAATCTAACAGCTGATAACATTACCGAAAACGTGATTACTATCAATAATGTAAACAACGATAATGCTAGAGTCCGATATGTGCTCGAGCGACTAGTGGTACATCTGCACGATTTCGCGCGCGAGACACGCTTGAGTACAAAGGAATGGATGGCGGCTCTTGAATTCATGACAACAGCTGGTAAAGTCAGTATCAATGGCCCATCGGAGTTTCACCTTCTGAGTAGTCTTTTGGGTCTATCGCTGCTGGTTGACTCGATGAACCATCCAAAGCCAGCTACAGCGACAGAAGGCACACTACTGGGTCCGTTTCACACAGATGACGCCGAACATCTGCAGAACGGGGCTCTCATATCACAAGACGCTTCGGGCGAACCACTTCTCGTTGTTTGTACAATCAAAGACACTTCTGGCAAGCCTATCGCTGGTGTAGATGTGGATGTTTGGGAAACGGACTCAACGGGACATTACGATGTTCAATATGCTGATCGTGCAGTTCCCGACGGACGATGCGTCATGACCTCAGATGCTGAAGGAAGATTTTGGTTCAAAGGGATTGTTCCTGTCAGCTACCCAATACCTCATGATGGTCCGGTAGGTCAACTGCTGAAATTGCTTGGGCGACATCCTTGGCGTCCAGCGCACATGCATTTCACGTTTCAGAAAGCTGGTTGGGACCCGCTGATCACGGCGTTGTTCATGAGGGGTGATCAGTATGAGACGTCGGATGTCGTGTTCGGAGTGAAGGACAGTTTGATCGTGGATCTTCAGGAGATAACGGAAAAATCACTGGACTCGGAGACAGGCGAGACTCTTGTGTCGAGATATGGTGTCTCCGCGGGTACCAAGCTGTTGAAATACGACTTCGTGCTAGTCAGCGACGACCAGACCTTAAGTCTCAGGAACGACCGAAGCAAGGAAGCTCTGGAGAAGCTTGGTAGAAAGGTGAGGGTAATTGACGGCCTGCCTGTTCCAGAAATTGATTAAGCGAATAAGGTGGCTGATGGAAAGCATTTCCTGGTCGCTCAACCGCTATGTTCAATTCCGTCGTTCCTGTTTCTGATCTTATGCATAATGGTGAAGCCCTCCTCTCGTTCCATGAAGACCTATGCTATACGTTTCTCCTGCAGATTCTGCTTCCGCTGGTGGACCTCTTCCGCCTTCTTGTAGAATATGCTACCATCGTAGATACCTCGAATATCCTCTTTCTTCATGATTCCATCCTCGGGCCAAAGGAGAAGATACGTTGCAATCCCTATACATATTAGCTTGTCTCCAAGCAAGTACTGCTGACTTACACTCAAGAAAGACTGCGAACCATCCGAAGAAATCGAAAACCATTCTTTGGCCCTTATGCAATGCCCATACATCTCCCAGTGTCAATCCGCCTTTGTTCCCTCTGTCATACTTGCTGAAAATATCCTCGAAGTTTTGTGGCTTGAATCGTCCTTCATTATCGTACGTTCTACTCGAGCTGCCGTGTTTGTCTTTGTGAATCCTGGCCGTATATATTCTGAAAAATGGATCAGGAAAAACGCCTGGGCATGTTGGATAGGACAGGCCGAGATTGATGAAGTATGCAGCAAGCAGACTCAGCAATGGGTTCCATCCGAAGCGACGACAACCATAATATGTATCTTGCGGCCAGATCACACCGTCATTATCGGTATCCCAATAATCGCAGTGTTGTTGTAGGACAGAGCGATCGCTATGAGCTTGAGCGTATCCATCGTCCGTGGTGCCATTGGGATGTTGTTCGTCCGCAGCAATATTGACTCGAGCGATTCCGAGATTCTGAAGCGCGTCATCTGGCTTTGAAATGTATGGTTTTCGTTCGACGGTGACAGGAACACTCGAAAGGTAAGTTGCGAATAAAGGCTGCGCCTCGCCATTGAGCTGCTGTGTTGATTTCTGCAGAGCACTGTAAGCGTCGGTCATCTTGAAGGTGACGAAGGATCAAAAGATTGCGAAGATGCTTAAGCAACAAAATTATCAGCTTGAGACAAGATCAAGCTTAAGAGCAAATGAAGCTGAATTTCAAACCTCAAGAAATGCACATGTCAAAAAGACATATTTAGTGATGCAAAAACATGTGAAGTGGTTAGCATGACGTTGAGGGATAACACGCGAATCTTGAAATGCCATGGACGGATATGAGTCGAGCGAATACGCAACCTTGTTCTATCACCAATATCGCATCCAGGTGAGCAGACGACTGATTGGGAACGACATCGTCTTTCTCGTCTGGTTAGGATTTTTCGACTATCCACGTGGAACCATTCGCTCTTGCTGTTGGAACACAGAATGTGGGCGTGATGCATGCTCTTTCTCCGACGATAAATATTCAGGACATGGACCAGCACACTGAGTCCCTGGAGAGGCCTCGCGTTCTGCTGCTTATTTTGATGTTCATAAAGTGAATCTTTGATTGCTTCCCACGAGTAGTATAAATTATACACTGCCATCCATATTGCTCTCTATGAATCCCATCACCATCCATGCGTGCGATCTATGTTCGTGTTATTCCATTACGAGGCATGGTCTGAGATCTTGCCGATTCAATAGTCTCGAGGTTCGGTGAGGTATCATCAGTCTGATTGAACAGAGCTGTACTCGACGGGCATTCCAAAGACCTGGAAAACAGATATGTCGCTGTCGAATTGGAAAAAAGGATCTTCTGATGCCTCAATCCCACGACGCGGTCTTTGTACATGACTTATGGAGATCGTATGTTGCCAATATCAACGTTCAGCTCAACTCAGTGTGAAAGTGAGAGGCTCGAGCAGGTGATGGGACGGGAAATTAAATGCCTGCACCGAACTGCGCTTTCGGCTGAGATACCGGAAGTAGAATCTGCCGACCTTTGTCTCCACAATCTACAAACGACCTTTATGATCGAGGTCTGGTAGCTACTCGTACTATCGAGCAGGATGCGACGAATTAGTAGCGAACGATGCTTGGATCTTGAACGAGATGGCAGGCGGTGTTTTCATTTTTGGCGCGCAGAGACATGAGAGAACGACGTTGTGTCAGAAGCCAATCTAGTCTGATAATTAGCTACGATGCGATTTTTATTCAAACAAGCCTGTCTCACGTCTTCATAATGTTGCTGCTCCTGTTACCATGAGCAGAACTCTTACATATTTGTATTCTGGCTAAGAAGTGTACATAATGAATTCGTATTTCTTAGACGCCATCAGATAACAGCTCACCTGTCCATGAAAACGAGTACCGCTTTCACGAGTAGTGTCAACATGATGCGCGTTGGTACATTCAAGGAGCTAACGAGTATGATATACTGCTAAACATCTCATGCTTGATGATGCGAAGTTCGGATTGTGTCTACTTGCTCATTATCAATCACTTCTTAGTGCCGCCGCCTCTTCCACCGAAAGCCCAGCTAATCTGATTCGCAACATGAATGTCAACACCGAGATCTTCCGCCATGGTCCACACGAGTCCGGGGTTCTTCTGAAACCACCTCCCGCAGAATACAGCATCCAGACCTTCGTCCATCAATGCTTGAGCCTGCTGGCCGTCGTTGATCGAGCCGACTGAAGTGACTAACAGCTTGTCGCCTACCTTGCTCTTCACGAACCTCGCAAGAGGAGCCTGGTACGATTTCTCATCCTTAGCAACCTTCTGCTTCGGATGTAGACCTCCCGAGCTGACATCCAACAAGTCGACACCATGCTCCGCCAGTATCGGTGCCAGTCGAGCAGTATCTTCTTTTGTCCAGCTTTCCGGAAATTGGCCTTCCAACCAATCCGTGCCACTGATTCTCAGAAACAACGGCATGTCTTCGGGAATGTTAGCACGGACTAAATCAACAATCTCCAGTGTTAAGCGAGTTCGGTTCTCAAAACTGCCACCGTATTCATCGGTTCGCTGGTTGCTCACAGGACTGAGAAATTCATGCAAGAGGTAGCCATGTGCGTTGTGAATTTCAACCACGTCAAAACCAGCCTTTACTGCTCGCTTGGCGGCGGCAACCCATGCATCTTTGAGTTTGCCGATGTCGTCTTTCGTTAGAGCATGAGGATTCGGGAAAGCATCACTGAATGTAACCGCAGAGGGCGCCCACACATCATTCGGCCAGCCGTTCACTTCCTCGACAGCTGTGGCACCCATCGACAGCCACGGTGCCACTGTGCTTGCTTTTCGTCCAGCATGCGCCAGTTGAATTGCGATTTTCTGGTCCTGACTATGTGCAAACTCGACAATACGTTTCAAAGGTTCAATCTGTCCGTCCTCCCAGATACCAACATCTTCGGGCGTGATCCGGCCTTGCGGTGTGACACCCGCAGCTTCCACAAAAGTGAGGCCTGGTCCACGCTGAATAATTCCGCCAAGATGAGTGAGATGCCAATCAGTTGCATATCCGTTCTGCGCAGAGTACTGGCAGAGCGGAGACAGCCAGATTCGGTTCTGGAAGGTCGTGCCACGGATTTTCAAGGGCTGAAAGAGCTTCGGAATAGCATTGCCATTTGGTTGAGGGTCAATAGCAGTACCACTTGCAGGTCGCTGAGCGGGTGTAAAGTATGATATGCCCTTTGCTGGTAAATTAGGAATGACTTTCCTCTCATCGATGGAACCCATATTTGCGACTGATTGTATGTGATGCTAACAGCGGAAATCATGTTAACAGTTCTTGCGTTTATTATGCTGCATCACAACTCTGGAACTTTCGGGTAAGGCACCAGATGACGCAATCCTGATGCCAAACCGGAGCACGTCACTGATCGCGATTATGTCTCTGATTGGTTCGAAGAATGCTCCCGAGGACAAGAAGCTTCAAGTTTGTTTCATGTTGGAGTTTGTAGGGTTAACGACGTTTCCTGGGTAGCTCAGCAGCCCGGTCGGACGTAGGCGGCGAGATCAGAAAAGTATTGACCACTGAACGAAAGGTCAGCCTAAAGGGAGCTATGCAAAAAGAGCGAGCCTAGGGGTTATTCCCACTTCGATTCCTGTTGCCTGCTCACGCTTTGCTTCGAACCAAAGTCAGAATCTCTCCTTCTTGTCAATAGACCTAAGTTGATGCTCCGGACTCGATTGAGAGCTGATAGGATTGGTTCTTGATCAGCGGAGATTGTCAAGTTCGAGGCGCTTCTGGCAGTAGGCAGACTGTGCACAATCACAAGTATGACTCATGAGGCAGGCACGTGCGAGCGACCAGAGTCTGGCAACTTTGAGCAGGCCATCAACACAAGAAAGTCTCTGGGAAGAGCTGTCGGACCGCGTTTGATAGGTGTCTAGTTGGTATGTCGGCATACCTGTCTTCTTCATACTATTGCTCGACCATCCACTTGCACCATCCATGATAGCCGTGTCTCGTATTTCTTGCAACACTTTAGGAATCGTGATTTGTTCAGCAGGCCAGCTCCTGTTCGTGCCAAGTGTCTGGTTTGATTTTTCTTCTTCTGTTAATTGCTTTGTCCAATCCTTTGGTATGAGTAGGGTAGAGTTCTCCGTCACTTTCGTTTGTAGCGTGAACAAGCCTCACATTGCGACTTGCTAACTTGTTCGGATTTGACATCGTTGGCCACCATAGAGTGTCAACAAGTCCACATATAGAGTGATTGTACGTCAAAGGCTGTCGGTCTCTTCTCGTATGCCCCAGGTGCTTTTGTCGATGCGATCGTTCTTGTAATCGTCCTTCCCTTGACTAAATCAATCTTGATAGGGGCATTGTGTACAGTAGTTCGAGCAATCTTGGAGGAGAAGAAAAGCACCTAGCTTGAACTCTTCATGGCGTGCGCACAACCCACGGGTTTGTAAGCTTGTTGAACATCAGCTCTCATGCCTTCTTAGCCCCTTCGGAATTCCGCGTCCATCTCGCCGACCATCACCACCTTGCGCTGCTATACCGCAATGTCCCTCTAAAGGTCAAGAAGAGAGGCCGGGAGGTCGATTGATAAGTGGGCTAAGATGCATAGCAGCTAGATCCTATTGCTGGTGCCGAGTCTGGCGGCATTCAGGCCGAGACTGCGTCGTATTACCAAAACAGAAAGATGGAAGTGGGAAAGAGGTTGAGCTGGATTGAAGGTAAAGCCGTGCGTGCATTTGGCCAGTCTGCGCAAGGTCTCCTATCATTCAATCACCTCATTCTTGTTTGGCACGTAGGCTGTGAATGTGGCTGCCTCTCGGGAAGCATATTGGCGAGTAGCGCTGAGTACAAAAGTGGCAGAATAATACGCCTACACAAGCATATGCAGTATCTTCGCAGTTGTCCATGAGCAACTACGTGCCGCTTGCCAGAAATGGAACTCACTATTTTTAGCTGTTGAGTCAAAGTCGCTGGCGTGTTTCGTCTGCTTTACTTGTCACTCTCTTCCGCTAAAACTGATGAAATCAATGGATTTTTCTGACGTATGAGTATGGATTACTACACAACACTCAAGGACTGCGACATTGCATTGCTGAGAGCTCATGGACTCCACTGGAGGTAACTGGTCGATCTTGACAAGGCGCAGACACCGACATCCCATTCGTGCAAGCGTGAGGCCCCCCAGGCTGCAAGCACTCGAATGTGATCCAATGAGACTTGGAAACTTATGAGTGGAGAGTACGATAAGTACCGCAGATGATCTTACCCTTCATGGACTTGTTTGCAGTAATCATGTTTCCTTCTTCTACCAGTAGTACGAATACTCTTACCGTACCAGGGTGGAGCAACCTACTGAGCCTCTCTCGAGGCACGATGCTATTCCATTTTAGGAATTATGCCGCGCTCTTCGAGGTCACATCAAGATAAAGAAATGTTCTCATGAGGCCGTGCCATAGTGATTCTTTGGCTATTAAAGACCATAGAGCCAAGTCGGATTTGATCAAACCCTCGCTCAAGCACACTCATATTGATACCTCAAGTATTTGAAACAAAGAAACTGACCACTTTAATCAGAACCAATACTTTAAGCCGGTGTCTTCTTTGAAGCTTCATCATCTCAACCAACATGACGAATTTCGAGTACAAGCCAAGCATGAAAGAATTCGAGTACATGTCGACCACCGACCTGGGGTCATCCACAAGTCTAGTCGCCAACAACGGAACACTGTTATTCCACTACGACAACTGGAAAGAAACAAAAGCGACCATTACCACCTCAGACTCTGGAAATCCAACAACTCTCTACAACACAGAGAAACACCTCAGAAAACCAAACATCATCATTAGGACTGGCGACACAACAACATCCCCACCACTCGCCAAGGTCAACCTCCACTGTTTCAGCAACAAAACCGATATAACCTTCCATCCCGATGCTACAAATTCTCAGTCTATAACCCTCCAATCCAGAAGGACGTGGTCCAAGAAACCCGAATTCAGCTTTTCATCATCCATATTCAACACCACTCTCACCTGGGAAATTCCATCATCATGGAAAGGGTCAACCTTTGTCCTCCTGACTGAGAGTGGGACGACGTTAGCCCGTTTCGAACTTGAACCCGCCATGAAAAAATTCCATGGGAAGAAGATGGGCAGACTAGAGCTTATGCCCGAGGTCATGGAAAGGAAGCAAGAAGGCGTGGACGAGGTAGTAGTGACAGCGTACACGGTGGTGCAGTACTGGGTGACGAAGAGAACGAATGAACTTGCTGCTATTACGACAGTATAAGCTCCTGAGGTGGTGCGGTTCCAAACGGCAAACCGGAAGGATTGGTCTTATGAGGCGATTGAATTGGCCGGGAGACTCTCACTGCAGGTTGGAGGTTGATAAGTCGTGCTGTGAAGTCAAATTGATATGGCCGCCAATTGGTGGAACACATGGTATATATGTACATCTACGACTTTAGCAGGAACTTATGGCTTCAAATCCAATATGGATGAGGATAGATTGTCCCTGTTATTGTACATCTAATCTAGTAAGTCCGAAATAACGAAACTCGGACTGTGTTGGTCAGTATTGCTCAACAGTAGGCGCACCTCCATACGTGCTTCAAAAGTGCTAGGCCTCGAACTCTCTCACCGATCCAACGCCTGCGCTCGACACATACTCCAATACACGCCCCTTCGAGCCAGCAGCTCTCTATGCGTACCTTTCTCAACGATCCTCGTTCCACTCTTCCCTGCCACGTTCCGTTCCCCAAAGACAAAGATTACGTCAGCGTTCTGAATTGTCGCAAGCCGGTGGGCAACTGCAATAACCGTCATGCTTCTCTGTCCAGCCAACCGCTCGATAGCTCCTTTGACTAGCTTCTCCGACTGACTGTCCAAACTACTCGTTGCCTCATCCAACAACAGTAACTTTGGCTTTCGTAGCAATGCTCTCGCGAGGCACAATCGCTGCTTCTGACCACCAGATAATGCAGTCTGTGTATGTTGGCCTAACTCGGTGGAATATCCTTCTGGTAGAGAAATGATGAAATCGTGAATCTCGGCGTCACGGCATGCTTGTGACATGGCTTCTTCGGAAACAGTCGATTCATCAACGCCCATTAGCAGGTTTTGACGGATGGTTCCGGAGAACAATCGTGGTTCCTGAGCGACAAGGGATATGTTGCTGCGGTATGAGTGGATATCGAGCGTGGTAATATCGTGATCATCCAGCGTGATTGTGCCTGATGTTACATCGTAAAAGCGCTCGAGAAGCGAGATTGTGGTTGTCTTGCCACATCCAGAAGGTCCAACGAAAGCGACGAACTGGCCTGGCTCAATTGAGATGTTGAGGTTCGTGTAGAGTGGCGTCGAGTTGCTCGCGTATGTAAAGCTGACATTATGGAAGTCGATCTTGGCCCCTTCCCTAGGAGTATCTTGAACTGATGTCTTCGCGCTAGTGGTACCGTGAGCTACTTTGCTTCGTAGTTCCATGATTCGGTTTCCGGCAGCGGTTGAAGATGCAATACTAGGTGTGATGCTGAGGTATGTGCCTGCTGCCTGACTACCTTGAATAATCGCGGAATAAACAACAAAAAATTGAATAGGCTGGTATTCTCTGGATGCGAGCAGTTGACCACCGTACCAGAATGTGAGTGCCATACTCAGTAGTTCAACACTATCGCTAAAAGCATATATTAATGTCGCATAAACAGCCTTACGTGTTGACGCTTGAATTTGTGCCCTTAGCAGTTTCTGGTACCTTGTGACAACGGCGTGCTCCATGGTGAGTGAAGAAACTGTTCGGAAAGCACCAATGGCTTCGGTCGCGAACTGAGAGCTGGTACCAAACACCTCCGAATTCATTTTCTCGAACTGTAAATCATAGCGCACGCGAATGAAGCTCGCTGTGACGATGACTGGCATACAAGCAAGAAACGCCACCAAGGTCAATTTCCAGCCGAAGTAGAACGACAAGATCACGCTCCCAACGATATTGAATAGTGAGATGAGCGGGAAAGCGCTATTGAGGCCCAGAAGCTCGTGGAGTTGTTTGGGGTCGTTTGAGAGTCTGGACATAACGGAACCGGATGAATTGTCTTGGAGGTCGAAATAATGAATTGGCATTTGTATGGTTGACCGAAAGTAATCCTTGCGGCAGAACGTGCTAACATACTGGACACCGTCAGTTTTGCCAATCGGGAGTAAGGATAACATACAGCCGAAACAGTTGCAGAAGCAGTACCAAGCGTAGCGTAAAAAATGGCTACCGCTACTGCTAGGATGAAGAACCACAATGCCCATTGATTTGCCGCATCGATAAGTCTTTGTCCAGTGTACTGGAATGTTTGTATGAGGTGAGCGAAAAACCAGCTTTGCATTGCAAAAGATGCTTCTAACGTTAGTTCAGGATGTGCAAGTGTATGAGAAAGGCTTACCTCCACAACCCATGGCTGCAAGAATGACAAGAGCAAAAAGTGGCCATCGTGCTCGCTGCTCGAGTAAAAAGACGCCAACAGTGCCAAAGAAGCCCTTCTTTTCGTACGACGAATCTGTAACTTCTTTCACTCCTTGTTCCAGATCATATCTCGCAACATGTGAATTAGTGGTTGAAAGCGTTCTCTCTCGTTGTAAAAAGTCCTGCTCGGAGGTCTCGTTGACGTAGGCTGCAGTCTTCTCTGAGGGCAATGCCTCAGAATCAGTTTTTTCTTCCTCGATTTGCTGCGCTTGGATAAGCCCTCTGTAGAGCCCATCTGAATTCGACATCAGGTATTCGTGTGTGCCCTCCTCAACCTTACTACCGTTACGGAGCACAACGATGTGATCCGCTTTCCGAATAGTGGACAAACGATGCGCGATCATGACGGTTGTCCTATTTTTTGAGGCTCGGTCAAGGGCTGCTTGCACAATCTTCTCGCCTTGGACATCAATTGAGCTGGTTGCTTCATCCAGAATAAGGATTGCCGGCTTCCGGATGATGCTTCTTGCGATTGCGATCCGTTGTCGTTGTCCACCGCTGAGCTTTATGCCGCCTTCACCAACAAGTGTTGCATACTGCTTCGGCAATTTCTCGATGAATTCGTCTGCAAATGCCTCCTTGCAAGCGTCCTTTACCAGCTCGAGCTTCTTCAATTGGTCAGAATGTTCCCACTCGGTACCGATGAGTCCATATGCGACGTTAGTCTCGATAGTATCGTTGAACAAAAACGGTTCTTGTTGGACAAGACCAATTTGCGAGCGCCACCATTTGAGCTCGAAATCGTTGATATTGTATCCCGAAGTCGAGATGGATCCCTTCAAACAAGGCATGGTCTTCTCTTCGGTGCCACCAGCACTTGGGATTTTCTTGTTGGAAGCATGAATGCTGGTCTTCTCATCTATAGACTGCTCAGTCCCCTTCAAACTGTACCATCTTTCGAGTAGGGCGACGATTGTGCTCTTGCCTGATCCGGATGGTCCCACCAATGCAGTAGTCTTTCCAGCCTTGAACACAGCCGAGAAGTCTTTGAGAACCTGAACATCAGGTCTTGTGGGATAAGAGAAGGCAATATTCTCCAGCGCGATGTCTCCATGAGCAGAGACATCGGGCGCCGACAGCCCTTCAGATTGAACGCTATCCGAGTCGATCAGGTCGAAGAAATTGGTCGAGGCACTGACAGCCTTTATGATGTCCATCATCGGTTGAACAACGTTTCCCAAAATCATCGTCACGATAAGCACCGAAAAGAAAACACTATGACACCGTCAGCCAACGATCTGTCCTCAGACCAGTGATACTCACATGATGACAGTTCCCACGTTTGCGATATGGCCTTCACGGTAAAGCTTAAGCCCAAACCAGAAAGCAAGTGCATAACAAGCATAGATCGCGAAATAGATTGGAGCCAGTTGCATACCCATCACCGGCCCCATTTTCATGGCATATTTGTGCGATTCGTCCGCAAACTTCGAGTGCTTCTTGACGAGCTTCGGCTCGGCGCCCAGGGAGAAAACTGTCCTGATGGAGCTGATGGCTTCTGAGGCGACAGTAGCATGCTTCTCGTCTGCTTTGTCAACACGCTGCTGAGCTTTGAGTGCAAATGGAGTTGTGATGCTATAGACTACGATCACAAACAAGATTCCAGAACTTGTCACAAGCGTGAGCAGCCAGGAGTACTTGAATGCAATGACGAATGCTGAAACAATAAGAGCTAAGCCCTGAAACAAGGCAGATAGTCGGTCGGAGATGCTAAGCTGGATCGTGTTGGCGGACGAGGTAATGGTATTCGCAACTGTGCCTGTCGAGATCTCATCTAACTTCTGGATCGGCTGTGCGAAGAGAGATCGCATGTATGCTAAACGAAGTGAAGCAGAAATTCGTAGACCAGCCGTCCTGAAGAAGAACCGGGCAATATAGGAGAGGACGAACTTGCCGATGAAGAGGTAGACAATGTATAGAGCATTCTGGGCAACGGACGACTTGAATTGATGTTCAGTAATGCCGCTGCCTGGAATGAAATAACCATTGAAGCTGCCAACAAGATGGCCGAAAACGATGTTCATCAAAGGCAAGGCGACACCGGATGCGGCCGCACAACCGATGGCGACAAGGAGAGCTCCATGCTCGACTTTGGTACCGAAGGACAATATACGCCAGTAATTGCTGAATGGGGGGCTTTTGGTTTTTTTCTTCTTGATTGCATCTGGTGGTGGTGCTTCTAGGTCGTCGACAGCTTTTCCGCCAGCATCAGGGATTATTGCGTCCAGGGTGGACAGGTGGTCATTGGAAGCCATTTTATCGGACCTGCCATTAATGGCCGACGAGGTAAAGGAAAATACATGTTAAAGTATTGAGTCAATGTTCAAACCTCGTGAGAATTGATAGCTCGTTACATGTGACATAAACTATGAAAGTGAACCGTCGACATGGGTGAATGATGGTTGCCTTGAGATTGGCGGTGGCAGAGCTGCAGGCTAGCAAGGTCAGAAGTCTAAGCGGCTCACATTTACGAATACGATTGCAACCTTTCCGCTGGATATCTGCTAGCCGAGAGTGGCTGCGTTTTGGACGTGTATTCTGATATCAATCGGCCATCTCTAGTCGGAATGACACCAACTACTCGTAACCCGTGCTTGCCAAGAACTGTGCCGATGGAGCAGTGGCTTTCGACACGAAACTGTCACGGATCAACCTTGGACACGGGTTTGTACAGTGCCTATGCAGATTCCATTACCGTGTCTCGTACTGTTGTCGTGTCCAGCGGACTATCGTCGGTTCGCATGTCTGCTGTCACGAACGGCGATGACTATCCCGTAAGAAGAAGAATAGATGCACAGCAACCTAGTAAGAACTCGCGCTGTAATAGCGATTATTATACTGTGTCCCACCGGAGTGCATGTCAGGCCATTCGATTGATACACAATGATTCCCAGGAGTCCTGGGATCATGTAAGCTTTGATCCGTTTCTCGCGCAGCAATACTGCATGTGAGTAGTGAGCTCGTTGCCCATCTAGATGGGAATGAGTTTTCTGGACAAGTACACTGTGGCCTCAGGCATCCACAGAACTCAATAAACCTACGATCATCGCTGGCGCCATACAGTTCGCTCCAATCGATACCTCGGCACAAGCTCCGAGATGGCCGGTGAAGCTCGTTGGGTCCTGAGTTTCCGTGGTGCAAACTTATCCATGTCGCGCCGGCAAGCACGCAATGACTATCAAGTACGAAGTACAAGTCGAGAGTTCATGGTGCTATCGAGACCATTGCCTTTTCACGCAGCTCGACTCACCAATTCACCACTACTCTATAACCAGAAGGGAATTTGTGTAGCCCAAAATGACAACGATTCCGCTCTCCAATTCCACAGTGACCAACCCTTCACCAGCTGATGGGGGAACAGCGAGTAGCAGCGTTCCCACGTACACGATCATTCAAGCTGATGGTCTCTACGCAGTAAGTCAGATCCTTGCTTGCTGATCGCTTGGCTCAACACCACCGCGTATTGTGCCAGCATTGACGCGCATGGCCAGCAGCGCTAAGCCTCATTCCGTTTGCCTCTTGCATCGAATTTCCTAACCTGAACAATGCTAGAACGATCTCGTCGAGCAAGACATCTTCACATCCAAGCCAACTCACACATATAAAGTCAACTACCACCAACTCGATCTCTATCCCACAGGCGCTACAACTCCAAAACCATGGTCAACCATTCCGAAAGAACTCCGAGATCAAGTCGACGGCATTCTAACACTGAAGATGTTCTTCAGGGAGGATGATGTAGCACTGTTTCCAAATCTGAAAGTGTAAGTCTGCGAGCAAACCCGTGCCACACACAAACCAGCAAGTCTCAACCTTGCGAGCACCAAATCTGACCACAACGAAACAGCATAGTCCGCATGGGCGTAGGCTATGACCGCCTCGACCGTGTCGCGCTCGCCAAACGCAACGTCACAGTCTGCAACGTCCCTGACTACGGCACCGCCGAAATTGCCGACCACGCACTCGCGCTCATCCTCTCCCTCCGCCGTGGCGTGCTTCTCCACCACGAGCGACAGCGCCAGCCCTTCGTAGACCCCTGGATGATCATTGACACACCACTCGTCGCACGTCTCCAGCGCGCCACATTCGGCATCCTCGGTCTCGGACGGATCGGGACTGCAGCAGCACTAAGAGCCAAGGCGTTCGGATGGAACGTGCTGTTCTACGATCCATATGTACCAAACGGATTCGACCGGAGTCTTGGCGTGGAGCGCACCAAGGACATCAAGGAGTTGTTCCGACGGAGCACGACGCTGACTATTCATTGCGCCTGCACCAGGGAGACAAGAGGAATGATAGGCTGGGATCTCGTGTCTCTCATGCCCAAGGGCTCGATACTCGTGAACACGGGGCGAGGAGAGGTTTTGCAGCTCGATGCTGTTCAACAGGGTTTGAAGGAAGGCATTTTGTCAGGCGCGGGATTGGATGTGCTACCTGAAGAACCGATACCGGAGGATAACGTGCATCCACTGATCACAGCGTACAGGGAAAAGGAGGCCTGGTTGCAGGGCCGACTTGTGTTGACTTGTCATTCGGCATTCTACAGTCCGGAGAGCTTTGTTGATATTAGGCTGAAGAGTGCCGAGACAATAAGGGATGTTTTGATTGACGGAGGGAGGAGTAATATTATCACTCCGGATATGCTGTGAGATAATCTGACTGCATGGCTGTTTTGTACATCTGTGTCGTGGCAGAGCAGTACCCAGCTTCATCATCCTGCAAATGAGGACTGGTAGGATAGACGTATACTTCTTGATAAATAGATTACAGCCACCATCCTCGAACATTTAAATCTGCAAGTTGGCATGGTACCAGAAGCAGACTTGCATAGTCCTTCTCTTCAGCTGCCAACGTCAAAGGTTATGGCCTCCGAGTGCAAGAATCAATGCTGCACTTCCCTCTCCCTGACCACATATGAGATGTTGTGCCCTTTCGACGAGCCGCTTCATCATCAAACATTATTGAATGTGGGTCTCACGAGGGAAGATTGCTAGGGGCATTGCCGTGAATCCAAGATCGATACGTTAGGCATATACATCCCATTCGTTCTACATAAAAACGTTTTCCTTTCGTCCAAATCGTACATCCATAAGCAGGTGACTGGTACCTATCGCCTTCCTCGTACATCTTCGTCAATCATGAAGCGGTGCACCCCATCCACACCTTCCATACAGGCAACGTGATACCGCCTTGTATCGCTCAATCCTTCATACCTGTGCTTCTGCTTCTGCTCGTGTTCCATGCCGAACTCGGAGAACGAGTCTGTGAAACTCCTGTGTCTGTCTCCTCCAGATTTCTCATCCCACGACCTGTCTCTCAAAGCGCCAGCACGTATGTTCTTCTCCTCAACAAATCGACTAGCACACAACCGTATGAGAACACTGGCCAGAGTCTCAGGGCAGTCGTATGCTGGCATATCGCGGCAGCGCCATTCATCATACATTACATATACTTGTACGACAAAGAGAAATAGGAGGAGAGCAAGGCAAATGTATGTGCTTGCTTTGTACATAGGAACTGTTTGTGCTTGAGTCCATGGAATACCAGGCATGAGAACAATTATCATATCCGCGAAGAATGCAGCAAGAGAAAGGGAGGCAAGCATGAAGTTGCCTCTAATGGATGATTTCCAGATTGAGTCGTATTGAGTGCCAGGGATCCCGGTAGTAATTGTATGCGAAGCAGGCTTTGAGGGTGATTTCGACATCAACACATATGGATGCGACAACCGCAGAAGTCGCTCCTTTCTCTTCACGAATGTGCTGATCAGGATGCCATGAACGTTCAGAAGAAACCCTGGTCCGAAATGACCGCTGTTCATGAAATTGTTGAATGGACGGCTATCTGTTCCAGGTATGAGCATATAGGCGAAAATAAGGAAGAAAAGGATCGTGGTAACAGCAATGCTCAAGAAGTCAGGTAGTAGGGGTAGCCGTTTGTTGATGTTGTCTAGACTGATCTCGAGGAGGACGCCGAAGCGCTCAAAAGCAGCTTTGATTGGTGCTTGTCGAGTAAATTCGTGCTGTGGGGGAGTTTCAAGCTTGATGATACCATAATGCTGTTTGCCGTATGCATCGAACATACCGAGCATGTAACGACTTTCTGCTAAGTCAATCACAACTTGCTGCTTCGTTGCATTAGGCGGGAGATCTCGAATTTCTTGGATGAGAGGCTCATGAATGGTCAAGTCAGCAATCGTGGCGATTCGTGTAGGGTCGGAATAGACGCCGCTAATCCTTCGTCTGTTTAGCCAAGTAAGCGAAATGATCATGCTGAAACATGCCACTAGCAAAACTTCGGCTGCACGTATAGCTGGGAGATTGACGATCCATACAGGATTGCACGGCTGTCGATCGGAAACCTCAGTCTTGCAATACGCTGTTGGTACAACTTTAAAGATCCTGCTGGCGAGTGAGACGACAATTGCTGAAAAGAGCTGAACCGTACCAGCTAAGCACATGACCCAATGACCGTCACAGCCAGCCTTGATGAAGCTGAAGGAAAGGCCATAAGAGAGGTAGTCTGCTGTCAAACTTGAAGCAGCTATGGCGCCTCCAGGCTGGGCAAGTTGAAAGAACGGCTCCATCATCTTGAACGAAGAGAACGCAATCAGCCATGCAGATTGAATTCCGATCGCCATTAGTGTCGGTAGATAGATTGCGCAAAAGTAGTCAAATTGTGTCATGGGGTGTGCTTCTGTTGACGAGCTAAGGTTGCCGAATGTGTTGCTTCCCACCGACGATGTACTAGCAGTCGACTTAGGGGTTTGAGTGGAGAATATGGTCGTGGTCGGTAAGCGGTGTTCGTCTGTGTAGACGCTAGATGCGACTATCGCGGTGGCTTGGCTATTTGTGTTACTCAAAGTGACACCACCGAGATCAGCAGCATTTGTTGATAGTGTAGATGTCGTGACGATTCCGTCTGCTCCGAGAAGCACTACCGCTGTCGTGCTACGGACGGCAGATGTTGTGACCAGACTGTTTGTTGCATTAATAAGCGATCCTCCGGTGCGTGCTTGAGTAGATGGGGAAGTGATAAGTGTATTGCCACTTGAGCCAAGAGTCGAGCCAGATATAACAGAAGTCCCTGTTGGGGGTGCAGTCGATGAGGAAATAGCGAGTGTAGTACGGCTTGAGCCGAGAGCTGAGCCAGATACGACAGAGGGTCCTGTTGCGGCTGAAGTCGATGCGGCTTGCGCAGCAGTCGTCTGTCCTTGACTGTAACTGGTCACGATCTTGCCATCAGACTGGGTCAACGTTGGAGCCTGGCTAGCAGTAGGATTATAGGCTTGTGTAGATGCTACTGCCAGTAGCGATGTCGAACCTCCCCCACCAGGGTAACTTGACGGTGCAGCGGTGGTTCCAGAATTGCGCTGAGAGCTAATTGTGACCTGGTTCGCGGAAGCCGACGAAGAGATCACGCCTTGAGATGTAAGAGTGACCTGTTTACCGATATCTGGCGAACTAAGAGTGACCTGTATGGTGGAGCTCGATCCACTAGGAGTCGTGCCGTGATCACTTGTAGATGTAAGGGTGAGTTGATTGTTGGGGTTGGGCACGAAGCTGCCGCCGCCTGCTGTCGAGGATGTAACGATGATGCTCGGAGACGTCACGCCATCTGACGTTACTGTCAATTCATTCGCTGCGCCAGGTTGTCCGGGTGTAAAAATGCTATAAGTTTCCGAGGTGGGGGAGGCGCTTCCTGTCGATGTTCCAGACGTCTCATGTACGGACTGATCTGTATCTGAGGATGTCTGCGCAGCTTGTGTGGCAGTTGTGCCCTGTGAACTTAGCACTGCTGCTGTTGTCACTTCCGCTGCTGGTTGTCGTTTCCAGATCCAATGTGTGTGTTCGACTGTGATACCTCTTGTGCGAATGCTCGTGACCTGGTGAGCGCTTCCATGAGTCGCAATTGCTAGCTCCAGCAGGACTATACACAAACCAACCGCGCAGAGGAATGCGCACATGACCCATGTCCGGTTCGATAGTGGTCGATAGAACTTGTGTCCTGCATGATTGTAATGCGAGATAGATTTGAAAGATGCATCAGTGTCGGTGTGGTAGAGTCGTGACCTGCGGAATTCCTCATCGTCGTCAAGCGGTGCATTCTTCTCATCTCCATAGTCCGATACTGAGTAAGTAGTGATCCGTATGCCACCTTTCTTTTGTATGTTGAGAGCATGTGCTGAAGGAGACATGGCCAGAGCGTGACAGGGTCGGACGGGGCAGCAGCTGGTCACCTCTAAAATTGAACTCCTCAAGGACCATGAAGAGCGATGCAACGAACACTTGGATGATTGTGTGATTGCTGGCTAAGCGATGAAAGCAGACTGCCCGAGGGCGAGGAGTGCCTGCAGTTGTTTTGCAAATAATCCTTCCTGGCTTGTGGCCAGCTGAAACTCGTTGCAACACACATCATGAAAGATTGCCTATGGATTCCTCTGATCGCATTCAATCAATAAAGCAAGGACCGGAGACAGTCTCGACATGCGAAAGGGGCAAGAGAGAGCAGTCTAGAAAACCTTGGGGAGTAATTAGCTCCACGCCACAGTACATTAGAGGCAGCACGACTCTCAATCTCCTTGAAATTGATCGATACATTCTAGATCGTCATTTCAGATACAACTCATCTGATACTTTGGTCGAAGACGAGCAGGTTCGCAGTGTGGCGAAGCTCAGCGAAAGCTCTTGAGATCGAGACGAAAGGCAAAGAATACAAGTACTGTAGCACACGTTGCAAGACGAGCTTCATGTGGATGCGTGCAAATCCCCAAAATAAGCCTCGAGCTAACTATGTGCCTTTATCAATGTCACGGGGTTCCTGCATCGCTAGTTCCACCACAGAGAAAATGTGGAAATTGTGGGACTGTCAGAGGGTGAAAGAAATATGGTACATTTGTGAGCCCCTCTCTGTACCTTGGGGGTGGGACGTTTGTGAAGTTGTCGCACATCATATCATTCGTTATTACTGCTGTAGGGCTCTTGCCAAAGGTTGGCAGAATAGCTCCCTGTCCACCCCGAAGCATCGATTTCGTGGCGACCGGCAGGCCATACGAAGCATCATGTTTCGTCGTCGTTCTTAGGATCATCCACTATTGCACTTTTATGTATGCTTCTTCTAGGCCTTCACATCCGCCTTCGAGACGGTTTGTGAAGCATGATCCCAAGCGCTGACTGCATGTGTAATGTGTAGCATCAAGGTTGGGCGCATGAATTTACTCATCAGAACCTTGATAATGTCGGCGCCGTCGCTTTCGAGGCTGTGTTTGCAGCGTGTCAGTTTCTTCTTCAGAATGGCTCTCATACTCTGTGACTTTCGCTGGTGTCACCTTCCCTACAATCTGATATCGAGATCGCACGTCGCGTGACTTTGCCAGATCGTGGCTTTCAGGCTCTGTGAAAACCATGTCCCCGTTCTCGGCCAAAGCCTCCTTGCAAGCTTCTTCCAACAATATCCCCATGGCGATCAGTGCTGTCTCATCAAACGATCGATAGTCGACCCTCTGTCGTGGCTCGTGGTTGATTTCGTAGAAGTCCGCAACGTATGTGTGAAGATCTTTAAGTAAATCGGAATCAGGTAGTCTTTGATTCGACCCAAGATTTTCATCGGCGTTGCAGTAGTTGAATGGAATCATTTCAGGCGCAGTAACTCGTCGTAGTAAAACCTCCTCAGGCTTTGATGCCATAGTAGCAGTTGACCGACGCTGTTCATCGCCCAAGAATCCTCTGATTCCTATTCTTCCTGCGACTGCATCGTATACAGTAGCGATCCTTCTTGCTTCCGGATGTTCTGTTTGATTTGGTCTTGACCTATCACCTTCAACCGCTTGCGGCCGAGATCTGGTGCGATCTGTTCGTATATGCTTGTGCTTCGCAGAATTCGAAGCCATCTTGTGCAAGTGAACAGGTAGAAAGAGTGATTTCCGGGACGCGTGGTATTCTCCAGCCGTCATGGATCTCCTTAATGGTTTGCATTGATATATGTTTACTTCAACATTACTTCAGAATTGCTCGCGATATTGTTCAAACAATGCGCTCGAGCATCCTTTTATCGTCAAGCCTTGCTCGTCACCAAAACCTACTTCCAAGCATGTCACACATCTTCCGTAAGTCGGCCAATCTCAATGTACGATTTGAACATCCAATTGCAGTCTGAAATGCAGAATGCTAAGGCCAATCTCTGCATTTGCAGCTATTGGTATAAAAATGGGCACGGAAAGAAAAATGGATCGGAGTTTCGTTTTCCCGATACGCGGGCCCGTTGGGAGACCTCGAAGGGATGCTCGAATTTATGCACCTCTTCTCCTTGGCTTCTCCTAATAACAGTGGACGCTCAGCTTTCGAGAAAGGACAGAGTCGAAGAAATTGTGGTCCTCAGTACTTGGTAGCATTCAGCATGCATGAATACCCTCTATCTCGGAAGGTATCTCGGTGATCTCACATCACAGGCCTTCCAACGGCTCTATCTGCAGCAACAGCTACAAGGTCTTGAACACACCACATCAATCACCTTCGACTACCGACTCAAGTCGTCTGGTGATGAGGCTGCCTCGGACAATGAGTATGCACTCGCTCACAAAGCCGGCACCAACTGCATAGCAGTCGATCAGTCGACCGGCCGCTTTCTTGTCTCTGGCGGAGCTGATACCGGCATTTCTCTTTGGGATCTAGAATCCGACACAGAACACAACACGTCGATCACGAGAAAGCTACATCCACTCGCGACCATATCAAAAGCAACACCCTCGTCTCACAGCCACGGCATAACATCTCTCAGCATCTACCCATTCGACCCAACGCCTCAAACCCTCATCACAACTTCCTACGATCAGTCTCTCATTCTCCACAGCATAACGCCAACCACCATTACACCACTCCACAAATTTCCTCTCGACTTCACATGCTACACCCACTCTATCTCTCCCGCCGCAGATAGCACACCTCTCGTAGCGGTCGGAACATCCCACCCAGCCCCTCGACTCATTGACCTACGAACAGCTCTCGCAACCCATTCCCTCCCCGGCCACACCGGCAGCATCTACAGCCTCGCATGGCACCCCCACAAATCGCACATCCTAATCTCTAGTTCAGCAGACGGCCGCATCCTAGCTTTCGACATCCGCCGCGCAACACCCGCATTCGCCTCCTTCGACGTCGACGATTCCCTAGGTGTCATCGAATCCAACCCCTACACAACCACCACCACAGTTCCGCTCCGTCCACAGCTCTCATACACGCACCGCGCCCACCCCGCCCCAATAACAGGAATCCTCTTTAACAGCACGGGCCAGAAGTTAATCTCTACCTCCCACGACCAACGCATCCGGATCTGGGACATATCCACCGGCCGCAACGACCTCGTGCACTTCGGCCCACGCATCCGCAACTCCCGCGCCGGCGAACTCAAGCCCGTCCTCGCACCACCAGGCACAGCCGGCGGCAGCGGCGCGAAATCCGGACGCGAACTACTGTTCTGGCCGAACGACGATGGCCGCGGCGAGATCCATGTCCATGACCTGGCGGAGGGGGAGTTGGTGCGCGTCATGAAGACGGGGAATGTGGTGCAGGTGAGGGAGCAGCAGAGTGCTCGAAGGAGAGGGAGGGGTGGTGCTGGTGGTAGCGCTGGTGCTGGTGCAGCTGTGAATAGGCTGACGAGTGGTGGGAGGATTAATGCGATTGCGTGGAGGCCACTGTGGGCGGAGAGTGGAGGGAGTGTGGAGATGTATACTGCGCATGGGGATGGGCGGATTTGTGCTTGGACAACGGAGACGGAGAAGGAGGATAATGAGGATGACAAAAGTGGAGAGGAGCAGGATGACGGTGATAGTGACGATGATGGGGAGGAAGAAGTCGGATTGAAGAGGAAGAAACATGTCAGTCAGGAGGATCTCGAGGAGGAAAGGAGGAAGAAGCGAAAACGAGATCTCATAGGAAATCTTGTCGAGGGGCTCACGAAACGACCTGTGACGTTCTCATAAATGTTACTCAATATGCTCATCATTGTATGTCTGGTATTTGAGCAGTGTATAGATATGATCAAGGATTAACATTGCTTGGAGACTTCAATTGCTCGCGATTACGTATTCAATGCAATTGCCGCCAACGCCTACGCTAACATCGGACAAAGAATATCTAAACACATATCTACAATACTTCAAAACCATTATTCACCGGCTATTATCGAACATGTTCCGTCTGGCAGCTGCTGTCGCAGCTAGGTTGTTGTTGCCACCAATCACACCGTTCTCGCGCGCCAATCGAGTAAACATATTCATGTTGGAATGGAGTACAGGCGGCTGTGGCTCGAAACGTGCTGGATGGAGATTAGACTCCATATTGTTGAAGACGTTTGTCAAACCAGAAAGATTGCTGTGACTGTGAGGGCCATCATCAGGACTGCTACTACCATGCCGCGAGCCATGCTGAGGGCTAGGGCCAAACAGGTTGGGCATGGAATTCTGAGGAATCAAGCGCCGTTCTGGAGTTGATGTGTTGTACGGTAGACCAGAATCCTCGTCTGTGGTTGGACTTTCATACTCATCCTCGTGTTCAAGATGTGAATGTTCTAGAACTGGTGTCCGTGTAGATGGCAAGGCTTGAAACATCTGTTGTGTCCATGGTTGTTGCACGGGAGGCTGGGTTGCAAGCCAACCCGAAGCATACTGTTGGTGAGGGTGCATCACAGATTGTAAGGATGTCATATTTGATTGTGTATGCTGAGTGGCTTGCACGGGTCCAGCATATATCGCTTCACTCGAGGCCATTGCCAATTGAGTGGTAACCATGCTTTGGTAATATGCGGTATGGTTGTAGTGTAGGAATGCTTGTGGTGCGATCGTATCTGCCATCACCGCGTCAGGGGCCGCTTGAACCTGGACAGGTTCAATGGGATTGACTTCTTCTTCCACACCACTATCATCCTTGTGGACTTTATCACTTCTTGATGCTTCTCTGACCACCAACTCCTCAATTAGTGATGTGCGACGACTTTGAGCAGGTTCCGGGTTCGCTGCTGTGCCGGGCTCAATATGATCCAGTTGGATGGCCATGTGCAAGACTGGGCTGGCAAACGATTGACTTCCTTGAGCCACAAGCTCTGGGGCAGGTTCGGGTGTAGGTGCAGGCTCCTTTCCATCAGGGGCTTTGTCTTCAAAGACGCCTTTCGCACTCAGCTCTAGCTTCCTTTTCAATTCATCACTCGACGCAGCAATCACTTTTTCGTCTTGGTCTGGTTCTCCGCGGTGGACACGCTGTTGAGTGGCCATGCGCCGTCGGAATTGACGCAACTCGTTTTCCTTTCGCTTTTGGGCCATCAGAGCAGCTATACGATCGGCGTCTCTATCCAAGGATAGTACTTCTCCTTCCTCTGGTAATTCGGCAGTAGAAACCACTACTGGCTCAATCATAGTCTCAACCCCAGCTTTCCGGCGCCGCGATTTCACCTGTAACCATGGCTGCTTGTCAGGAAACGGAATGACCTCCATTACGAAGCGATTTCCTTCCTGAACTATCTGCTTGTCCTTTCTCTTGACCTTCTTCTGTCCTTGTGGCGTAGGTGCGGAGGACGAGCGTTGTTGCGAATCTTGCGATGGCAGGCTGAGGAGAGGTAGTGGATGTGCGATTGAAGCAGCTCTCATAGATTGTAGATTATAGAGTTGTTTCCGTTGCTCTTGCATCAAACCCGATGTGTCCAAATGTCCTAATTGCTCCTTCTGTAAGCGTAGACGTTTGGCCGGCCGATACCCGTTGCCAAATGACTCTGAAGGAGCCTGGTATGGACCAAGAAGCGCATAGCTGGATTGATCGAAATTAGAGCTGTCCAGTGACTGCTGGAAGAGCAGCTGAGAGCTCATTATCGTGAGTGAGGCAACTCAACATGCGGCTCGATCGTGAACGTGTGCTCTTTGCTCGGCAGGTTGAGCATACAGGGTGGGAGTGCTCCCTTGCGTAGCTTCCGACAACCGTGCAAGGGACTTCCACTGACCGTTGATGTTATCGCATTGTGTAGAGTAAGCTGCATATTGAAGTCTTGCTCTAGCCTCTTCGCATGCGAGAAAACAGAACATCTCACTGAGGGTTGCCTGACGTAAGTTACTTGGATACATCCGCTAGTTTGTGGCGTGTACTCCGACGGACATCTCGTTTCGGGCACAGCGTGTTTGCCGTATTTGAAAACTCGCTTTTGTGCATGCTACTTCTGAGTAGTCATCGAGGAACAAGCCTGTGTATATATGTAGGTAAGCTCTGAAGCCAACTTCATCTATCATAGCAGCATGCCTGAGCTCTTGGCTAAGTCATTTCTTCTTGATGAGAGAGCTGTGGAAACACCAAATTCCAGACGATATGATGACAATTTGTGAGCACGAGCTACTCTTTTCCGCCAACATGATTGGAACCAGGAACGGACCCTTACTTCAAACATTGAAAGCGCGGCATCAAGCGAGACCCCTGTCTCCTTCGGCTTGTGATAGGGCTGGAATTGCTCCTTAGCCGCTGCTAAGCTTGATCACCGTCAGCCATACAGAGAACGTTTCCCACCCGTTGGCACATACCTTGCCAATCGCCTTGCTTCTCACGCAGCTTGCCCTGCTGCTGGACCTGCTTCTCAAGTGATTGGCAAGAATGGCTCACCAGATGCTCCGTAATGATTAGCTGGACTTCAGATATTGCCTGCGAGAAAGCCGATTGATCACCTCTTGTGGTCGCATCCTCCAACTGAAATAGCCGCCCACACGGTTCTTTTCTTTTATGGCGGCAGTTCTCTTTTATGTTCTCGACTTGATGTCGTGTTACTTACAATCTGCTGGCGCTTGTGCTTCCTCGAAAGCAACCAGTTTTCGAAAATGATAACGTAGCGGCAAGTTCGTTCACTTTGATTGTGTTTCATAACATTGCACTGCATGATTTGCAATGGCTATTCGCACCAACAAGGATGCGATATCCTCCACATTTCTCCGAGTTGCGCCAACGTATCTACTGATTGCCATCCTGTCAATATCTTTGTCTAGCCCGGCTGAAGCTCTACAATACGTGGCTGGGTCACCTTGCGAGTCATTATGCTCATCGACCAGCGCTGGGCTTACCTACGAGAACAGCACCGTTTGTTTAGATGAAAACTATCAAACTAAGCCTGGGTCGAGTGTTCGTGCCTGTACAACATGCCTTCTGAACAGTACAGCTGTTGATCAGTCGAAGAATATTTCTGATGTGCAATGGGGACTATGTAAGCGGTTCAACAGGATCAATTTTGTTGGTAGGTGCTGACAGGCAGCCAGTCAATCTTCGCTACACGCTCTCCGAGTGCATGTTTGCATATCCAGCTGAAATCGTTTCAGTATCAAGCCCTTGTCAGATTCTTTGCCAACCTCTGTCGGTTGCAGTTGGTCATGGCATTGGTCGTAATGTACAGAATGCAACCGAAGGTATCGTGCCGAACCTGGACTTCTGCAACGACGGTTTTGGACCATACGATGCCATCAACAACTGCTCTTTCTGCTACTCATTCGTGCCACAGCAGCTCTTCCTCGCCAACTTCCTTCAGACTCTGCAAATTGCATGTAATCAACCACCCGCACTCGGCCAGACGTTTTACCCTGATGGACGAGCCATCTACAACGAGTCAGCAATTCCGGCCCAGGGGCCCCCTGGCACTACACAGACCTCTAGTACTGGATTGAATGGATGGAAATTGGGTCTCGTGATAGCCCTGCCTATCGTTGGGAGTATCATGTTGTTCGCAGCAAGCTGCTTCTGTTGTTTCAAATTCACAAAGAAACGTCGACAAAGGATGGCAGCCACAGGACGAATGTCCAAGTTCTATGATCATCATGCAGCTGCCGAAGATTCTCCACACAGCCCAGCTACGACCCGTGTAAAACCTTCACAGTATGAATGGCCGCTCGCGAATTCCGAACCTCCACGGGAGATGGAGCACTGGAGTTACCAACAACACACACCGAAGAGTGTCAAGATTCCAAGTCCAGGACTCGCGCAAGGAAGATGGAACCAGCACATAGCAGAAGAGGAAGAAGACGTGCCACTGAGTGGTAGATCACTGCCCCGAGACGACGTAGGACCAGGTCAGGGACAATCAAAAGACCCTTTCCTGCATGAGCAGTACTTTGGTGTTGCCAGCAGCGGCCTCGAGGAGCCTGGACCAAGTTCCTTTATTCCACATGCTCCATATGCTGGGCCGAGCCTGCAACCAGGTGAGCAAGGCTATTGGACAAGGTAGAATGGTATAGCAGGGTTGGCATAAAGTTGTCTTTCCGGATATTCTTGCATCTCTTTATTTTTTGGCGGCTTCTAACTCTTGTACTCTGCGCTCAAATGCTGTAATCATCATGTTCGCTACCTTGCCCTCGACTTGAGCGAAGGCTTGATCATAGACTGGGTTTCTGAATTTGACCTCCAAGTCAAGCTTGACCAATGTTTGGTTGGCGGAGTTGTGTGCTGGTTGTATCTGCCATCGTGTCTGGAGTACCTCGAATAGACCGGAGCTCTTCGACTCGCTGCTTTGTGCTTCGACAGTGCCTTTCTCAGGATCACACTTCACATTGCTCTCCCAAATCTCCTCCAGGCCGAACTTGTCGTAGCCTACCTTTAGGCTAGCTTGAGACGGGTAGCCCTTTTTATCACGGGAAGTGACATTCGAGGATATGGTAAAGGGTAAGAATGCAGGGTAGCCAGACACATCTGAGACTGCTTTAAATATCGATGTCGCCGAGTAAGGGATCGTTTTTGTATGCGTCAGAGACCGTAATCGGCAAGGACCCAACGCCGAGCTGAGTAGAGAGTCAAGGAACGTCCTTGTCTGCAGATGAGGTTGTAATTGAAGGGTTTGCCTGCTAATAGATGGTACAATGTGAGCGCGAAGGCTGTTCGAACCTCGGGGGATGAGCCACATATTTAGCACTCAATATCGTAATTCCTTCTTCGTGTTCGTTGTGTAGTGGTGTTCAAGATCGCGCGAGTGCGTATGAAGCTCTTGAGTAGCGGGAATCATTGCTGTCAAGATTTCATCATCAATAATTATTTTGCTCGGTATAAATTGTCCCGAGTTCGTTCCTGACCATCACAACGCGCGCAGTCTTGCGATCTGTCGTGAACTCGCGATCGTCCAATTTGTATACTCGTTGCAATGGCGACGACGTCGCCGCCACCGCCCGAGTCACCTCGGGAGGCCTCATTGAAGTCCAGAGTAATATGGTCCTTCTGGGTAGTGATCATATTCTTGGGGTTGCCAATATGGTGGACCACTACCTCGATCTACCGTGCTTCCCTCCCCACGGACTCAATGTTGCAGAACTACAAAGAGTTGTGGTATTCGATTCCTATATGTTTGTCGTCCTCTTCGATGCCACTATCTGAATTGTCGAAAACTGGGGACTTAGTGCAAACCCACGGCAAGGGTTCGCAGCATTTGTTCAAATTCGACGTTCACACCGAGAAAGACTGTACACAACTCCCGAGTGCCCTGGCTGTTTCTTTGACTGCAAGCGATGCCTACTCTTTCACCTTTTTACCCCAGTCGGGGTCAGTGGAAGTTCGTTATCCCAGTACCAACACCGAGGACCTCCCTTCACGAATTGCAGAGTCCTTGAGGTCTGTGTATCTGGAAGAGCATGCCTCAATTGCTTACTTGTTGGCTATGAATGGCAGGAATGGCGATGCCATTCAGGAATTTGTCAAGACACTGCCCAGCGATCTTATGACAGAAGTACAAAAATCTGCTAACAGAGCATTCAAACCCAGCTTCGAATATCACTTGACTTTTTCCCTCTTCATAGCTGGCCCTTCACCCTCGAGTTGGGATGTACAAGCTGCCCTCAATCAATACATTGAACCAATCCTCCATGCCTTGGCATCCACGAGCAACATATCTGTCACATCCCAGATCCAGCTGTATTCTTCCTTTTCGCCGTCCGTTCAGCCTCAGCAGATAGAAAATGGGTGGCAATTGAAGAAGGAAGACCTTACTTCGTTTGTCAACGCTGCGGAGTGGCCTCTCTCTCCATCAATCGGCACCGGACCCACCATCAACTTTGTCGTATATGTGCCGGCTTCAAAGCATATTCCGCTTCTTCTTGAGGAAAGCCAGACCAATTCGTGGCTTGTACCGCAATGGGGTGGAATCACAATCCTCAACCCTCCACTGGTTGGACAAGAAGAATCTGAACTTGGCCTCAAGAACCTACCATCACATCTCCCACAAGACCAACTGCAACGTGCTTTCGAGAACTTTCAATCTCAGCTACTCCTCCTCCTTGGCGTCCCGCAATCATCAACTCTACCACTTTCGGAACGCCTCAAATCCTTTCAACGTCTCTCTGGCTTATCACTTTACATTCGTACGTCCTCCAACCTTGGGTCTTTAGCACGTCTAGCACAACACTTGAGCAGTATCCCGATACCGAGGCACGTACTCCATTCAGTAGAGCACGCCCTCAGTCGGCTGGAGGACTTCAAGTTGTGTTTAGGCGAGCCTGCAGGCTCAGCATGGCCAAGGTGCTTAGGCTCTGTCAGGGAAGCATTTGTCGATTCGGAAAAAGCTTTCTTCGATAAGTCAATGGTGGGACAGGTTTACTTTCCTGACGAGCATAAAGTTGCTGTTTATCTACCTTTACTGGGACCGATTGGTGTCCCCTTAATCGTGGGGTTGATTCGGGAAGTGAAGTCGATAGTTGCGAGAAGGAAGAAAGGAATTTGAAAAACATTTACTCGTAAATGAATTGCCAGCTGAACATTCTCCATGATCGAATTGCATTACCTGAATCTCATCCGTTCCACGTCCTTGTTCGTGCGAAGAAACAGCAGCAAAGCAATCTAGATATCACCCTACCAGTCCCACACCCTGCTTATCCTCACGCCCGTCTCCATCCGCTAAAGCAGTCAATACTAAACCACAACAACCAACACCCTTCCTCACAAAAACCCTTCCCAACAGCGTCCACACCAAATACACGGGCATAAGCACAAGTTCACTCACTACTCAGCACACCATTAACCAGCCAGCCAGCTGTCAAAGTCAAACACTCATTCAGTCCTGTCCGTCATATCGAACCCCCATCGCCGGAACACTGTATGCTCTCCACTCCACGTATCCTGCTTTTACTGGGCGCGGATCGTGGTCGTGGAGGGATGTAGTAGTGGTGCTTATGTGATGGTGTATAGCTGAATTATGGTTCGACTGGTTTGGTGAGAATTTACAAACATGGTTGGCTGTGCTTGTGGCAAGAAGTACTATGAACGCCGTGCAGCAGAAGGGGGGTCTGGTGATGGCTCAGTGTAGGTATCTGTTTCGTGTTCCGTGATGTTGTGACTGGTGATGCCGTGCTTTGGTCATGGTCTTGTCATCATGTTTTATTATCAGGCAGTCAAAGAGTGTGTAGCTGAGCACAAGAATGACGAACCAAGATGTACACTTTCGGATTATGTATTCACATAGAACGCCTATTGAACAGGGGCTCGGAAGGCGAGTGCCATTCTTGACTAGATCGACGAAACACAATATACAGGAGTATTGCTAGTGGAAAAGGTATTGCTATTGTTATCTTGTATAGAATGGAACGGATTGATCACCTGCTACCTGCGCAGGACTATAGTACGGCCTGACGAACTGGCTGGGGTTGACAGTACGCCGTACAGTGTTCTGATAACCCTGATGCTTCATTGCAGGTTCCTTATGTGTGCATTGGTGCGCGCTGGTTGGCTGACTGGTTAACTAATTGGCAACGAATCCTGCTCGTTGCGGTTCTGTCCTCTGTTTTGTTCTTGGAAATCTGGTTCAGATGCACGTTGTGTTTCATGGGTGAAGTGGGGAGACTTTAAATTCGAGACCGTTGCCGCTCCCTATCATCCTTGCCAATCGAGAGTAACGCTGGTCATTCTCGAGAACGAAGTATGAAGCAATTGGTTCATGTTTCCGTGTCTGTGGAGCTGGTGTGTATTTATGCAAGGTCATATTGTCTTGGTTGCCGGTGTGAGAAAAGGCAATAGTTTTGTGTGGCGACCATCGTCGAGAATCGCCGTTAAGAGAGTCACGCAGATCTCAAAAATGCCTGCCAGTAACACGAGCCTGGTGCCTTCGGTCCAGAATTGTTGCTTCTGTGTGCGTATACAGATGGTTTAATTGCTCCATAGCTAATGAATCCATCAGGAGCTTCGCCACTTGTGTCCCGGCACTAATAAGTTGTAGGATATACCTATCGTCCTTAGATTTCCGTTTCGGACTTCCTTGATCTTTATTCATCGACTGTCTCGTGGCAATAGAGTTCTCCAATGTCGTGACGAGTTGTTTGATCTGATTATCGTACAGAACTCTTGCTGGTATTCTCCGTTTAGTCGCAAGCCGTTTGAGAAGATACGCCCATTCTGTCCATTCTCGATCTGCGGCAGTTCTGACGCTGGGCTTCTCTCGTTCTAGAGGTACTGGAAACTGATACTTTGAGATAAAATGGAAGGCGCATTCACTGAGGATGTTGTTTGTTCGGCGCATGATTTCGTCTTGCTCTGTGGGGTTCAGATGAACTGGCAATTCTGGAAGAAGTTGTGCACGGCTGTGGTCTTGCTGTGGTAGTGGGAGGGGAAGATATTGTGATGGTCCATCGAATTCGTCTTGGTTGAATGGTCGTCTGCGAGTGTGATATCGTGATCCACGATTCGCTTCTGTGCCTCGCAGTTGACCTTCAACATCGCAATCTGGATAATCTTGGCTTGACGGAGATCCAGTACGATGTCCGAAGCTGTCCTGGCTGTGTCGACGGCTACCTGATTCATGTTGTATGATGGTCGGCCGCTGGATTGTGTCCCTGTGCGAGTAGGAAAGCTCTTCAGGAATGGAGAAGGTTGATGACGAGCTATATAATGATGGTCTTGATGGCATAGCATCGTGATGTGGCGCTCGACGATTTGAAGGGAAGCCGAAAGGATCATCCTCGATCAAGTCCTTTCCTGGAGGGGAGTATGTCCCACGAGAACCTGTCGAGAACGGCTCAAATGCATCGCGGGATCTCCAGGATGAAGACCTAGAAATATAAATAGTTAGTAACGCTCTTGCGATAGCAATTAGCAGGCGTGCATTTGGGTATGACAAGACGCGGGTAAGCAAGGCATCGCACCGAGGATGGTCGAACGGAGACTCGTCTGCAACGGAGCCTGACACAAGCGAGCTCATGGTATGGTTGCTGTCAAATCCTCGCGAGTTGTGTGAAGAACTCATGTTATGAAGTGGTTGGTTGTTAGGCGTAGAGAAGTGAAGGATGGTATTCAATGTGGTTAGGTTACAAGATAGAGTTTGCGTCATGCTTTCATGCTCTTATGAAGATCGAGTGAAGGTCTATGGCGAAGGACATCCCACCAGAACTTATGAGAGGATTCAGCTCGATGCCAAAATAGACAAATTGCAGTACATCGAGGGTCGAGAGTTCGGGTATCAGACATCAGGAGATGTTCCTTCACATGGGGCAGTACTTCCGTCAGATTTGCAAGCCACGGTGTCTGGGATTCATACCACAGCAGATATCCGGATAGTTGACCAGTACCCCAGGGAAAGCCGCGTCCGAACGAGAGAGAGGTACAATGATCTGTGTACAAGGTTTCGGATGAGATCAGGCACAGTTTGTTCAAACAGGTATGGTTAGCAGCTGGCAAGTTCCTTTAAGTCCGGCTGCACCGGGGTTGTTCACTAGGATAGTGTGACAGCCCTGCCGACGGATAGACCCACTCATCCGCTTGACCAATGTGTGAGGCGAGGTCTAAGTGGACAGTGCTAGGAAAAGTGACGCAGGTCGCATTTGGACAATGGGATCGACACAGAACATCCCGACGTTGGGCTTGCTTGCATCCCTCCCAAGTGGTGTGCAAACCTGGGCAGCAGTACGACGTCGGCTGGGAACGAACTCAACGAAACCTACAAGATGGACGTCTGGTAGGTCATGAGCACGGATGTTGGAGATGAAGCCTCCCTGCTTTGTCTTCTGCGAGATCTGGCCAATTGAATGCGATGAACCTCGACGATAGAACCAGCGAGGTGAGACACCATCAAATGGCCTCGAGCACCAAGACCAGGGGCACTGGCCTTACTGCTTGCACGTGGTTATCCGTTACACGTTCAGTGCCAGAGCTATTTGCGTAACCATAATAACGAGGCTTGGTCAAGAAAGCACTTGTCTAAAATCGCGATATCTGTAGATCAGCCGTTGTACCGGTCGTTTGAACAATGCATAGCGGCGAGCTAAGCCATGGCTAGTGCAAGAGACTACTTGTAGCATGGTGCAAGAAGCGAGATATTTCTAGAAGAAGCCGGCAATGCGAGCCGTAACCTTGGAAGCGAGGTTGGCATGATTCCTTAAGCGTGCAAGTACTGTAGGCGGCCTGACAGCTTGACGAGATCAAGAAGTTGGTATCGTAAGAACAGCAAAGAGCCATGTTCGGTTGGTGCCCGGCGTGATGGTAGAAGAGGAAAGATCATCAACGTCGAGGACTCGTCAGGGCGTGGCTGGCTGTTCTGACAGGGATGTTGCCCAGTTCTGTAGATCACATCGGAGTGAAGCGAATTATGAAATCCACCGAGTAATGCCTGGCTTCTCGAAGCCACAGTAGCGTAGATATTGCGGGTAGGGTTTCTAGAAGACTACCGGGCACAAGTCGATCGGAAGCTGCCAGATCAAGGAAGGACGATTGTGTATGGACAGACCACGCGTCTTGGCACAGACGAGGCGTGCACTAGGCCTGGATCAGGAGGTGAAACGATGGGGCGCGGTGCCAGCCGGTAGCAAACGCCATCTACGTTCCCACAATGGGAATGGAGGAAACAAGCTCAACGCCACGCTTAATTTAGAAGTTCCAAGTCTGTGTGAAGAGAGCCAGCGGTGGTTTCGTGTCGTAACATCTGATCGGGATGTGTACACAATTCGGAAAGGTCGTTTGAGGCGTAGCCCGAATTGGATCAACCATGACACTGGTGGAAGTGAGGCTGCAGTGGAGGACAGGATCCTTTGAGCAGTCGTTCCGGAGCCGCGCCGGGGCGAAACAACGAGTCAGTCGTAATTTATCGTGGTTTGTATTGTGCGAAGTACTTGGTACAGTAGGGGATACTCTTTCGAGACGATGGCGGGGCTGGAATCCTGCGTCTCGAAATGTTGATCACGGCAGCAAAGTGTACTTGGGAGTCATTATGCGACGAGAAAGACGATAGTGCCCAACTCGTCTTAGGAATCACACGGTTCACAGGTCAGTCCTGTAGCCCACCTGATGATGATGATCAATTGATGGTTGATGTTCTGAAATAACAAATCGTCAGAAGCAGGTACATTCATTTAGCCAAAACTGGAGACCAATCACAACTGGTGACGTCGAGGTGGAGATGCCGGTGCAGGTGCAGGTGCAGGTGAAGGTGCAGCCCAACGGGCTTGTCGATCACTTTTTGCTGCAGAGAAATCTCGACTGCATGGCCAGTGCTTGATACTCACTGCATACCATACTACTACGCAAATGCTTTCTGCCCGATTTCCTTACTCAAACACCATGACTACAGCAATTGTTCGAGCTTCTTGTGGTAACAACACAAAGGCAAGCAATTACATCTGTCTCGGTCTATCTCACGATTTGTCTGCCTTGAATTGACTTTACCGAATTCGCTCAGTCATTCTTTCATGGCGTCATGATATTGTTCTAGTCCAGCTTCGTCGAACGTACCAAGTGTCAAGCTATGTACTGTAAGACGGCGACGTACTCGATTCTGTCTGCATCAACACAATGCCTAGGTCAATAATGATGTTCGAGTCATGGACCTGGTTTGAATCGCATGACAGCCAGCATACATGAACACCCAGAAATACCTCTAAAAGCTGGTCGAGTGACTAAACAACCCAGTACAATCACTCTGAGTGATCAGAGTACGTTACAAGCAAACTCATCAAAGCCAGACAGCGGGTGTGATTCCGCATCAGTCACATCCTTGCAAGAAGCCATTGACAGGCGCATCACAGGCTCGGCTGTGCTATCTCCCTCTTATGAATATTCGGCTATCTGGTAGAATTCCAACCCAAGCCTGGCTTCGGTTGAAACACTCACAGCTTCCGGTAGTCATGTCGGACACTGCCGTCAAAGTGCCTGACCCATTCAGACCATTGCGTCCTTTCTCGAGCACGGCGGAGAATGATCGAATGTCATCTCAGCGACCTGGTCAGAACGGTGACCTTGCTGATGAAACATCATACGTCCTAACCTTGCTGACTGATTCGGCACATCAAAGATGCATGAACTCGCTAAGATCCACCTATTTCCCGGCACGAATCAACAAGATTCCAGCTCACATTACTTTGTTTCATGCCCTTCCAGCCTCGAAGCTAGACAGTGAAATTATCCCGGCAATCAAAGATATTGCTGCCCACACATCACCATATCGCATACAAGCTACTGGTCCTTCACGCATGAGACATGGAATCATGGTCAATGTTGCCGATGATATTGACCATGCTAACCACAACAAGCACGGCAGAAACATGACCAGAATTATACACGCGGAATTACGGAAGAAGTGGGGGGAGTGGCTGAGTGAGCAGGATTCTACACCTGTCAAAATCCATTATACGGTTATGAACAAGGTCAACGATGATAAGAGCGTAGATAGTGCCCTCAAAGAATTAAAGGAAAGCTTCCAGAAAGGTGAGGATCTTTCGCATGGTCACTTTCAGCTCGGCAATGGCAACCATGAGAAACAAGGAACTGGCAAGACCGAAAAGTGGGAGCCCACCGGACAGGTCTCAGGCCTGATACTCTACAAATACGAGCATACTGGTCACTGGACGCATCCTGAAGAGTTCAAGTTTCACGGTGGGCAATCCTGATTCCGGATAAGCGAATGCAGTTGCGCGTTCTCTCACAGGCTGCTTGTATCACAGCTGAGGACGCAGCTAAGCTTAGTCGGTATAGGCCTCGAGCGCTAGATCAACCCACGGACTGACTTCCGCACGTGTATTGCGGCGACTAGTATAGTCGTCACACCCTCAAGCTCGCTATTATTCGTGGCATGTACATCGCGCAACATCGAGCTGTCCAGAGCATGAGCAGGCGACAACAGCTCCAGGGAACTTGACCCTTCAGAGTGGCATATCTGAAGATCGTATGAACATTGGGTAGCAAGCGTCTCATTGGGCACGAACTGGTAACACAGATCTGGTGTGATCTGCATACACACAGTATGTACTGTACAGCTGCAGTATGTGCCGTAACCGTGATCAGCAAAGTACAGTACTTATCCAGATCGCCATGTTTCACAAAGTGTCTTGCATGAATAAATATGTACAGTGCCGCGACCTACTCCACGAACCTGCAGTGTCGATCAGGCAGCAAGAAGGCCTCGATTCTTCATCATCTCTTCGTACCACTAGTGATTGTCCGCGAAATAGTCCGCCCTTTGAACAGAAATTGTATTTCCTTGTTAAGCCAATGCCGGATCCGCTGCGTCAATCTGGAACCGGAACGTCGTACCAGTCAACTACCTGGAGGTATACTACATCAAGTGAACGACCACAAACCACTCTAATCATCAACCACCTTACCTCCACCCAAGCCATAGCCTCTCCTCCCTGCTTCGTGTCTTCGAGTTGCTTCCTCTTCTCCGTCTTCGTCTTAATCTTTCTGTCATGGACCCTCGTCCTTATGGAACCAATTGCCGTACAAAGCACGACCAACGACTTTCCGTCTTCGACGGACAGAAAGGACGACGTTGAGCCTGGGTACACAGAGAGATGCTAGGATTGATGCCGTATATCTGTTCGTATTACCTTGGATTCGCGTCCGTCGGAGATTCATGCATGGTGTGTCTTATAGACAACAGTATAGCAGGTTGGATTGGTTTAGAGCACCGGTCGGAAGTTGACGGCCAAACTGGTAGATAAATACTGTTCTGACGGGGAGTGTGAGTTGAATTTGAGTACCTAGGTAGAAAGGCTGCTGTCACTACTGCGTGTATGTGTGGTTCCCGTGGCTTGAGCAGGCACATACGATGTTGTGGTATGGTCGGGTGCAGGCTGGTGGTGGTGGTGATGGCGGTGAGAAGGCTTGTGTGATGGGTAGTAGCTGATGACGAGGTCAAGGTGCTCAATAGTGACGAGGCACGAGAAAAGATTACGTCAAGGCTAATGACAATGACAATGGCGGCGGCGATGGTGAGTGCTTTGCTGCAATGAAAATAGAGAACATAGAACAGAATAAGTAGAATGACGGTGCAACAAAATGTAGACTTTGTACAATGATATGATTACACTGTGATGTGCATGTCCACTGTCTCTAACTCGACCTCTTCATTCCCATCATTGCAAAATTCTGAGTTCGGGAACTATCATCCAGCTTCGCACTGGTCCGTGATGGCACAGCCTCCTGCATACCCAACGATGTATCTGCATCAGCATCATCAACTGGGACCAGCTGTGTATCATCCAACTCTTCATATATACTCGGTTCCTCCTTTCCAAGGAAGCCATCCCAAATACCCGTCTTGCAGACTAGAGCACCAACCAGCGCAAGTGGTAACTGCCAAACACTAGCCCAGAACAGTCCTCTGGCGCTGCCTTGTGCGCCTTGGTACTTCCAGAATCGGACTGCTTCTTTCAACATCCATGCGTTGCAGGCAGTACTAATGACTAGAAAGCCTGAGTTGACGACGCCGACGTAGTACAGGCCGAAACAGATGGGAAACATGGCGACGCTGTAACGCAACGCAACTCGGGCATTGCGGGCAGGGTTAATCCAGGCAAGCATCTTGTGGCCTGCATTGCGATAGTCGTCCCTTATAGTATGTGAGAGTGAGTTGAAGTGAGGAAATTGCCACGCAAAGAGTAAACCTGCGAGAAGCCAGCCACCGATGGAAGATTCCGAGAACAATAGATCACGCCAGGAGTGGTGTTCGCTTGTTGCGGTTTCACCTGCAGCTGCTGCCCAGCCCATGAGAGGTGGAATCCCACCAACAATGGCTCCGATCCAGGTGTTTGCTGCACTAACTCGCTTCATGGGCGTATAAACGAAACCGTAAAGGAAGATGTTCAAGCCTGAAAGTCCAGCAACTGTTGGATTGGTGCCAAAGTTTAGGAGCAAAAGACCGGATGCGCCACACAGGATGGCGAAGGCTAGTGCACCTCGAGGAGAGATGAGTTTACGAACCAGGGGACGGTTGCGAGTCCTTGTCATCAAAGCATCGTATTTAGGCTCGAAGAGCATATTGAAGGCATTCGCTGAGGCGCACGACAGAAACGTGCCAGTGGTTAGGAATAGAAACGTTAGAGTTGAGGTGGACAAGGTCGTATTTGCATCTGCAACATGGCTTGTGCTGGATAGGATGTCAGGTATCGGGTATAATGAGTATGCCGAGGTGGTGGTCAAAAGAATCAGGAACGAGAGTCGTGGTTTGGATAATGACAGGTATGTTGTAAACTTGCGGCGCCAGATCGCGCTCTGAGGGAGGGCAGCAGCACTTGTTGTCAAAAGCGACGAAGCGTCTAGCGGTAATTGTTCTTCTGCCACATCCCTCTCTTTCTGTGTGTCCTCAATTGTCGTATTCTGAGCAGCCTTCTTCTGCAACCAACGTCGTCTGTGTGGTAAGACGTTCTCTTCACGAATTATTGAGTTTGCTGTGACACCGTCGTTCTCTGTGGCCACACTCTCGATCATGGTGCCTTTTGGTCCAGGAGAGTTGCTTGAGCTCACTACTGGCTCGGCAGGACGATCTCTCGTCCTCCGTACTGCAAGTAATCCATTCTTCAACCAGCCTCGATCTATTGATTCGTTGGCGGAGAAGTATTCGTGGAAGGATGACTGAGGCTGAATTTGCATCTGTCGCTGGACTTCATGGTCGGGTACAATGGCGCCGTGTATCTTCCGTTTTGTATGGATAGATGATCTGTACAGTATCCGCGTAGAAGACGATGGTCGAGCTAGTTGGTGTAGACATCTGGCGCACGACCGGGTGGGCAGCGTTTGCATCGCGACCGGTCCAGATCTTATCAACTAAGCATTCAACCAGGTGAGCTGTGCATTCTGTCCCGTGTTCGCTGAGCCTGAGTCGTTGGTAACTTGTGCTCGAGCGATGGCGTGTATTGGGAGGCCATAAGATCAAACCATCAAAATGATGTCGATCATCATGTCTCCACAGTAAACTGCGCAGTTGCACATGCAACCACCATAATTAAACAATGTACTCTCCAATGCAGCGTTCGACCCATGATCACCTCAGACTTCAATCAGGCCGACGACTTCAGTCATCCTAAGAGCATTTCTAATCACTCCTGGACCGGACAACATGGCAGCGTTCGAAAACGAAGGGACTAAAATCGAGAATGAAACATGGAAGATCCTCGATCAGTTGCGGGCACGACTACAACTACTGGTAGGCAGCTTGACTGCCATGCAGAACGACCTCGCAAACCCAGATGTACGGCTACCACCATGGCAGCAGTTTCAGACCTCTATGAACAAAGTCCAGCATGAAATCAACGAGGTCGCAGAGCAGATCAAGAAACAGCAGGAGACCTTGTCCAGGATTGTGATTGTGCCCGACCCGAAATTCCCTATCCGACAGCAACACATCCTTCAGACACTTATGCGCACAAAGATGGAGCCGTCCATCGAAGACTGGATTGAACAGAATCTGAAATCTGTGCAGGACAAGGCGAACGAGGAAGAAAACCGGGATTGGATACAGCTGGAGAAGAATCCTCTCAAAAGATTATCAGAGAAAGACCGACAGGAATTGTGGCCCTGGGCTGCTATCACGGCAAACTTTGAGGGTCGAAACCATATCTGGGGAGCTGATTTCACCATGGCTGAAAAGGCTGAAGGCGTCGAGAAGGTTGAGACTGGCTTGTTCAGGGCGTTAGAGGAACCAGCTACACCAGATCCTTATGCCGACCCAGCAGCTGAAGGGGACCAGCAAGACCAATACCTTGAAGTTGGAGTCGACGAAGCTGATGAAGCTGAGAAGATGGATATTGATCAAGCTAGACAGGGCACTGCTGGTACTGCTGCACAATCGAAGCGAAGTCAAGCTGCGATGCCTATGGACAACATACATCGATTCATGACCAAAGGTGTATTAGCCTAATCGACGTACAGCAAGTACTTGGTTGAAAATCATTGCTCGAGTAATACAGCCAACAGTCCAGCAATCCGCATCGTATGACTGGTTATCCTAGCAGATCATGGACCCACATGCCTGCATGAAGCCTCGGCACAATCATAGAAGGCAACATTCCAGAAAAGGTCACAAAGCTGATTCATTAAACCTTGCACAACTCCTTGATTACACCTTTGAACTGGTCGCGGATTATGCAAACTGGTCCCTCGAACAAAACCATCAGTACCAGGACGAAACTAGATCGTGAACAAGCTTCATCCCGTTTCAAGGCTCGAAAAGCGGCAAAAGCAGCACAAGTAGCGAAGGAAATCGCGGAGATCGAAGCGATCAAAGAGGCGGAAGCAGCAAAATTGGCTATAATGGCAGAGAAGGATTCACAAGATACCACCAAGCGGTTGACTCGGGAGGAAGTGGCAAAGAACAATACTGAAGATTCATTGTGGACGATCGTCGACCACAAGGTCTACGATCTCACGGATTTTATCGATGCTCATCCTGGTGGCAATGTTGTGCTAAAGCAGTTTGCTGGTCAGGACGCGACTACTGCCTTTTACAACTTACATCGTCATGAAGTCCTGCATAAATACTCGGATCTATGCATAGGTACATTGGAAGGGGAGAAGTCGGAGGTGATTGAGCCGCATGCTGGCGATCTTTCACAAGTTCCCTATGCAGAACCACTTTGGCTCACGCCTGCCTTCAAATCTCCTTACTACAATGAATCGCATCACAAGCTACGCAAAGCTATGCGAGAGTTTGTCGATACACACGTTTCCCCAGAAGCACATGAGAAAGAACTTGATGGAACATACATATCTCAAGAGCTAGTGGACAAGATGGCGGCCAACAATCTCATAGCATTACGACTAGGTCCCGGTAAACACTTGTACGGAAAGAAACTTCTCGGAGATGTGAAAGGGGAAGAATTCGACTACTTCCATGATCTGATTGTTGCCCAAGAACTTTCGCGTGCAAACTCAAGAGGTTTCCAAGATGGAAACTTGGCCGGCATGATGATCAGCTTGAGCGCTGTTCGACAGTGGCTCCATAACGATGCACTCAAGGAGAAGGTCACAGAAGAATGCCTGTCAGGCAAGAAATTCATGTGTCTCGCCATAACCGAAGCATTCGCTGGTTCGGACGTTGCCGGTCTGCAGACGACGGCAGAGAAGACACCGGATGGAAAGCACTAGTAAGTCAACGGCACCTGCAATTCTCATTCCCTTCGGCTTAATGCTAACGATGGACAGTATCATCAATGGCACTAAAAAATGGATAACCAACGGAATGTTCAGTGACTATTTTGTCACTGGCTGTCGAACGAAAAAGGGTTTCTCTGTCATCCTCGTTCCCAAGTCTGACAACATCGAGACCAAACGCATCAAGACTTCTTACTCTACTGCTGCCGCAACGACATTCATCCAGTTCGAGAACGTCAAAGTCCCAGTTGATCATCTTCTTGGCCAAGAAGACAAGGGTTTCATCGTCATCATGTCGAACTTCAATCATGAGCGCTGGGCAATGGCCTGTTCCGTAATCCGGTGGATGCGCACCGTCACAGAAGAGTGCATCAAGTGGTCCAACCAGCGAATCGTCTTTGGCAAGCAATTGAACCAACAGCCAGTCATCCGGCAAAAGCTTGCAAAGATGATAAGTCTGACCGAAGCTTGCCAAGCACAGCTCGAGATCATCACATACCAAATGTGCAATATGACCTATGAACAACAATCGAAATTGCTTGGTGGTCCGATAGGTCTACTGAAGAGCTACGCCACGCGCTGTGCACACGACGTTGCTGACGACGCAGTCAATATTTTTGGTGGCCGAGGTTTGACACAAGGTGGTATGGGAACAGTAGTCGAGCAGTTTCACCGGACATACAAGTTCGATGCTATTCTCGGTGGCACTGAGGAGATTTTGGCTGATTTGGGTGTGAGGCAAGCTATGAAGCAGATGCCGAAGTCTATGTTGTAGACAGATTTGTGGTTCATGGCATTTGTGGGTCAAAGCCGTGTGTGCTTCCAAGCGCTTAGATCACAAGTTCTTCTGTTCTTGCTTCGAGTAGTATGGTGTTGTTTCTACTGTTACACAAGTATCGGCGGTCCCATGGTCTCATCTCACCGTATGAGATTGCTGGGACTCCCTGTTTCAACAGGCATTGCAATCAGACCTATTGTCACTTGGACACAGTGTAGTTTATCTTATGACTTTCAAAGGTTCTCTACACACAACACGTAGTTCCTGTATCTGTCTTGCTACCGAATCAACCCTATCGCGTGCCTCCGCCACTAAGTTGACTACATGAGGGGGTTAAGCAAAACTCAAACAAAGAAGTCATCGATCCGTTGCCTTTCAGCCTACCTATTGACTGTATGCAGTGGAGATGTCCAGCTGCCTCGAATGTAGCCGAATCGAAATTGAACAATGATCAGTATGGTGGTATCGTGGGAGATATCAGCACTTTCAACCCCACAAAACGTTGTGTTACACCACCTTTGAGCTGCCTCATCGGGAATGGTCTACATGAAGACCTTCCGTTCCTTTCATAGCGTCATATCCGCTTCTCATAGATACTGGGAATCCTGCAAACGGCTCACACCAATTGAATGATCTTCCTTCCAAGCAGTCCAGGATCATGGCTTCGTTCAGACCAGGTCGGCTATCTATGCTGACCTATAAAGTATGGACAGGTATACACATCGTTTCGTGGCACCGTGGTTTCATGGTCTCGCTCTATCACACGACGAACATCGAATCTTGGCCACCATGAGACTCGTCCTGTTATGCTCGCTAGCGTTGAATGCCTTCACACTGTTGTCCAGTGCTCAGGTGTCATCAAGCCCTAGCACATCCATCAATGGCACGAGCTTTCCATCTCTGTTCGAAGTTACAACAGAGGATCTCATCACCGGTCTTGAGCAAGGTCTCTTTACGAGTGTCGACCTCGTCAATGTAAGCTATCCTACTTCGTCCCCCATTTATCATTCTCACACCGTGTTCAGGCATACATAGCCCGCATTGACGAGGTCAACTCGACTCTCCGCGTAGTGACCCAGCTCAATCCAGATGCCTCCTCAATCGCAGCAACTCTTGATGCAGAACGTGCAAACGGTACTGTCCGTGGACCCCTTCACGGTATCCCCATCCTCATCAAAAACAATATCGCCACTGCCGATGCCATGGACAACACCGCTGGCTCATATGCTCTAGCTGGCGCAAAGGTGCCACGGGATAGTACTATTGCAGCAAAACTCCGTCAGGCCGGTGCTATCATTCTCGGCAAAGCCAACTTATCTCAATGGGCAAACTTCCGCTCGGACAATAGCTCCAACGGTTGGAGTGCTATTGGTGGACAGGTTGTTGGAGCTTACTTCCCTGGTCAGGACCCGAGCGGCAGTAGCAGTGGTAGTGCTGTATCAAGTTCTCTAGGACTTGCTCTGGCAACTTTGGGCAGTGAGACAGATGGGAGTATCATCAGTCCTAGCGATAGTAAGTATTGCAATTACCGCACTCGTTTTTCGTGCACAGAAGCGGAGTACAACCAGCAACAGCTAACTTCCAAACCAGTAAACAACGTTGTCGGCATTAAGCCAACCGTAGGCCTCACCTCTCGCGATCTCGTGATTCCTATCTCTCAACACCAGGATACCGTTGGCCCGATCGCCCGCACAGTCACCGATGCAGCTTACCTTCTCACCGCCATAGCTGGCTACAGTCCCTACGACAACTACACCTCTGCCATCCCCTTCCCCAACCACATAACACCCGACTATACCACAGCCCTAAACTTCTCCGCTCTCCGCGGCGCCCGCATCGGCATTCCCCGCAACGTCTTCGACACCCCCGCCAACCGCGCCTCCCCCTACGCCGCCATTCTCGAAACCTTCGACACCTACGCGCTCCCCGTCCTCCGCGCAGCCGGCGCAATCATAATAGACAACACAACCTGGCCAGGGTACAACCTCGAGCCCGCAAACGCCTCAACAATAGTCCTAAACAGCGACTTCATAACCGACCTCCCGGCCTATCTCTCCCAACTAACCCTCAACCCGCAAAACATCCACTCAGTCTCCGACGTCCGCAACTTCACCCAACACTTCCCGCTCGAAGACTACCCCGACCGGGACACAGCCGTCTGGGACAACGCACTAGACTACTACGCCGGCCAAAACAACACAAACCCCAACTTCTGGACTAACTACACTCTCCTCCAGTACCTCGCTGGCTCGCTCGGCCTAACAGGCTCTCTCACAAACCACTCTCTAGACGCGCTAATAATGCCAACATATTTCGCATCCCATTTCCCCGCTCTCCTTGGCAGTCCAGTCATCAGCGTACCGCTAGGATCTTACCCAAACGGGACAAACGTCACGATGAATTCCAGAGGTGATCTCAACGAGACGGGTCCCGGGATTCCATTTGGATTATCGTTTATGGCGGAACGATTCAGTGAGATGAAGTTGATTGGGTTGGCGTATGCGTTTGAGCAGAGGACTAATGTTAGGGGGAAGGTTGCGCCTTTGGCACAGAATTTGCCGAGAACGGAGATTGTGGACGTTTTGGGTCGGAAGGAGAGGCAGACGAAGGGGAGAGCGAAGCTCTGAATGGGCGGGGTAAGGAGATTGATACATTGTGTATGTGTTGAATGATTGGGGCTGCCCTGATCTTTATCGTTAACGGAGAGTTGCATTGGGCAGAATTGGACTAAATTAAGCTGAATGAGTACCATATACGTGTTAAGGTACTGGTTGCATCGTTTCCTTCCCTCCGTCTCGTTCGCGCTATTCAACAATAGCTCTTGACAGATACCATGCGACGAGTGCTCGACAATCTGCACCTGGTTCCCGGCTGATCTCAATTTACGATTAATACTGCCGTATTTGCATTTAACATCCACGGCATCCAGCAAGAAAGCGTATCTCTATGACTGACACTGGTTATCCTGGTGCAAGATATCATACTACACTAGTGAAAAGGTCGCTTGATTCAATAATTAGCTATTCGATAAAGGTTAGAGGGCAGGAGATACAGGTGAACCCTACTGTACCTAGTACACGTAGCGTGAAAGGAGCGGAATTATACATCAGGACATATGGGGTAATACTGATCCAATTTATTGCTTGTGCGGGTTGACACTCCTGGTTTTGAAGTGGGAGCTATGAGTGGTAGAGAGGAATGATGGAGCTAGAAGGGAGATTGAGAAAGGTCAAATCTGCTGCAGAACGAATGGATGAACAGTAATGGGAACTGGCTGTCTCAATGGCATGACTACACCTATATTTGAATCAGTCCTGAAATCATGGGGGTGCTGGAGCTCTTGGCTTTATTCCTCACTCGCTGTTGCTTCTTGTCTGACGCTACAAAGACTGATGTTGAAGAGGGGTTCACATCATTGTGAAAAGCATTTGTGCAGATGCGTGCGCCTGACCAATCCATGATCAACATGATGTATATACTGTACAGCTTCCGCTCACGAAATGCAGGGAATCGATCTGTAACGCCGATACCTGCCCCGACTAGGCTGTTAAAATATCAATACCGCTGATATCCTCGACCACCATACGGACTCGTCATCTGGGGCATGTGGTATCCATGATTACCAATACCAACAGGGGCCTGCCGCATATTCGCAATCTTCTCCTCTCTTTGTCTGCTCATCTCAGCACGGAAAGCCATCAATTCGGTACGGTCTTTTTCGAATTTGGCATCCTCACGGAGTTTCTCATGCTTGCCTGCTCGCCGTTGCTTGAAACAGCAGAATATAAAAACAACCGCGGCGATTGCAGCGACACTAAGGACTGAAGCCGCAATGCCGATCTTGGCCCCTTTGCTTAGGCCATTCCATTTTTGTTGCATATTCTGCGAGGACGAACCGCCGTTACCGGCGTCGAGTTGGATGGCTTTGCTGGTGTCGTTGTTGACTTGAATTGAGGTCATGTCACCACTATGGTCGCCATAGGTATACTGTGTTCCCGTGCTGGCATCGCTAACACGGACCGACTGAACGTACATATTGAAGGGCGCTTTGGAGTAATCTGTTTCACCGCCTGCCCATTCGATGGTGTACTTGTCGTTCTTGCTGTCACCACCAGCCCAGATGCCGATGCGCACATCTGAGGGCGTTTGTGGATAGTTGTGGCCGCCGTTTGCGTCTTCGTACTTCAGAGTCCGCACTATCTGGCTGTCTATGTAGAAGTCTAACTTCTCTTTGGACCAGTCGAGGGTGTAGTTGTGATATTCTTCTTGTGGATTACTGATCGGGTGCCAGACAGCTCGATCGTACGAAGTGGTATTACCCTTACCAAAATAGTTGCTCTGAACATGAGTATCATTGCCGCCAATTAGTTCCCAATCAATCTCATCGAGAGTGTCTGATAGGACCACGATGGAGGAAACAATACCCTGACCTGAGGCAGCCTTCATGATCACCTCAACCTGGCCGAAGAAGATGTAAAAGTTGGACTTGACAGTTGGAGTGTCACCTCTGGTGTTAATAGTAAAAGCTGCACCGTTGCCATCATACGTTGCTTTTCCTGCTGTCCAGTTCCACACTTTGTTGCTGGTTTCATACTGTGCGAAATTGATCGAGTAGTTAGAGATTCCTAGACCTTGATCTGGGGAACATGTCGCATTCATGGGATTACAATCGGAAGAAATTTGCGCCAATATCGTTGTACATAATGCCAGTATTGCTGAAACTGTGTATGTGAAGAGCCTCATTGTCGCTTTAAAGATTGGGGCAGCGCTTTGTGAATCGTTTGGATGGAGTGATAGTTATGCCTGACGGGCGCTTCGCAGGGCGAACTTGAAAGATTGTGCAGATTACTTGCCAACAAGATGATGAGGCGCGTACTCACAATAGATATTGAAATGCACAAAGTGACAAGTAGTATGTGAAAAGAGTGACTAACTGCTCACAGACCAGTGCGAGACAGATGATTAGAAAGAAGGGTACGATGAAGGACTTGGACGACAATGTAGGGAACGTCTTGCTGAAGAGCAGTAGGACGGAGGCTTGTAGAGGTGTGGTGAAGGAAATTAGAAGTGCTGTTGTAAATCGACACGGCTTAACCGTGAAACACCAAACGATCAAGATGGTCCAACCAGACAGCGCTGTGAATGCAGGTGGGCGTTCCGAGTCTACCAATCAGCTATGCATTTGGCTGCGGTAGGCGATAGTGCGACACGGCTTGGTTTGCTTCATTCTCCCTTACTGGTGCTACTGCTACCGAAGTTGTCGGCGGCATACATTTAATCGTTTCATGTTACTATCACGAGTCTACTGTCAGAGGCAGAAGTGTTGCTGGTTCTCCTTGTCAAGTACTGTAGTGGTTGCAAGCTTAGACTTTGGACAATTAACGGAACGAGCCATCCTGACCCTGGTCTTAGACGCCTGCACTGTACCTCGCATTAGCCCTAAGCCTCACGAGCCACAGATTCCATCACTGCACGCAGAATTGAATCCTTGTCTCAGGCACGCATTACGACAAGGTACAAGAGTTCAGGCACCTAAGACATACCTTAGGTACTCAGCGTCTCGAATGCCGTCCTTCGCATAACCACGCGACCATCGATCTGTCAAAGCGCGCACGAGCTGGAAGCCAACAATCATGCATTGTGCTAGTAGCTAGGTACCATAGCTCGGTCGTGCTAACTATCTAAATCAACACCATGCCACCAATCCGCCGCTATCTGCGCATCTCCAAATACTCAGTCCTTGAATGCCGCATCTTTCTCGAGAACCCCGCTGACGGTCCACGATGGCTCCTAAACCCCGGTGATCCCGCTCTACCTCGCATCTTCGAAGCCGTCAAACCGCTCGTGCTTCCCAAGTTAAAAGAAGAGAATGAACGGGCAAAGGGCAAGGGTAAGAAGAAGAAAAGCGTCAAAGATGTCATTACGAAAGACGACTTCGAGGTCAGCGTGTTTTTGACAGATGTTTCGGTCAAGCATAATCTGGTCGTCAAGGACAAAACTTTTGATGAAGGGAAGGATGCGCAGGGTAGTAATACAAGAGCTAATCCTGTTGTACTGCGCGAAGATAGCGATGACGAGAGCGACCTTGCACGGATACCCCAGGCGCAGGATGATGAGGAGGGTGTGGTTGTGACGGGGCACGTTTTGGGGAGGGCTCAGGAGGATGACAAGAAAAAGCTAGGCCTCAAGACCACATACTCTGGATTTGCAATTTGGGGCAAAGTGTTATGCTTGCTCGTGGAACGAAAAGGCGGTCCTGGAAAGAAGTCTTCCAGCAGTGTCGATGGTGGTGGTCAAGCTTTGATGCAAGATTGGATCACTACGAGTCAGCTACAGCATGAGGATCAAGAGTGAACAGAGTTGGTATGGTAGTGATGTGCTTCATTCCTACTAAACTCCTTACGTCGAACAACTCTAGTATGTACATTGCCGTTTCGTCGTGAAGCAAGATATCACCACCTTATGGACTTGCCATCGACCATTGCTAGACACAGCCACTCGACTCACTGGTAGCCTCTATCAGAACAACGCAATGCAAAGCTTGTACGAGTTACTCGAAATCGCAAGCTTGGTTTTCACCATACCGCTCACCTCAACCACATTCTGTTAGCAGTAGTATGCTTATCGTGCTTGAACGTCAGAAAACGCGCTGCCTTGAAGCGAAGAATCGTTGAGCCGCCTTGTCTGGGTTTGTGCACCAACACGCAGAGGCCTCCAATTTGCGAGATGGTGACTGAAATTTCAGGCGCGCTCCGTGATGAAGGAGGGATGCTACAGGGCTTCAAACTAACCAACTGGCTCCACATTGCTGGCCAAGCTGTGGTCAGCTCTGACGCTTCTTGAAAGTCGCACTCCATCATCTTTTCGGATGAAAGCCACTGGAGCTCCGCAGCTCTGTCATGTGTTTGTGTATAGTGTCTAGCAAGGATCATAGACAGGCCATAGTCTTTGCATGGATCAAAATGGACTTTGGTTTCGTGTAGGTTATAGTGGTCCCAAAATCAATGGGATATTGTCCGGAAGTCAATAACGAACTTTGACTTACATACGCACTTCTTTGCAGATTATGGAGTACTAGATGCTTGTTCACCAACCCCAACTCATTCGAATTCGTGTCATAAGTCGCACGATTTGATGCCACTGCTGTTACCAGTACCAGCTGACGGTAGGTCCATGATAGAACAGAGATCGTGGTATCATGGATGACGAACCTAGAGGGATCTTAGCAACTGCAAAATTGAATGGTATAGTGCTGTATGGCTATGCGAGGTGAAGGTTAGGGGAATATGTTTAAATTCGTGATTTCGGTTCTTTTTCAAAATGCCCCCCCGGCCCAGGTGAAGAGTGAACAAGTAATCCAGAAGAGGCAGAGTGTCACGAGGTGATCTTGGTAAGTGGATTTGTATCGGTAAGCTGTTACAGTAGACTCCTTTTCCAAAAGGTCACTCGTGGCGGGCTGAGAACACAGTACATCTACTGTATCAAGGGGGAAGTGATTTGTAGGACAATAACTCTCAAGGACTCCTCGGAGCGGCGGGGCTCGATCCGCTCGTGCCTTGTCAATCAAATCATGGAGACCCCTTGCATCAGTAATTTCGAAGTCGATTGATTGGCTTTTGTTCTCCGTAAAGACCTTCTGGAATCTCTGGAAGCTTTGTCTACACTTGCCGCAAGCGGTAATTTCAGAAGACTGCCACCGCTGGACGAGTCGCGATAACCGAGAGTCCACATTTCACACGTGGGAATCGGTTCCTGACGCCAAGCTGGAGATGGAAAGTGTGGGTGGAATGGACCAGCCAATGATTGGGCATGGCAAAACAGTCTTTACTTCTCCAGTTTCTTCACCGCCCGGGTAACAGCGAATCTCCCGATGTAAAGATATATGCAGGGGCTGGTTTGGAGTGCAGCAAACATGCTAGGACAGACTGATAGATCTTGCTGATTTTCTTTGTAGCCTGAAGCCAGGAGCATCAGTGTATGCAGAAGCAATCTTGGTTGTCACAAATTCATGTTGAAGAAGCCAGTTGCATGAAGGCGTCAATGTTGCACCAAAATTCCCTCGCATGACCTGCATAGAAACACGAACGCCTCTCGAAATGAGCCACACGCATGATCATGGCAAGTCGTATCATGGAGGACTACCGAGTGTGACGCTCAGCTAGTCTTGCTAGTGTCCACGGAACGAGCTGAGACCCAGCGGCAATGCCGCACCCAAAGTTAGGAGAAATGTGCAAAGCTTTGTAAAATTTTCGTGCCGAGGCCTATGCAGCCACATTCACTTACATTGAGCTTCCAAAAATTCCATCTTCTACGGAGTACTGTAGTGAGAGTTAGGACTTGTGAAACGAAATACGAGACCACCGTTGTCTTTCATCGTGTGGCAGGTGAGGGGTTGACTCCGACCACGTGTGAAGCTTGAATACTCTTGAGAAGCGACAACATGGTCTGTGGCTGATATTTCTGACGTCGTCATCGCCGATGACATTGTAAGGATATCGATCAACTTCTCGCTGAACACCAGCAGACTTTGCATGAAGTCACAGAGCATGAAAACGAGAAGCTACCTCATTCTGAAACAGACACCAAGGACGACCCCGAGAGAAAAACTTAATTCTGCACTGGGATGGACGACCGCTCGAGTGTATGATTCGACAGTTGAGCGAACTGCATTGCACGTTGCGCCGGTTCCTGATGATCACGCACCGTTGGTGGCGAAGGTCAAACCTGAAACACGATCTTCGGAGGATCAGGAGGAATGGAGCAAAAATCTTTTGCCTTCTGCCAGTGCACAAGAATAATACTGTAGTTTTGTGAGACCTTGATGTCTTGGTGACGAAGCTCACAAACAAGCAACAAACTCATTGCCATTCCTGCATCTTGACGTGCGACTGGAGTAACATGACGGCTGCTGCAAATCCTCGAAGATTGCAGGAGTTGAGTACTGGCAGACGGATAGCACCGCAACGGTTTTCCGGACTCTGGAATAAGCTGACCTTTGAACAAGGATGATGACCTGTCTAGCGCAAAATAACCCATTTGTCCAACCATTCAGCTTGCTTGCGCACACTTGCGTGCAGGTCAGCTGCCTTCACACCGGAAAAGTAGTAAACGTGCTTTGAGGTTGACATCTCGTCAATCCTGGTGAGCTGAACACTTGGAGGATGTCAGCACTTGCTGAGAAACATAGGACTGGTGGACTTAAGCGCGTTGTGATTCCGTGCCAATAGGATAGACAAACGTGCCCGGCAATTATATCCATCTGGCACCAAGAAAGGACTTGAAATCGAAAAGGCACGCTGGTTCGCTTAGCTTTCGAGAGCCGGAAGTATAAGCAAAAGCGTTGCAAAACAGTCGTGGACATTCCAAAGCCGAACCATTTCCATGTAATCTGTGCCATGCTACGTGACGAATCACCTCTTTTGAGGTCGAAAGTAAAAAATAGCTTGCTGGTAAAAGAGAATTCGGATCCTGCAGGTGACAGGCGATAGGCAACAGGCGACAGGCAATGAGCTACATCTTGCCTGTTTCTGCTGTTGCCAGTTGTCTCGATTTCGGCTGTGCGAGCTACGAAAGGATTGGTTTTTCTGGCGGGCAGCGGTGACGACAAGTCTCTCGTTGGTGCACACGTTTTTTCGATTAGTCGCGATTGAAACTTGCTCGGTGAGTGCGGCGGTTGTAAGCGTGGGTGTAGACATCAGTAATTTCCTCCTTGGGAGAATGAAGCAGTGCAAAGCGGGCCACGCAGGGCTAAGGGGAGGTGACCCAGCGACTTGGGCAAGCTAGCGACACTAAAGTTCGTGGCTAAACCAGATGCTTTGCGCAGCCCCCTGGTCCGCTGAATGGATACCCGTCTTTGCTCGTAGGCGTGCTTCAAACAGCTTCAGAGCCAAAGTTGATCGCACGTCGTGCAGTTTCACAAGCTGAGGTGTCAGCTGGCACCCCTGTAACCTCAGACCGCTCTTGTTCGAGACCCACAAAAGTGACCTCGTGAAGTGAACGTCGTCGCTCGTCACCATTTCTGGCCGAATCTAAGTTTGTGGATTCCCGAGCCTGAATCCAGGTTTCCTTCGATATATGAACTGTCGTCCCGGCTTCTGGAAGCAGCAACTCTCTCTTCAACTGTAACAACACCGAGAATCACTCTCATATAATTCTAAGCCGAGCTTCATCAAAGACAACTCCAAAAACAACAAGCAACCAGCCAGTACTAGACAACTCCCGCATAGTCATCATCAACACTACTACAAGTCCTCACGACCTCATCATCAATATGCCTACAGGATCGAAATTCCCCCCTTGTCCAGGACCACCACCAAACAGACCACTTCCGTCGCTTCCAAAGAAATATTAAGCAGAGGGACAATACATCAGTGCCAACATAGGTTACGGATCTTTCTCCGCTTCAAGAGAACAACTACAATATTTTGAGTTCGGCCTCGGGCACGTCTCGTGATGCGTTGCAGCAGAGCAGAGCTTCTAGAATATGTGTCATGTCAGAATTTCGGGTGACATGGATCATGCATGTACGAATTGCAGTAATGAGCACTGGGAACGAGTGATCAAAGAGTGCCGCTATGCTGCATGCTGCATGATGTGCTGGCACGAACAAACACCACAACTTGCCGCATGAACTGCGTGAGACTGTCAAAGTCAAAGCACTCAGCAGCAAATGCCGATGCGTTCAAGTCTTGCATTGCTTTAATCAGCTGAGCGCTTGACCCTTCTCCAATCAACCAAAACCATCCCTGTCATATTCAGACCTAATCATTACACCACACACCCCTACCCTAGCAACTCGGCACCGACTCTATCACATGTAACAACATTATTCATACAACAATTCTCCCCCATTCCTGGTGGATGAGACATTCACTACAACGCTTTCATTGGCAGGCCATGTCTGCAAGTTTGTTCTAAGAGGAGGTTACCTGCCATTGTCTCATTTTTCAATTCTCAATATACCCAAAATTTTGCAACTGTATTATAGGAACGAATAACGTTTGACGAGGAGCAGGAGCAAGAGAGTGTGCTAATAGCCATACGTCTTTGAGAGCGAGGTCGATTATCAGTTCACTTCGAGCGAGTACAAATATTTTTGTATAAGAAGCTGTATACCATTATTCTTGAGATAATGATAATTCAAAACTCATTATTAGCACCGAACGCTCCCGCATCTTTCTTTGCGATTTTGCACTCTCCTACAAGATATCTATGGTTTTACAGTTGTTTGAATAACGCAGTAGACCAAAGAATGTGCACTACTTGAATTGGGCACAGCGGCGCAGTGATTATCATGCGCGGGATGACTACGGAATGTTGTCAAGAAAGTTGATCACGAGAGCTCTTCGTCCTTATTCCTGGCCTGCCCTGCCCTGCCAGTCTTGCAAGGGGTGAGTTTGCGAACACACCATTTGTATCACTGTAGCAGACGTCCTGCACTTGGCTCAATCCTACGTATTTAATCTTTTCGCGGTAAGCATGTGCGATAGCACCCTAGCTAGCCTTCAAGACATTCAAGTTTCGACCGCTGCCCACACGACACCGCAGTAACATTGTGCAACACTAAAAGTAGACGCGCCCTTCCTTACACAATGGACCGTGAAGGTCAACCCGAATTCATCAGGTAGCACTGCGGAGTAATTATCCCAGACTCTCGAAACTCAACCTGAAGAATCTGCTTCGACTGATAGTGCATGCAGGAACTTTCAACCTTGGTGCCCTGGCAGAACTTGGCCGTGCAACTTTGTTTATGCGAAAAACGATCCAATTGGACCATCGAAAAGTACCTACCTGAGCGAAGTCTATCTGGCCGTTATACCCGGCCAACAGCTGCTACAAAGTTCATTAAGCCTTGTGCCCAAGTCATTGAGAACGGTTTTTGGTCGCCGTGCTATTCTTTCGGTGCGGTATCACTCCGAATGTCGCAAGACGTGGCGACCAAGACGTTGCCTCATACCACAATTCTCGGCAATTTACTGTACATACAGTAGGCACTAGGGCCGGCAGTCGTATCCTGCGCAAGGTTCCCTCCCAACTCCTATGGGCCGGAATCTGGACGTTAACAGCAACCATACATTCTCAATCTTGTCAGATACACTTGGATCAGACAGTGTAATAACCTGTTGTTATGCTTAGCAGTCTCTTGCTGCATAAGAAATCTTGATCCGTGTTTCAACGACCGCGTCCCAGATATTGAGTGGAAATATCCGGAATTCCAAACAGATACGGCAACGCGGCCTCATTCAGATCGATGATTTGCCCACTTATTATACGATTGATCACCGCAAATGACGGTACCAAGTACCTCAAGACAGTTCCACCTTATCCGGCACATCCAGCACTTTATCTACGTTAAGCACGCCATACACAAAATAGTCGCTGGATCCTCTAAACGAGGTCGTGCAAAGGACCTTCATGGCACAGTAAGTCACTCTCTGCTCATGCATATCCTCAGCCACACTTCCGAACGAGCAATATCAGTTAGTAGCAAAATTAGCTGCAGAGGAAAATGAAGCAATCTTAAGTCCAATGATAGAGTTGGATGTCCATGTCGTCACTCGATCATCGGTATTGCCATTCATTGGCTATCTAGCGAAACAAGCCTTGGAAATCGCAAGATAAACAGGACCTAGTCTTTGCGCCCCCAGCCGCAAAACGGAGAGGTTAGGCCTTGTTATGCTTTTCTCGTTGATTGCGCGTCAAGTCATCGAATCCCGAGTGCCAACAATTGGCAAACTCAGTTCTACGCCGCCACCTCCAACCGACGTCGAAGCCACACTGAAAGATATGGACCACATGCCATGCTGTGACATGCGTTTGTCTATGTTGGGCCTCTGCTTCATGTTCCTAGTTTCTTCACAACAACATACGTTTGGGCTGCTCTTTCCTTGACTTTCGTTATAGATGCAGGCCGTGACATAGGAACTCACTCGTTTACTTTCTTGTCCGTGGCTTTGGGGAAGATAACGTGAAGCACGTCAATTCGCAATCTTTGGTTAGCCTACCATGGCTTCTTTTTGGACTTCTTTACTTGGGTCCTCATTAATATCTGTTGTCGTTGCGCAAAACACTCTCAGCATACAGCTGACAAACTCACTACCTACATCACACTCGGACTTCATCAATCCGTCCTTTGCGGGATTTGGCATCGAACCGTCAAACCTATTCTCCTTTACCGGATATGACACGGCAAACGCTTTGACATTTAACCTACTCGGCAATCTTCAGAACTACACTGGAGCTCCGCCACATCTAAGAATAGGAGGAAACACTCAGGACTACATGGTGTACAGCGCGAGTCAGAATCAATGGACATATATCAACAACCCAAATTCCGTCGGCCAAGGAGCCTATGCCAGTGACTCGATGCTGATAGGGCCCAGATTCTTTCAAGCTGCGAACAGGTTTGCAAAGGGCACTCCGGTGACGTGGGGCTTGAACCTCGCGTACGAACAGTCAGACTATATCGCGCGGATCACTCAGATGGCAAGCTTGGTGATCCAAAATTGCCCGAACCTGGACTTGGTGTCCTTCGAAATCGGCAACGAACCAGATTTGTATTTGCAGAACGGCTTTCGAACAGGATCCTGGAGTGGTCAAACTTACGCCCAGCAGTGGTTGGACCGAGCCAGTGCCATCTATCAACAGGTGTTGAAGCCGAATAATCTGCAGAGCAATTTCTTCGAGCCCGGCACTACGGCATCCACGATCGGCACGACCTTCCAGATCAACGATCTCTACACAACCGCTGATATTGGAATTCAAGCCAATGGCTCAAGTAATTCCTACATCGCGTCATGGAATCAGCACGACTACTACTATTATATTGGAGTGTCGACGTATCCCCTGACCCTCTACGAATTCATGACTTTGTCAACCACGAACGATCAATTTGTGTCATGGACGCAGCAGATCCAGCAAGCAGCAGCCACACCTTATGGATATGCTCTACGGGAAATGGGTGTGGTGGGACCGATCGGTTTGGAGGGCATCACGAACACATTCGGTGCGGCTCTGTGGTCACTGAACTGGTTGTTCTACATGGCAACGTTGAATATCTCATCGGTCCAGCTACATATGACGGATAACAGTAATGCCAGTGCATGGCAACCCATATATGCCTATAACCGACAACCATTCGTCAGGCCGATCTACTATGGTATCGCTGCCTTTGATCAAATCATTGGCGGTTCCTGTCAGGCACAAGTTTCCACTTATGCCATCACAACCTACCCTGGTGACTACGGCGGCCGACTGACTGCATACTCCGTCTATCAAGCTGGTAAACTTGCCACGATCGTGGTCATCAACTCCAACATGGCCAATGTCTCGCAAACCAACAAGGCAAGTGTAACTGTCCAATTGAGCCTACCAACATCATTGGCTGGTCAAGTATTGCATCTGGCTTACCTGACCAATACTGGTGCCGATGCCACAGCTAACACAACATTTAATGGAATCAGCTACGAAGAAAGCGGCACCGGTCTGCCAACCACGGTCAGCACTACTGACCAAACGGTTACGATTGCTAGTGACGGCAGCGCTAGCTTCACTGTCCGAGATACTCAGGCCATTGTAGCTAACATTGGGTCAAAAGTTGGAAACGTGGCGGTTAATTCTGCAGCATGTGCTGCTCTTGCAACGAGATCACCAGGAGTTGGATCCACAGTATCGACTTCCTCTAACAGTGCGAAAAGCTCGAATGCTGCTTCGTCCATGCGACAAAGCACCTCAGCAACAGGAGCGACGACGGCGGCGGCCACAGCCACAAACGGGATCATGAGACTTTCATCAATCATCTTCAGCACTCTAGGAGCAGCATTCGCTACTGGTGCACTTTTGCTTTGGACTTGATTGGACGGTCAGCCATAGTGGTTAATGAGACAGATTTCTCACGGGCGTACAGGATGACACGAGGTTACGACTTCTTCTTGCCCTCAGAAGGGCTGTTTGATTCGGAATTTGCACGCTACAAGCTTCACGGGCGTTGGTCGAGTTTATGGCTTAGTCTTCGGAGGCATCTGACAGTCTCCATCATTAAATGCATATACGGGTACATAGAAAGAGAAAAGTGCTGGAACAGGGTCAGCACCGGAGCCTTGCATTTAGGATCCTAGACTACATACACATCTAATGATTAAAGTAGTATCATTACAATGCTTTTCGTACTCTATTTCAGCTTGCTCGAATAGTGTCGCACTGCACATTATTAAGCTATGTTGCGCAATGTTGGCTCAATATTCCTCCGATCAACCAAAACAATTGATAGCTTCTACGCTGTAGAAACCGGTAGCCAAGCATTACTACTTTACTCCATTGATCCAGATAGCAATTTAGCCCTGCCGCGGCTCGCAAACATGGAACCCCATGTCAAAGCTGCACTCGTTTCGAAAATGTTGGCTTCGCGACATCAAAATATTGTGCCTCGAAAAGAGATATAACAATTCTCATGACCAATCTCAACACCATGGACAATATTGATGGGCAGTAGTCTGCGTGGTCCGTCAAGGTCTTGCACCTGTAAGTGGGCAAGCATAAGCCTGCTACTACTACGAACTCAGGATGGACGATACAGAAACCTCGCCTGCACCCAGACCTCGCTCTGTTCGTGGTGGTCTAACGGATTTCCTTCCACTACAGCCAGATGGAGATCGCGATCACACTCGTGGGCAGCGGGTGCCCTCCACTAATCAGTCTCGTTCCTATACCAATCTATTTAGCTTAGCACGGACCAGCACCCGTGGTCGAGCAGTTTCCGCCTCCAGCGACGATATGGATCCCATGCTGGCACCTGCAAGTGATATGACTGCAACGCCCGCTCGACGCGCAACGCTGAAGCATCTGACATCGGTATATGACCATATAGATGAGCGGAGGAACACACACGGTGCGGATGTTCTTATGACACCACAGATGAGGAGTATGCGCCTGATTGGTAATACCAATCCGAGGTATCGCTGGCAAAGATACTACAAGACCCCGGAGCAATTGAAGGGATTCTCGAAGCCGTTGCGGCAGTACTATGAACGAACCAACTATCTTATCGCGCACTACCTCTACATCGATCGGCTGCTAGATTCGACTTTGGTACATAATCTGATCGGGGAATATGACCACCCACAAATGGAGTTGAGCGCGATTGTCGAAGAGTACGGGTCACCTACGATTGACGGAATGACAATGACAGAAACACCACCTGCGTCCGAGCCCAATAGCAACAAAAGTAGCACGACAGATCTACCGAAGGCGCAGCCCGTTACCACAAAACTGAAACGAACACCAAAGAATCTATACAAATTGCCAGATGAACAAAGTCCACTGTTGCCCATGGATACCGAAATGGATGCTGAGGCACAAGCGGAGGATTTCCCCGATGTACCTTTTGTGGATGAAGATGATCTTGATTCGGGGTCGTCAGTTGTGACGATGGCAATCTACATCAACTTGGTTGCGAATATTGTGCTGCTGGCCGCAAAGATAGCGGTCATTGTGCTGACGGATTCGTTGTCTGTGCTTGCATCGCTGGTTGATGCAGTGCTGGACTTCCTTTCAACTGCGATCGTGTGGGTAACGACATATTTAATTGGACGGCAGGATCAATACGCATATCCAATCGGTCGGCGGCGTCTTGAGCCTGTAGGCGTTCTAGTGTTCAGCGTTGTCATGATCACGTCGTTCTTTCAAGTCGGATTGCAATGTCTAAGGCGACTGACGAGCGACGACCGCAGCATTGTGGAACTTGGGGTTCCCGCTATTGCCATTATGTTGAGCACCGTCGTGATCAAGGGATTTTGTTTCATATGGTGTCGACTCATCAAGAACAGCTCCGTCCAAGCCCTTGCTCAAGATGCCATGACGGATGTGGTATTCAATACTTTCTCCATCATTTTTCCTCTGATCGGGTTCTACGCGAAGATATGGTGGCTCGATGCGCTCGGTGGCCTGCTGCTCTCGATGTATGTTATCTTTAATTGGTCGATGTCTGCGTCTGGGCATATCAGAAACCTTTCCGGAGCAGCTGCAACGGCCGACGAGCGGAACATATTGCTTTATCTCACCATGCGATTTGCGAAGACGATACGATATATACAGGGTTTACAGGCATACCATGCAGGTGACAAGCTCAACGTTGAGGTAGATATTGTACTCGACGAAAACATGAGTTTGAGGGACAGTCACGATTTGGGCGAGAGTCTACAGTACGTACTGGAAAGTGTGCCGACTGTTGATCGAGCGTTTGTCCACAGCGATTACAAGAGAGAAAACCTGCCGAGTCACATGAATCAGCAGGGTTGATCAGGGATCAAAGAACAAGGAGGGAGTGGATTAAACCAGCATAGACTACATACGTAGACGACAGACGTACATTATCTGTAATACGTGAATACATTCATTTCGATCGCGAATAAATATCCACTTTTCTACAAACCGACAATGAGATTCATTTGTACTGGACGTCTCACTAGGGGTTGTACAATTCTTCGTGTGTTATATGCTTCCGAATAACGAGAATCCCAAGATACATATTCATAAACTATATAGTATTACGGTTGAGATCTTGTGTACCCACGTTCAGCACTTCAAGATCGTGTCATACTGTACAGTAGTGATAGGTATCTTCTTTTGCGAATATCGCACGAGGGCAAGGCTCCGCAGCAGCCTCGTCGTTGTGCGAGCACCGAAGTGCAAGCTCTCGCATATTCATTTCACCTTCACGATCCTCATTGTCTGTGCATCAACAACTCTGTGCATATCAAAGTCCATAAAACGATTGTGCACCTGAGGGGCATGGTAAATTGAGTCGAGATACCACTCGGGAAAATCCGTTGGCAGCAACATTCAAGCCACGGCCTTTAAAATACCAATACAGGTCGATCATTCTCGTCTGAACAGACCACAACAAGATGCTCGCCGCGAACAGCCTCAGCAGACTCGCTCAAGCCTCACGATTACCTCTACAGACCAAATGGACAAGTATCTTCTCTAGGAAGACTGCCACCTCAACACCATTCTTCCGAAGCATATCATGTCTATCTTCAGTACGACCATTCATCAGATTTCCCTGGAGTTCATCAAGACGAACACAAAACGTGACGACCGTTGAACCATCGCAATGTTGCGCGCATACGCATAGAGGTTTACTCGCACAGACACGAGGCATGAAGACGAGATCCAGTGTGAAGCGACTATGTGAAGGCTGCAAGCCGGTCAGGAGAAAGAATAGGGTATACATCATCTGTGACCGGAATCCGAAGCATAAGCAGAGACAGGGGAAATGAGCGGTGCAAGATCATGGGTCTAGAAGATGGGACTTGACGGATAAGAAGGGAATCGAGGATTGGTTGGGCAAAGGCAGTTTCAAATGTGTATATTACGGAGTGGCTGAGCGCAGCATCATATTGGGGGGCCTGACTGAAGAGATTGAGATCTCAGTGCTTGCAACTTGCAACACACGCGGGTCTTTGATGTCGTCCCTCCGACGAAGATGAACTTGCTTGAGACGAGTTCGAGTACCTGCACAATACCAACACTCGATGTTCGATATAGCTACACGGATACATACGTGTTCAATAACGGCCCGCGTAATATGAGCTCCTTCGCTACCTAGGTAGGTAAGCAACAAAGTCCTTGCTTGCCCAAACTGTTTCTCCTGTCAAGACCTGTTAATGCACCTATCGCTCATCCACAGGTCTTGATTTGCTTCATTACGCATTCCGCTGCCAGAACTGTCATCTCTTCAATTGCTTCTTTACAGTCCACTCTCATCACTGCCCTGGTATCCGAAGAAGTCGAGCATGTAATACCTCCCTAATGTACACCCATCACGCGTGCCAAGAGCATAAAACCTTACCATGACCATTACCACGGGTGAGGAGTTTCACTACCACACCAGCAGATTTCGAGCAGCGTCTTTTCAGGAGCTTTGATCAGCGGACATCATCTACATCCCATCCCCAAAGAACCAGCCACGTAAGATGCGGCTTTTAAATCTATAGGAGTCGTTTCGTAATTGCACCCAATGTAGTCTACTTGAGATAAAGCCCCAACATCACCGTCCCATCCACCCCCCATCAACAGTCAAAACCTCCCCACTTACATACGCACTCCCCCTCCCCGCCAAAAACACCGCCACACCCTTAAAATCCTCCGGCCCCGCCCACCTCCCCGCCGGAATCCGATCCAGAATCGTTTTCGATGTCACCGGATCGCTAGTCAGCACTTGCGTCAACTCGGTCGCGACCCAACCCGGTGCTACGGCGTTGACGTTGATTCCGTGGCTGGCCCATTCGTTTGAGAGGGCTTTTGTGAGTTGGCCAACGGCGCCTTTTGTGGCGGCGTAGGCGGGGATGTTGATGCCGCCTTGGAAGGTTGTTAGGGAGGCTATGGTTATTATGTTTCCGCGGTGCGGTGGGCTGGATGATGTGGATGAGGGTGTTGATGTGGGAGTGCCGGGGCGGGTGAGCATGTATGCGCCTAGATCGCGCGTGAGAGTGAAGACTGAGGTGAGGTTTACTTGGAGGACTTCGTCCCAGTCGGATTGGGGGAATGCGTGGGCTGGACGACGGCGTTGGATGCCGGCGCTTGAGATTAGGATTGAGGGGTCGTGGCCGTCTGCGAGGATGCGCGGCGTGAGTTGGGTTACTGAGGATTGGGAGGTTAGGTCGCAGGTGTAGATTGTGCATTTGCGGGAGAGGGAGAGGATGGCGTTGTGGGTTGTTTTGTTGGATTCGTCGCGCTGGGAGGGGGTGTTAGTAGGGTTTTGGAAGGATTAGGTATATGGTTGGGGGTGAATGGCTAGGGTGTAGAGTATGGGGAAAGAAGGTATTGGAGGCAGTACTTGTATTAGGATGATATCTGCTCCTGCTTCGGCTAGGGCTATGGCTATGGCAGCGCCAATGCCACGAGTTCCGCCGGTGACCACGGCTGTTCTACCCTCTAAGGAGAACATTGATGGGAAAGAGAGGGGAGATGCCATGCTGGCTATTGTTTTCAAGACCGCTGGTGGTGTCGAAGGATAACGTGTCTGTCTTGTCCACGCTTCAGCACTTTGCTGACCTCGTTAAGCGACTGTCACTCTGAACTGAACAGTCCAGTGCAGAATCCTGGATATCCGAGGTAACTAAACCACTAGCTCATATAATGCAATACGAAGGAGTTGAGGTGCTCGCAGTATTCGCAGATCGTGTAGAAAAGGGTGCTGATGTCAGGAGCTACTCTCATATGCAAGACATTTGGATAAAAAGCTGTACGCACTCGGCATCTCAGGTGTTCCAGGAATGATAACATGTACTCATTCACTCAGCTCACCTACGGAGCACGAGCAAAAGCACTCCGATCGTTCTCCAACTCAAGGAATACCTACTCCGTGTCTGTACAATAGTCGTCATGTTGTTAAATGGTCAGACACAATGGCACAGTACCGGCTTCAACAACACAATGGTACTCTCCAGTCTTTTCATCACGACGCGTTCCCTTTCGCGAAATACACGGTCAGCTTGCAAAGGTGAAAGGCTCAAAAACAGCCAATAGCCAGAAGTTTTGATGTTGCCGAGCTGTTAACAGGGTTCGTTTTTGACTTCCAGGGTTGTCTGACCTATCGAAGAGCAGATACATGGCCCCAAACCCGCCAAAAGTTACACCATTACGTCGTGGTGAAGTCGATCTGTTTGTGTAGCCGCCAGCGCTTGCGACATGCTTTTTTAGCACGGAAACTGGTCGTGATTATTAAATAAAGAACCGATACAAGTATAATCTTGCGCAGTCATATTCGAGGCTCTTTGCAGCCAAGTGGATTGCAAGTTGGTAAAGACAACTAGCAAGAGGCAGCAACATGCCACCATTTCCTGGCGAAGAGCGGCTGGTTACTGTGTGAGTTGAGTGCAGCAGCGCAGTGTCGAGGTCTGACCTGGCTGTAGCTTTGCAGATATCCATTACTATTTTGCCCAACCAACAGCTCGACCTTCTCACCATCGCTTCGATAAAGCTTCGTACTTCTACATCTACTACAACTCAACAAGACACACAAGTCGAATTGAGGTCGCAAACAACCCAGGCACCTCCGATCAGGATGCGTTCAATGGGTATATTGACACTTGTCGCATTATCAATTCATTGAAGTTTCCCACGCTCGTGACCATCGAGGTCGACGGTAATTCGAAGAGTCCAACGTCACCAGTGTCCGGACGCGACCCTGAGGAATGGTGTCTGGCAAGCGGAGTTGCTGGGGATGCCAACAGATCCAAGCACAGGCTGCATACGCTTGATATCTATATCTGGGCGCTAGAAGATGCAAAGCTGGTCATTGAATGCTTCAGGAGACTTCTACCACAACAACAGCTTGATGTGGCAGAACTTGAACAGGACTCATACCATGATGAAGTCACAGCACCACAGAAGTCTGGGAGCACCATGAGCCCAATAGTGCAGAACCTCGAGAATATGGCAGTTTCGCATCCATCCTATAACGGACAGGAGTCTGTACAAAACAGGGGTGCAGAAAGCCCGACTTCGTCCTTTGCAAGTCACAAAATCCCTCCGCCTCCAGCGGGTGGGCACTCTGGTGGACAGCAAATACATTCACCCTCCCCTGCTATCTCAGACATGTCCACTCCACCTAGGCGTCAATCCTCAGTGCGGAGCAGCAACAAAGCACAATCGCAAAACTTTACACCTATGGCTTATAACCCCGCTGCGCCTGCCGCGCCAGAACCAATCGCGCATCGAGAGAAGACTCCGCCTCCTGAGGATGGGGTGGAGGGTTCAGGCCTGAACGCCGCCGCACGACATGATCAAGGATATACTCCTGGTATACAGCAGCAACAACAACAACGCTATCAGCAACAAGGAGGATACCAAGTTGGCCAAGGCCAGCCTATACAGTATGGTTTCGGTCCATCACAAGCCGGTCAGCAGAATCGTTCCTCGCAGCCCTCGCAGCATCAGGCAGCAGCATATGCTGTGCCTCCGCCGCCACCGCCATCTTCGATGGGAGGTTATACGTCTCCGCCACCACAAGCCTCTACCACCTCCTCGTATGCTACATTCAATCCTCGATCACCATCGACCCCAGCGACCACAGCTCCATCCTTTGGTCCAAGCGCAGCAAGCGCGATTCTACAGAGACAACAACCACCTTTAGGACAGATTCAAGGTGTAAGTCCAGAGCACCAGCACTCCCAAGCAGCGGACCAATATACACCACACGATCATTCAGCAGGAACTCCTGCCATGACGCCTGGCTCTCAATTCTACTCCACTATTCCCCAACCTGCGAAACCCCTGGCGCATGTACAACCGCAATATGCCGATTACTTGTCCGCCGGCTCAGTGCCGGCTCAATCGGCATACTCACCTGCACAAAGCGTTAGTAGTCCACAGCCCCCGATCGGTGGGTACAGTGACTACAATTACAAGACAGGTTCGAGTCAAGGACAGCATAGCGACAACCCATATGATGTCCATCATCAAGTTTATAGACCGACAGAGGCCGAAGCTGGCGGACACGGGCACGGGCACAAGAAGCCTGCCAGGTCGAGTACTAGCGATGGAAGAAAGCAAAGTACTGTGGAGAGGGCAGAGAACAAGGTAGGCAAACTGTTCAAGAAGATCGAGAAGAAAATCGGTTGAGGATAGAGATTTATTTACGAAAGCCTCAATGATCTAGTGATATGCCATTTAGCGAGCTATTGGAAGAATGAGAAGGGAATCTTCAACGAAAATGTCTCTTCACACATTCGCACGATCCAAAACGTGAAATGAACATCTTGCTCTCGTAGCACTCGATGTCGTCCTGACCCACGGAAAACATTTACGGTGATCCACACATTCTTCACACAGGACTGTGGTGGTAGAACTGGGAGCTCCGTGAGATTTCCCCACGATATTGACTAGCTCTGCAGCGTTTTGCGCAGGGGCCCCTTGAGCCATCACCAGAAGTCACAAGCCTCCAGCAACCCCGGAGCTTGGCACTTGTAGCGGCGCGGATTCTCCCAACATCAGTGGTCGGCACTTGCCCTTAGCTCGGCGCTTGGCAAGGCAATGTGACACCTCCGCTTTTCATATGCCAGTGCTGTCCATTTTTCACGTTTCTACGGGTATCTGCTGATTTTAGCAGAATACCGTTTCTTGAACTTGAAGATGTCGGCTAATGGCCACATGTCGTATTGTGTACCGCTGCGAATGTCATGACTTCCCCCACAACAGTCGGTTGTCATCTCAACAGTCGCCTCACACTCCAGCATCACTCCTGTTCTAACTGTTCATCATTGAGAAATTCAATTCCCTGTAATGACCATGCTCGACCTCGACAAGAAGCTTTTTTCATCGGAAGCACACAAACGCGATAGTAATTCTGATGGTCCTCAAGGCATCGACCACACCAGACACCATGGCGACCGAGCTCTTTCTATCATTGGTAACCATCGAGTAACTCTCACTGAAGAAGACAACGAGAGGATCCGAAGAAAAACAGACAACACCATCCTCGCTATTCTTGTCTGGGTGTATTTTCTGCAAATCCTAGACAAGTCAGTCCTCGGGTATGGTGCTATCTTTGGCCTTCAAACAGATACTCATCTCACTGGGAATCAATATTCCTTGGTTGGCTCCATCGCTCCGATCGCACAGCTGGCATGGCAGCCGTTCTCATCCTTTCTAATCGTCAAGGTGCCACATCGAATTCTGATGCCAACACTATGCTTGGGATGGGGTATCGCGCAGGCATGCATGGCAGCCTGCAAGAATTTCCACTCACTGATGGCTGCTCGGTTTTTTCTTGGTCTCTTCGAAGCTGGATGTCTGCCACTATTCTCCGTCATCACTAGTCAGTGGTATCGACGTGCTGAGCAACCCGTGCGAGTCGCTTGTTGGTATGGCACAAATGGTGCTGCCACCATGATTGCTGCAGGTAAACGATTATGTATCTCCCTTAACATATTTTAAGTAGCTTACTTCGCTGCAGCATTATCGTACGGTCTTGGCCACATTCAGAGTGATTTGCTTCGAGAGTGGCAAATTATCTTCCTCTTCGTTGGACTCGTCACCATCGTTTCTGTACCTTTTATCTACTGGAGGCTGGACAATGACATTGCATCTGCTCGCTTCTTGACGGAACATGAAAAGGCGCAAGCTCTCGAACGACTTCGAGCCAATCAGACAGGTACTGGATCGCGAGAATTTAAATGGTCACATATCTTAGAGGCAGCACTCGAGCCAAAGACATACATCTGGATCGGTCTCTCGATGTTGCTCAACGTCGGCGCTGCTGTCACGAACACGTTTGGCCCTTTGGTGGTAGCAGGGCTGGGTTTCGACAAATACGTTACCTCGCTTCTCAACATTCCCTTCGGTGCAGTGCAGTTGATTGTGATCCTGCTCGGCTCATGGGCAGCCTACAAGATCAAATACAAATCAATTGTTCTTGCAACATTTTGCTTGCCGGTCATCGCCGGTCTCACCATGCTCTTCGTCTTGCCCAGGAACGACAAATCCAAGACGGGCGCGCTACTTGCCGGATATTATCTTTTGGCCTTCCTCTTTGCGGGTAATCCCTTGATAGCGAGCTGGATCATTTCCAATACTGGTGGCACGACCAAGAAGGTAAGAACCACTCACGAGCGGCATACGCTTCTTGCTAACATGATTATAGTCGGTCACAATGTCGCTATACAACGCAGGCAGCTCGGCAGGCAACATTATTGGACCTCTCTTGTTTGCCAAGAAGGACGCACCAGGCTATCGCCCAGGCCTCAAGAAAGTGCTAGGCATATTTGTTGCCCTTGTCGCTCTGGTCGGCATTCAGGTAGTCGACCTCTGGTTCCTGAACAAAATGCAATCACGGAAGCGCGTGGCCAACGGAAAGCCAGCGAAGATCAGGGATCTTTCCATGGAGAACAAGTACGCGCAGGGCGAGGACGATGTCGAGGGCACTGAACAAACACGTTTGGGAGAGAAGGCGTTCTTGGATCTGTCTGATGGCAGGAACGACGAGTTTGTGTATCTCTACTAGAGAGATCTAGGAGAAAGTACTGCACGCGAATGCTCATAGCTCTATTTGAGTCATGAATTTTGCCTTCATTTTCTCCACTATGAGTATTTCACCAGTTTCTCTGCACGCCATGATCCGGCGACACCTGCGATCACTACCTATCTCGCCCAGGCTGTGCTCGCCTCTGGGCTTTCCGACTTATCCTCCCGACCGCCCTGCCTGTCTACCAATGGTTGCATTTTGAGGCGTGTCACTTTCGCGTTTTTCGTGGTTGACCGCGTCCAGACAACCCCGCAGATACCTGGCACTCACCCTGAGGCCAATAAGGGTACCAAGTACAGGAAGCAGAGCTAGGCTATAACCGGTAGGTGCGTCGAGTAGCCACTCTCTCTGTCTCGTACAGTACAATCTGCACTTCTGTGCTGTCTTTACAGTAAATATTTCAATACCACTACCGTACTATACAGAACCACGATATGAGTGCTCGTACATCTGTACTCCACCGCTGTCCCACTCTCAAAAACAGCCGACTTCTTCAACTTCTGCGCGACGGGACGTGGCACTGTGGGGGTGACACCGGGGTCTAGCATTGTAGCCTATCAGATCTGGTTACCCAATTCACCGGTCAGCCATCATGACGCGCTGTGAGGATTTGGGAAACTTGCCTGTGAACCAACTATGGGGTGCTGTGCTCATCCTGGTCTTCGGCTATGCCGATGCAAGAGCTATCACTACTATGCCACCACATTCAAGTGGCATGTGCTCGGAATACACGATGTTCAACTGCCAAGTTCTCGAAGTCTGCCTTCCTGTGCGCCTTCTCACAAGCAGAGCGACCACTCCTATCGCCTTGTCTACTTTAGCTGCTGGGCATCCGGCAGAATGTCGTCGTCGCAGTATCAGTTGATTCCCAGTTACAATTTGGCTATAGAGGCTGTGAAGGCCAAGCTACAGAAGTTCTTCCCTGAGCAGCAACAGTTCAATATCACCGTGAGTGGTTTTCGTTTCGGCTAAATAGTATGCTGATTTGGCCTCAGCAGGTCATTGGGGATGATAAGTACAGGGTCAGGATTCCTAGAGCACTGACTCAGGTAGGTGGCGGCTCGGACTCTCAAGGGCTGTGCTAAAGCACCGCCACAGGACGAGATAGACGAAATCCTCAAAGAGCGAACAGGATCGAGGCGCAACCGCTAGTAGCAGCAGATCTCGATACAGCACAGTAGTGTACACTGGGCCCCTTTGTACCACTGTGTCTCAGTGCCACTGTCGCTCGGTTGATCATGGCTATGCAAGTGGCTCGCTGCAAGGCGGGCAAGGCTGAACTTGTCGAATTGGATCTGAGCCATGCAATACGTTTCCTGATGCCTTCTTCATAGTATCAATGACTACAATGTTTCTGGCTTAAATATTGCAACCCCAAGATTCAACTGGTCTAGTTATAACAATAACAACGACAACGTCGTCGTGGTCATCACGATGAATGGATCACTTTGCACAATGCTTGACATAGACGCGCAGCGGTTCGCAGACTCTCTGGCGAACTCCGATTTGTACCCGTCGAATCTTGTTGATCCAGCGACCCATCCTCACGAGCTTCAGGACCTTTCGTCCAGACTTGGCAACCACGAGAAGTATTTATGTTCAGCCAGAACAGCCGAGGTCGATCTATTAGACTGCTTACCATCCAAGACGTCCTCAACACCACAATACGGTAGGTACTGATCATTCCAAAATGCACGAAATGTTGACACTGACCATGTTATAGTTTGGCAGTATACAGTAGCTTCTAGCCTGTCGGAGCTTGATGAACATTGTCAATATGGCGGTGTCGTCGCCGCACCAGTTGCCAAGTTCCGGTTCGTGTAAGTTGATAGCCTAACAGCAAGACGTAATGGAGGCTGACAAGTCAGATTTCTACGAGCCAACAATTCCCGTGACAGGCTTTACATAACACCACAGATGCTGCGGAGACTACTTACTTACCATCAGGTTACTGCTGGTGTGTTGGATCAGCTACTTTCATATGGCTACCGAGAAGACGAACAGGACTTTTCGGCTTGTGGCTTCCGAGGAGAGGTACGACTTTCGCCAAAGGACAAAGGTCTTGTGCTTCCCGAACTTGATCGTTCTGGTCGCAGCTTTCAAATTTGTTATACACTAAGGACCATGGAACGTGATAGATCTAAGTGGAAAATGAGACAGACCTCAACATATCATTCCTTCGATGTTATCAGTGGAAACGCTTTCTGGCTTGTACTGAAGGCCGATGACACGATGAGAGATAGGATACGAACAGCTACGGAAGAATCCGATGCCCGGCAAATGCCATTTTTAGGCGCAACTGCTCAATGCCTCAAGTCCGCAATGCCACTACATTTAATTATATGTGACTGGGCAGGTGAGAATTGGCGGGGCTTCATTGGCCAGATGGAACAAGAAGTTAACAGACTCACGCACAAAGCTATTGCCTATGATATCCGGGCCCCCCGAATTGCTGTAAGCAGGACACACACGACAGATGTCTCAACCCAGCCATTGCCGCATCTTTCATCCAGAGCGGGAACTTTCTCCTTCAACCGTACTGGTACCTTCTCCAGTTGGCTGAGTCGCCGAAACACCGGCACGGTTCAGGGTCAAACCGGTCTTCAAGCAACAAACCGCGCCCATACAACACACGTCGATGCAAGCGACGCAGAAGAAAGTGATGGGGATCCGATTGAGGTCTTTTCGTTCAAGAATATGCAGACCATCCAAGCTATTGAAGAGCGGGCTAACGCAGCTCTGTTGATTCTCAGGACTAATGTCGACACGCTCGGTCAACTCAAACACTTTTACACTTCCCTCGATCAATTTGATGGCTGGCCTCACGACCTAAACGAACAATGTAAAGGACAAATACACCACTTTGCAAGTCGAATCAGCAACATTGAGTACGATTTGAAACTCCAGCAAGCCCGCCTGGAAACTTTGATTAGACTTTTGGCAGATAGAAAGGCATTGCTGTATGCCGTATTCGACTATCAGAACGCACTAGTCAACAAGGAGCTAGCGAATCGAGCGCAAGAATCACAGCAGCAGATGGAAGACATGACAAGGCAGATGAATGCCCTGGCTGAGAAGACACAACAAGAGACGGTCTCGATGAGAATCATCACGCTTGTCACCCTGTTCTTCCTGCCCGGTACATTCATAAGTACGCTTATGAGCACCCCGATCATTCAATATGCAAGCCCGGACGATGCAGAGCTGGTGCCTTCCCGGGAGGTCTTTTCATTGCAAGCGTTGCGTTTGTTTTTCAAGATCACGGTGCCATTGATGCTGGCTACATTCCTAGCGTGGTATGTAATGTATTGGTGGAATCGGCGAAGGTCAAAGTCAAGACAAGCTGACCAGGAGACCGGCGTTCGAGGCCAATTGGAATCAAAATGAAATCACAGCCTTCTCCTCTATCAATGCTGCTAAGGTCTTCACGGAGCTTCTTCAACAATCCATGCTTTTAAGTTATCCACACGGAGACGGAAACCAGGATGTGTGACACTCGATCTACCGCCGTATAGATTCAATGAACAGGATGCATATGTATTGCAGTAAGTCATTGCGATTGGTATACATGGAAACAAGGGTGGAGAGTTCGAGGAACGTAGCACTGAACACACTTATACAGTACTGTAGATGTCTCAATCCTGCTGCGAGAGCTATTGCATGTTGTCGACTTATACTGTATATGTCCGCTATACTGTTCTTTTAGTACAGGCTGTGACCGTTCTTTGATCCTGGTCCATCCAACATCGATGAGCCCTCGTCGCAACGACCGTTGATCCGGGGAAATGCAGTTGCTTCTCAAAACTTGGAGTGCCACTTACTGTGGATCTACAGTAACAAACATTAGTGTACTTACCACAATAGGCCAAAAGACAACGAAAATGTGCCCTAGTGAACAAGTGGCTGAGCGTTAAACCAAGCTGTGTTATTGGCTGCCTTTTGGCCTGGCTTGTCGGTAAGTTGCGGCAGTGGGAACGGATTATCTGAGTGGGGAATCATCCCTGTTCCTGCTCCTCCGACACAAGCTCTGCTTCACCACCATTCAGCAACCACAACGGTCATCATGCATGATGGGAAACCTGAGGATGTATATGATGTTGGCTCGAGATCTGAGTCTTTCGGCTGAGACTGCGACAACCCGGAACTACTGCAAATTGGTATAGCTCCTCGAGTATGCCTCGAAGTGCTCGGGCTGCCCATTCCACCTGTGCTGCCTGAACCTCCATCACGGGCGTTTTTGACAGAGCTACCTTCATCATGCATGGGCTTGAAGTACTCCAACCAGATCGAGCGCCTTCTCTTGCCTTTCTTCGCTCTGTCTATCCTTCTTACAAGATCATCAAAACTGATTCCAGTTCCTCCACTGCAACTCTGACTCGAGCGCTTACATGAGGCTTCTGTCGAACATATATGAATGGAGTCTCTTCGCCCACAGCCTGATCACGACATCGAGATTCAAAGGTTCTTCACATTTCTTAACGATGAACGAGGCGAAAGTTCTGAGGAGAACTCGCTCCCATGTGCTCGCTTTGTCCCAAAATCCTCTCTACAACAGTACTTCAGCCGTGACAGTGGCTCATTGGAGCGGCTGCTCCATGCTGTTATTGAGAAAGAGGAGGATAGACCAGACGTTGATACAGTTGAAGAAGAATATCTCTCCATATTGGCTATCCTCGTCTGTATCGGTTGTGGCGCCTTCCTCAATAGGTTTGTCCAACAGAACCACAGCGACAAGCACCTGCCTTTCAATGAACAGCCTAAATTCTTTCCCACGAGTTCCAACCGGTCCCTTTATGACCTGTTCGCCGAGAAACAATGGCCATTCTGTCCTCAGTCCTTCGACAAGCGCATGGATGACAGAGATATGGGGCGCGAGTGTGTGCTTCCCGTTATCTCGAAGCAGCTTTTGAAAGCAAGTGCTCCAGCAACGATATACAAGGTTAAAATTCACGAAGAGTATGATCACTTGCGGGGCGATCCGGTCATGGTTCAAGGTGTTCCCAATGACAGCAAGGTGAGCCCAGGTATCGGTAGGACTCTGTCGCTTGCTAATATGATATAGCACCGAAAGCATACATACATATTCAAAGAGTTCACTGGTGCTTATGGACGGGATGCGTATGACAAAGAGCGCACGGCGTTCAAGTACTTGAAGAAAACCCAACAACTTGGCAAAACGATCATCGGTTACTATGGAAGTTTCACTCGCAATGGCACTCATACTCTTATCTTGGAATATGCAGATCGCGGCACTCTGCTTGACTTTCTGAGAACCATTGAGGCTCCGAGCACAGGAACAGATGCCGTGAAGCTTTGGAAGTCATTATTGACAATTCAAGATGCTTTGTACACAATACATGAAATACCTACCAATGACCTCAAATACAACAACGAGGTCACAGAATTTTCTGCTCTTCGAGGGTCGGTTGACTTCTTGCCTCCTTGAATCAGGCCTGACTGTGTTTAGATGGCATTCCGACCTGAAGCTGGCGAATATCCTTGTCGTTAGTGGGGACACCGACTCTCCATTTGACTGTGAATTTCGGTTAGCTGACCTTGGTACATCGAATTTTGCAAAGTCAGCAGCCTTAGGGCACGACTTCAAAACTGCGGGTGAACGTGCTACTCGAGAATATGGTATGCTTGTTTAACGATATATTCGTGACGGCCCCGGCTCATTCGTGTCTATAGGTGCCCCAGAGTTTTACCAAGACGGCTTCCCTGGCCACAACCCTCTTTTGAATCCGCAAAAAGCCGACATCTGGTCTCTAGGCTGTATATATAGCGAGTTTGCCGTCTGGATCGTCTACGGACAGACTGGTTTTCGGCAATACAAAGAAGATCGAAAGCAAAAAACAAAACTGCGGGGCATAAAAGATATAGGCTGCTTCCATGATGGGGAGAGAGCTCTGAATTGTGTTAAGAAATGGAACGATCGGATATCCGATGCCAAGCTCAAGAGTGACCATGTCACAAAAAGCGTCCTACAAAAATTGGTTAACGAGATGCTCTATGCAGAAGCGGATACGAGACCTTCAGCGAAGCAGCTGAAGATGAAGACTAAAGACATCTTCGAAACCACTCGCCCCATTCTGGCAAACTCGGGGCGACGTGGTTTAACGACAAGTGACAGTACAGATCAACTACTACAACAGCTACATCTAGAAAAGCAGCATCGGCAGCCTCGCAAATCGGAGGATGCCGATTCAGGCGACGAGAGTGATGCTCCAGCATTGACAGTACCGTTTCCATTAAGGCAATCGACGCACTTAACTGGTGGTGCGGTGCAACCTTTAACTTCCCACGACACAACTCTTCTCGGACGCCGTGTGTTTGAGTCACCATACCAAGTGGACTTGGACGAAGGCACAAGAAACAGCAGTCCACGCTCCGCGTTCTCAGGGGGCAAGAAACAACCAAGCCTTACTTCAATGCATCGTGGTTTAAGTCAGAGGGACGATGTCAGACAGGTGCCAGATAGCCCTGGTGTAAGAACATCTCATGCTCGTTTCTCCTCCCGTAAAGAACGATCCGAGGAAGACCTTCCCAATTGCTCCATCGACTTGCATTCTCTTGCTATGCCAGACTCTCGCAAAGAAATCGACAGACCCTCTCTGGAGGCGGACGAGCATCATGCGGCCTCTGACATGATGAAATCCACTCGACTTATCGACGCTCCGTTTCAGCTTCCAGCTTTAGTGCTGCCGTCGTCTGAGGCACCAAAGCCCACGGCAGTCAAACCTTCACTCACATTGGACCAGGGGCTCATGTATTATAGCGAGAGCAAGACTACAAAAGCTGGCCGCTCGTTACCACTGAATGATGGGGGTTGTCTAATGACTTTGAAAGATCCTGAGCGTGATTTTGTAAGTTGATTTTTTACAAAGGCATCATCTTGGCTGACCACTTCTAAGGTGTTTCTCATTGACGATTCTGCTTCCATGCGACCGTACCGCGGTGAAGTGCTTAAGGCTGTCAAACTCCTCGCTTGGCTCCTGAAAGAATACGACAAAGATGGCATTGACATGTACTTCATGAAGGAGGCGGGTCAAAAACATGCCAGAGCTGGACATTCCTCCGATTTGCTACCACACGTGAAGGCAATAATGGGAGCGTGTCGAGGTACCTCCGACGTCACCCACCGGCTCGGAACGATCCTGCACGAGTATCGGCAGAGCTTGGATCAGTCACAGCAACCGAAATGGCGTCCGCTAAAAAGCTTTCTACACAGTACCAAGATCAAACCTTTGTCAATATATGTTTTGACAGACGGAGAGTGGGAACCACGTTCGGATCCAAGTAAGTCAATATGTGATACTGCGAAGTTTCTGGAACAACAAGGGTTACCAGCGAGTCAGCTTGGCATACAGTTCATTAGGTTTGGGGATAGACCAGAAAACAAGGCGAAACTTGATCATCTTGACTCGCGTCTCGGGGCTGTAAGGTAAGTGGTAAAGACCTTATACGACCAAAAGTATGGACTAACGATATGCAGAGATATGGTTGACACGGAACCGATCAGTGGCAACGTGTTCAAAATGATTCTAGGCCCAATCTCGAAGATGTGGGATGACGATGAGATTTTGCTGCCGAGGTCATGATTCTCTCGGAGCACGGGCGTTATTGTTCAGCGCTGGCGTTTGTTGATCTGCTTTTGATGATACCCCAGGGTAGGATGTGATGAGCGAGCGGCATTAACCGTGTCATTTTGGAACCTGGGTCGATCTATTATCTAAAGTCTTGTACTCCAGCGTAAAGGGGGGGACAGAATGCATACCTATATATAGTGCTACTCTAGGTATACATTGGAGGGAACATAGCCCTTCTACTCGTTAGTTCTTTGATGCATTACACATGCTCATGTTCATGGCCATGGCCGACCGTCGTCTACAGAAACTAACCTGCAGCTGTGCCCCATAGGGGTTGATCTTTCCATGGGTACGGGTCTAAACTCCATATACAGATGTGTCGTACACAAGGTGGAACACATATGCGTCTTCCAACTAAGGACTGGAACAAGGAACAATATAACTTTATCATTAGACATGAATAAGTCCTACCACAAAGTACAACTATAGGCAGCGACCAAGAATCGTGTTTGTAGAATGTTAAACATATCAACAGGCTCGTGCTTCGAACGCAAAAATTGGTACGTACTACGTGTGAGTGCTTAAGGTAGACACGGATATTCCATCGAACGCAAAGACCCCCATCCCGCCATTCCATGTGGAGCTGTCCGGATTCCCCACTATCCAGCGCGCGTCCAACCAGTTCATGGGAATATTCATGCTTGCTATTTTCTTGCCATTCGTTTTGTAAGATGGCGCTTACCACGTGATAAATCAGATACCAAGATCATGTTGGAGCTACGAGATGGCTCAGAAAAGAGATAGCAACGGCGATCCTATAAGTCGCCCATCCGGTCCATCACATACGGAAAACAACGCAGAACGAGCCAGTTCAAGTAAGCCGGCCCGGAGATTCGAATGCGACTTTGAAGGCTGCGGAAAATCGTATACTCGTGCTGAACACCTTGGACGTCATCAGCTAAACCACAATCCGAAGGACATCTACAAATGCGATTTTCCGAGCTGCACCAGGACTTTTGTGAGACAAGATCTCTGTGTACGGCATCGAGAGCGGCATGACGCTCTTCGAGGCAGATCTGTTGACATTCAATCAAGCGATGATGATGTCGCCGAGACCGTCACTCGTCGCGTCGGCCGTCCACGTTTGTCCTCCCTCAGCCGCAGTAGTTCTACCAAGAATTTTGACAGACAATTACATGATGCCACACCATACACGATTCAAAGCGCTACCTACGCTCCGGTCGAAAATGGCGTAACACCGTCTGAACCACAGCCTTTACCGGGATTGGTACTGAATGTGTCTCCGCATAATGGCCTAAACGGCTTTTCTACTGGTACACACAACCAGCAGCACCCGCAATCAGCAATGGTACACACGTCGCACAGCCTTGCACAACTCCATAATCGAGATTATGAGCTACCTCCCTTCCCCGATGCTTTCAACGAATCACCAGGGTCTATACGCGACGAGTTCACAGCATGGCTCTTCGACGAGCAATTCGCGAATCCAAACGGTCCTTTCTTCACCACTTCGATGAGCACCATGGGAACGATCGGGAATTTCATGCCGTTTGGGAACAATCCCATGATCTCGAACCTTGATAATGATATCCTGTTGAGTAGCTTTGGCCGAGAAGCTACAGCGTCCACACCAGAGCTTGAAGTCATAACCTCTGACGATGTTGCATGGATCTCGTCTTCGAAGCGAGCCAAGCTAGTTGAATTGATGCAAACTCGCTTCGTCGATTCTGAAAATGAAGACCTTACCTTGCTAAGGAACGGGATATTTGCAGAGGACGGTGATGTTGAAGAACATGTGTTGAGTCTGAGATCCATGCAATTGTATCTAGGCTCTTACTGGAAGCACTTCCACCACCAGATGCCAATCTTGCATAAGCCCACGTTTTCTACTGATGCTACCAACGATTTGCTCGTCCTGGCTGTCATGGCTATTGGGGCGTCGCAACTCGGCAGTCGTCATGGCAAGTCAAAGACCGCGGCCGCTTCCAGGTTTGCCACGTTCGTGACATGGCACTTAAGATGGCAAATCTTTATGCATGTCGATTTCCGCCCGCCCGCGAGACTCTGGGTCTTTCAGACTCTGCTTCTGCTTGAGATTTACGAGAAGATGAGCTCTACACGACAGATGCACGAGAGAGCACATGTTCATTCCGCAACAATGATTAATCTAATGCGTCGAGGAATGACGTTGATTGGCGAGGATGAATCAGGTAGCAGGACACCTGGACCATCAACTCCCGATGAAGCGTGGCATAGATGGATCGAGACAGAGTCGACCAGACGAGCAGCCTTTGCGGCCTTCGTAATCGACGTCACTCACGCAGTTATGTTTGCTCATGCGGCGATAATGGTAGTCCACGAACTCAGACTACCCTTGCCTTGCGATGATGCCTTGTGGTCGGCCACATCTGCCGCCGAGGTTGGTCGGATGCATGCCAGTCTCCACACGCATGGTATCAAGCCGACTAGCTTTCTTGAGGGCTTGAAGAAGATTTTGACTGACAAAAAAGTCAAGACCAACACTTTCGGCCGGAGCATACTGATGGCAGGGCTCTTGTCGATCACATGGCACTTGGCCCTTCGAGACCTCCAAGTATCATCTCTGGGTGCATCTGCGTCCCTCGGTGCGACACCAGGAATCTGGCGAGAAGCCCTGTCAAAATCCTTTGACTTCTGGAAACGCGATTTTGATGAGAGCTTGAGTCATATGAAGAACACCTCAACTGCCTGGCATCAAGTCCCAACTATTGAGGAGCGCGACGCTTCAGCTGCAGCAGATGTCCTGCATCACCTCAGTCACATCACTTTACATATCGACGTGATTGACTGCCAGATCTTCACTGGTGCTACCAAACTGTTCGGCCGAACGATCTCGAGCACGGATTATGAAAGAGCTAGACACAAGATTTTGGAATGGGTGAAGACATCCGCTGCTAGGTCGGCTGCTTTCCATGCAATTCAGTTGCTCAAACCTGTCGTTCTAGCGCCCTTTCCAGGCAGTCAGGAGTTCTTCAATTGCCGGGATGATCATCTACTCAATAGAAGTTGGGCAATCTATTACTCCTTGTTAGTACTGTTTGCTTACGGCTTCGCGCTTGACGGCGTCCTTTGGCCCTTCCCAACTCATCTTCAAACTCAGAACGTTGGCCTTCCCTCTCCTCAAATACTTTGGTCACAGATGCAAACACCAACCGAAAACCTGTTCCAAGCTCGGATGGATGACGCCCGACTGTATTTGAATACTGTTGGTGGTGCTAAATCACCGGATGACCTTCGCATGATGCAGTCTGGGCGTAATCGACTGGTCGGCTTGTTCGGTCTGTTCAGTACTTGCTTTCAGAACGCGAGATGGGAGCTGCTGCAGGAAGGTGCAGCACGTCTTGACAAAGCTATTGAAATTCTGAGAGATGGTGGTGGAGGTTGAAGCTACCGAAGACGACCCAGATTTATCTCCTAACATTGACCGTTGAATTCTGTTCCAGCATGACATGGTTCCTACCGGAAACACGTCGAGCAACCATTCTCTGACCAGCAATCATGATGCCTCTCACTGCTGGCTTCGGCCGGTTTCAGTAGCACTACATACAGTATGGCGTTGACAAAACGCGTACTCGGTGGACGCTGGAGGCGTTGTCGTGATTGCGCCTGGAACCAATCTTCAGTTTCCGTCTTGCAGTCGGAGACCTTCCGACAGCCGACGGAGAGCGTGAGCGATGGACGACGCAACATCCGGCACCGATGCATATCACTAGATCCCTGGAGTCCTGCATGAAACGGGCATACCCCACGCTTTTCCCCCATACACAAAATGTGGTCGTTGCTCCACTTTTTAATCCCCTACAAATTCCCCATTTCGTGGGAACAATCAACCCAGAGCGATCCAACCCGGAACATCAGGCCTCACTAAGCTCGATTTCAACAGAAATAGTGTATACGCATCCTCGTCAAGCGTAGGTCTAGACTTCAAAATCTTCCACACGGATACGTGTTCATCATGGCAACAGACCAGCTCAAATCCCTGAGCGGCCTCTCCAAAGGTGCAAAAGCGCCGATCGCAGCGGACCAGCCATTACCAAAGATCAAAACTGTGGAGTATTTCCGGGTAAAACCGAGATGGCTTTTCGTGAAGATTACTGATGACCAAGGTGGCTATGGATGGGGCGAGGGAACACTTGAAGGCCACACAAAGGCAGTAGAAGGCGCATTGGACGAGATCATCGAGAGGATAATCGGGCTGGAAGCAGAGTAAGTCACCATCTTCTACGGTACCACCACAATCTCTGTCAACCAATACTGAAATTGCTACTCAGCGGCATCGAGCACATATGGCAACTAATATGGCGTCTGGGATTCTACCGCGGCGGTCCAGTCTTCATGTCAGCACTCTCAGGCATCGACATCGCCCTTTGGGACCTCAAAGGCCGTCGTCTCGGCGTCCCCGTATTCCAACTCCTAGGCGGCAAGGTCCGCAACAAGGTCCAGGTCTACGCCTGGATCGGCGGCGACAAACCAAGCGACATCGAAGCCGCGGCCAAAGCCCGCATAGCCCAAGGCCTAAAATGCGTCAAAATGAACGCAACCTCCGACCTGAACTGGCTCGACTCCCCCTCCCTCCTCACCTCAACAATCGAGCGTCTCAAAACCGTCAAAGCCCTCGGCCTAGACGCAGGCCTCGACTTCCACGGCCGCCTGCACAAACCCATGGCCAAACAACTCGCCAAAGCCCTCGAGCCCTACCACCCCCTCTTCATCGAAGAACCGCTTCTCGTCGAGCACCCCGAAGCCCTAAAACAACTCTCCGCCTTAACAACCATCCCCATCGCGCTCGGCGAACGCCTCTACTCCCGCTGGGATATCAAGCGCTTTTTAGAGGATGCCTCAATCGACATCCTGCAACCCGACATCGCGCACGCAGGCGGCATCTCCGAAGTCAGACGCATCGCCGCCATGGCCGAATCATACGACGTTGCGATCGCGCCGCATTGTCCGCTAGGTCCCATAGCGCTGGCAGCAAGTATGCAGATCGCGCTGTCGACGCCGAATTTCGTGATTCAGGAAATGAGTCTGGGGATGCATTATAATGTTGAGGCTGGAGTTGAGGATTTAAGTACCTATCTTGTTGATGGGGGGGTGTTTGATATTGAGGGGGGTTATGT
>JAKLMK010000106.1:0-88827 GCA_022813445.1 Neophaeococcomyces aloes
TATGTATGTATGTATGTATGTATGTATGTATGTATGTATGTATGTATGTATGTATGTATGTATGTATGTATGTATGTGTACCGAGGAATGGGGAGATAATGGGGGTGTTGTTCTGGTTGACGATGTATGAATCGATATGTATGCAGTATTGGTAAAGTGCAATGCGGTATAGCTGTAGATGTGAATATGACAATGTCGTCGTCGCTCTATTGTGGCGAGCCATGAGTTACGAGCCTTGTGAGGGGCGGTTCAGGTTAAGGACTCATTTGATATGATGGGAGGAGAGTGGAGCTACGAAGTTTTCGAGGTATGCTTGACTGCGGCGGTATAGTTGTGAATTTCAATGTGGCGAGAGAATTCCTGTTACAGTACGCTCGAACGTAGGTGTTAGATAGATGTTGAAGTGAAAGGTATAGCTCTCATAACGACACGGAGAAGGAGGTGGATTGGGTGCATCGAGCTGTGTGTGTGGATCTCGGTTGAGAGAATGTAGTCCTATGTGGGTTTGTGGCAATGTTATGATCCTGACGCGATTGGCGAAGGAGTGAGGGATAGCGATCTGTGAATGAAGACTTTACTGAACTTGCAGGTCGAGGTTGATTTCGTGAGCCGGCGTAAGTCGGTTATGATTTCCGGGTGCTCCACTTTTGTAGGTTCTACCTCCGGTTCCCCCTCAAAAGTACCTAGGTACGTATTGCTGTGTATACTAAAGTACATACCAAGGACAAGACCCTCTCTATAACATTTCTCGCCCCTTGTCAAGAGAACATTCGCAAGTAACAATACAACTGTCTCACACGATTTAACTCATCTTAAGATGTCCTACCCATCGGCACACATAACCTCAATCCAAAACCCACGGCTCCGCCTCCTCAATGCACTCCGAGCCGGCTCAAAACCAATAATGACTTTCATGGGTCTTCCATCTTTTCGGGCAGCGCAGATTGTTGCTCAGACTGGAGTTGATGTCAGTACCTATATCTCATATATAGGTATTTTCACGACTGACTGACAATCATTTCTAAAAGGGTATAATTATCGATTGCGAGCACGGCAATATCAGCGATGATTCCATGCACAACGCGACTGCGGCCATCGCTGCTTTGGGTGTGTCGCCGCTTGTGAGGCTTAGAATGACGCATCCGGATTTGATTAAGAGGGCTTTGGATGCTGGTGCGCAGTAAGTAAGAACATAATCGTTTGGGTAATAGAACATGCGTGGGTTGAAAATGTTGTTGTTTAGTGGTATCGTCGTGCCGCAGGTCAATACAGCTGAGGAAGCTAAGGCCGTCGTGAATTATGCGAAGTTTCCGCCACAAGGTCTTCGAGGGCAAGGCTCACTGTTTTCGGGGATCGCTCATGGTGTCGATATCGGGACCTATGTGAAGACGGCTAATGAGACGCTTATCACATGTGTTCAGATTGAGACGAGATCGGGTGTTGAGAATGTTGATGAGATTTGTGCTGTACCTGGTGTCGGTAAGTTACCTTGGTCGCATCATCCCTGGATTTCGCAAATGTGGTTTGTGTGTTAATGTCAGCCAAGATATGATCTTTATTGGGCCGAATGATCTTGGTCTTTCGTTGCTTGGCTACGTTCCTGCAAGGGGTGATGAGCCTGAGTTTGTTGATGCTATTGATAAAATTGTGAAGGCGGCTGGGAAGCATGGCAAATGGGTTGCTCGGTTGTCGAATAATGGTGCTTTGTCTAAGGAGCATTTGAAGGTTTTTGATACTGTGGCGATGGGGTATGATGTTCGCGCAATTCAGGCTTGGTATGCAGGCGAATTGCAAGTTGCACGTTCATAAAATGTTATGGTGGGAGAGAGTTATCCATATTTCTGGCATCTCCCAAGAGCGTAGAAAATGGTCATGTTGATGTTGCCACTTTCATGCTGGGTTTTGCATCTTAGCAGTCCCGAATCCATGTCGGTGGACCTGTAGAGAGCCGGCAGCATTCTTCTCAGCGTTCTGAGAAATCGAACAGGATACTCGAAGGTTGAAGACTGAAGTATTTGGCAAATTCGGAGGACGAGCCAAAGCGCAGAAGTTGGTAAGCATGTCCTGCCACAGTGAACGAGAGTATCAAAATCCAGCAAGATGAGCAGCCCCAGGTGCTTGACCTGAGTCTCGATATCAATCTCAATTGCCTACCTTGCTCTAGTCATCACAAGTCAGTCTTACTACGTTATCTGGCTTTAACGATATTTTATGAAATCAGATGGGACAGCGTTGGGTCTGGACTGCTGAAATTGTTTGACCACGCGATGATTCACTTTTTGTTAATGAAAATAGAGTGACGTCACGCTTGCTTACCATGCAATACCTTAGTATGTACACTTCAACCACGGTTCAAGAACAATCTTCTGGCAGCGAGCGTGGAGGCTCAGTAGGATCTTGTTGATCAAATTAGCTCTTGTCCTAGACAAATACTTGCTTGACCAACTCAGCTTCCTCTAGACCACGATGAGAGGGCGAGGATAGGGAATTGCGACTGTGACTGTAGGTAGAAGTGGGAAGCTGAATTCCTGTAATCAGGATAGCATTGGTCTTGATATAACTTGACAAGATGGACATTTCCTTTCCCTGATTTCTTCGTACAAAAGCCTTGTCAACATGGAAGACGAAGATTAAACGATATTCTTCAGGTCCTGTCCCGCCAAAAACCTTCTCAGATTACCCGCGATCAAACCCTCCGCACCCTGGGGTCTCCCCCCAGCAGCATGCGGACTAACAATCGTATTTGGTGTCTTCCAGAACCTGCTGTCCGAAGGCAAGGGTTCCGTTTCAAACACATCGAGTGCTGCACCGCCAATTTCATTCTTGTCTAGAGCGTCGGCAAGGGCGTTTTCGTCGATTGTTGTGCCACGACCGACGTTGATGATCCATGCATGTTTGGGTAGGAGGGCGATGCGTTCTTTATTCAAGACGTGTTTTGTGCTGTCGCTGCCTGGGAGGATCATTACTAGTGCATCGGTCTCAGGGAGAAGTTTTTGGAGGTGGTCTTCGCTATACACTTGGACGCCGTCTCTGACCCCGTTGGAGCGGGCGATGCCTTTGATATCTGCGCCTAGGACTTTCAGGCTGGGTACTAGAGTTTTGGCGATGTTGCCGAAGCCCCAGATCAACACTCGTGCGTCACGGAGCGTTGTGAATTTACCAGCTGGTCTGTCTGGTTGGGGTCCGCCAAGGTGACCGGGCCATTTGCCTTGGTTTTGGTAGTCACGCATCTCGAAGAATCGACGCGCGGCGTTGAGGAGGAGTGCTAGTGTATGTTCGGCGACGGGACCGTCGTGTAGACCACTGCCAGTGGTGATCTTGATGCTTTTGGCGTCGAAGCCGGCGTTGAGAACGTCATTGGGGCCGGCGGCGAGTGATTGAATCCATTTTAGATTTTTCATGCGCTTTGCTGCGTCGGAGAGGTTGTCGGAGCTGTTGGTCCATGTTACTAGGACTTCGGCATCGATCAGATCCTCTGGAAGGGGCTTTTTGACGTCGTAGGGGTGTAATGTGGGGGCGAAACCCTTGAGGGAGTCGATATCGAGGTGTAATGAAGTTGGGTAAAGTAGCTTCATGGTTGTGCTGTTCGAGAATGTGCTGATGTTTCTGGTGGAGGTTCAGAATGTGGGACGTAGCCTCGAGAGCTTGATAATCCGCAAGACCTGTATCTTATGGTTTTGTGTGCCACAGAATATAGTGGGATGAAGCTGGCATATTTGTTGTCGGCTATTGACCGTCGGTAACATTTCTCCAATGCCAAACCCCACGATAAATTGGCTGGGGAAGTTCGGAGCGTGCGCGTGCGGAATTACTATGAAGCTCGTTGTGATCACGTTACTTGCGTTCTGTTCTTAATAAAGATGATTAATTCTCAGACTACCTCAGGCTATCATGCCTGTGCCGAGACGACTGTTACCTCGTCGATATGGATAAGAATACCTGTATGAAACACCTAAAAACGAATTCAGAAACCCATCCAGACTGTTATCCCCTCATAAAATCCAGACCATTTGTTGGTGAGAATCCATCCACACCTGTTCATCACCACACCACAGCTCCAAGAGCGCCGTCGCTGAGAGCAGACCTTTCGTCCGTTGCAGAAACTCCCATCTCCCGAAACAGTTGTAACACCATTTCCATGTTATTTTGTCCTTTATGTGTAGGTCGATGAATCACAGCTGAAGGGACTGCCAACCTTACCTGAAGCATATTTTTGCATAATATCCTCTATACTAGCATATGCACCACATCCCAGAATGACAAGTCCAATGATGAAGATTGACCCATTGAGAATCGACAAGCTGATGTTCTTCCAACCTCTATACCATGGACCTTCTCTGAGCAAGGCAAACCAAAAGAGAGCTGGGAAGTAGAAAGAGAAGCCACTGATAAACAAGCTGGATATCAGACCGAGCAGATCATTGAAAAATGGCACAGCCTCGGCAATGATCCACGCAATGAGCGTAGCAAAGGCGCAGAGACTGATCCAGACCACCCAGCCCATGAAAGTGTTGGTGTACTTGATTGGTGAGTTCTTGAATCGTCGGGCAATTATGTATCTGCATACAACTGTGGTGTTGATGCTGCCCGAGATGAAAATGACGGGTAGAGCAATGCCGAATGCCACTCGTGAGACGGTGTGGCCGGCCGAGAGAAGTGCTGGACTTCCAACATCCTTGCCCACAAACGCATAAACCAATGATCCTGTAAGCGTATAAATGAATATCTCGATCAAGCCAAGAGCCCAGATGGATTTGTTATAGTCCTTGGGCGTGTGCATTTCACTCATGAAACTGAATTGGCAGACCGCGAAGGAATATGCGAAGATGATGTTGGTGCATGAGAGGAAAGCGTCGGCAAAGGTAACACCAGGAGGTGGCCAGACACTCCAGTCCACACCTGAAAGGCCGCCTTCGGACTTTGCGGCCTCAATGCCAGTGGCGATGATGGTGACACCTATGGCGATGATAATCGAGGCAAAGTCTATGTACCCGAGAATCGCAAATTCGGCGAATGAGGGTGGCAGTGCAACGATGAAGAGGATGATGGCTGAGATGCCAGTCCAGACCAAAGCACACAATGTTGTGTTACCCGAAATCTTGATGAAGGCTATTGTGCCAGTCAAAGTGTGCCCACCCACTAAGAGAACCAGCAGCAGAACGAACATCACACCAGTGACTTCTCTGCCAAACTTGCCCCAGCAAAGGCCCACGGCATCGGAGTAGTGGTCGATCTCGGGATGTCGAAGCTTGACTTGGCCGACCAGATGACTTGTGTATATAGCGATGAGTCCCAGGCTAACTGTCAGGATGACACCTGCGACCATGCCGACCGTTGCGAAAACCGAAGGGATACTCAATGAGCCAAGAGCAATAGCCTCGACAATTAAGCATACTGTCAACTTCTTCCAACCTCTGCAACAACGTTAGCATTGTTTATTGGTCTCGTAGTGAACGTACAATCGCTTGAATTTTGCTTCGCCTTCAGAGATGGAATCCTGACGGCTCCCATCGCTTGGCCTGTGCTCTACATCATCCCTGCCCTTCTCTTTATATCGGTAGTTATTGTCGTTACCGTTTGTGGCTGTCCTCTCCGATTCGGTGGACGTCATTGTCATTGTGTCGCTTCACACAATGTGATGAGCACAGGTAACTGGGTTGTAATAAACGATTGAAAGATACTGTCGGAAAATGAGGCGCGGACGAGAATATATGGGAATGCCGAGCAAAAATGCGCAGGTTTTGAAGATAACTGCTCTCACAGATAGCGGATCATTTGAGTTCAGGAAGTGTTGGTACGGACCGTCGTCACCTCCACCAAGGTCATGTTATCTTGCTCTTCTTGATGGCACCACTGATACACAATTCGACTAACAAGTACCTTGCAAATAGTTGCGGACTTCATGCAAGGGTAACGAATGGTAATGCTGTGTTCTGTTGTGTTTCCTGCCTCACGCACGATCAATAAAAATGACGGGGTTACAGCAGGAAAGCTTGTTATTCCTCTCTGACGTCGATCCGCAGCTGACACGAGGGCAGCAAGCTTGGCAAGCTTGCTAAGCAACGCTGGGCGCCAATCTGACCCATAAAAAGAGATCTTAGCTTCGAGAGATAACCGAGAGAAGCTTAGCTGGTAGCCACTCCGGAAAACACTGGCGGGCATTGGAGGAGCCGTCCAAGCCGCACGGCAGTCACTTGTGACATTTGCGGCCTGAATTATGAGGCCACAAAGCTTCTTCAGCGTTACTTTGCTTGGCCAGTGCACAAATACAGTACTGCTTGTGCCGCTCACGTACCAAGTACAGACCTTGCTGTCATAACAAGTACTTCAAGCGTAGCTCTTGGCTATCTCTATCAGAGCCTCGACCCTCCACATTACCCGTTGGTCGCATGACCCCGTTGGACTCTGCTTTGATGCATCGTTGCTCGGAAGAAATGCAGCGTATAATATCTAGGTAGTATTAACGCTATTCCGATCTTAAACCTGCTCAACAACTGCCACACGTGTTCTTTGTGTTTGGCTGGAACTGTTCTATTGCCATATTCATACTTGACACAAAATTTCCTACGTTCGTTTCGCTGAAGTCAAACATTCCAGTATGGCAAGTTGAACAATACCACGCTTGACTCCGTCTTGAGCTCGTGTGCATAGTCGGTGTGTTGAATCGAAGGTTTTGTCCCGTGTGTTCTGAAGTATGTGCTTACTTAATACCTGATTGGGCGGGCTTGGTAGTGTTTCCCTGACATCTGTGAGGGGTTCCTTGCAGCCAAACAATGTCATCTGAATGTTGTGATCCCAAGAGGGAGAGACCCTCGAAACTGCTGGGCGGGACCGAGGCTACCACTACTTGCTTGCCCTTACCTATTTGTTGTAAGTGATGGTATGCTGTCGGATAGATGATCAAATCTCGTAAGAACTCGCAAAAATTTCGACAATGTTAGCCAGATATCGATCGCGGAACCTAGCTCCAATGTGGCATTCCATTCTTGTAGCTCGCGTGGGCGTAGGCGGACCTTGCGGACTCCAATTTCGACATATGAAGTTTTAGATCAGACCTCCGCTTCCGGCACGTTACTCTAGGCCATTGAGACCACGAAGGTAGACACTTCACAAAATCTAGGACAAAGAGTGCAATGCTGGTGGTCCCATCGATATCGGTTGCATGCCGTCCGCCATCACGCGAGAGTGAATATTCAAAGTTCTTCCGATTGTCGTAACTAAATCGAACACATGACTGTCGGAAAGCACCTCGGCCCACAGGCGCGCCACAGCCACGCGTAAGCTCGAAATTTGGCGGTGCCAGTACGAGGATGCATCAACTTCTGGAGATGGAGGCGTAGGCAGAGTCATCTCCTGTAATATCCACTGTCCAGCATCGATGCCGAATATTTGAGTCATGTCGATGTCAAAGTCACCGTGGATGATACTGGTGCCGAGTTGATCGGAGTTGTTGTCGGCAGGACCAGGTGGCATCACGGTCGAGCCACCCTCATCTCTTGAATGTTGATACGTATGGGCGTGGCCCGCACCATTGACGCCGTCTACATCTACTCCAATGCCACTTGGAGACACCGAGCTCGCAAGAGATCGTCTTTCTGCCGCGATAGATAAAGCTGACAAATCTGCTTCGGTAAAGAATCCAGATTCTAAGACCATGGCTCGCAGCATTAAGAGCATACTCCTTTCCTGCTTGGTTATACGACCATAATCGATGGACGAAGCCAAGGCATCGAACCATTTGCTCAGAACCACGGCACATTCGAGGACGCACATTGATTGATTAACGCTCCAGAACATGGTCTGGCTCCGGGCTACAAATCTGATGCCCAGCCGAATGGGCACACTCAGTGCGTGGATTGCTTGAAGTATCACAGGTGTAAGTTGTGGGTGGCGTCGGAGTGGAGGACCAGAGGTGAACACCTGCGCAATCAGGTTTGGATCTCTAGTGGCGAGATTGCGGCTGGGACCAAGGTCTGCGTAAATGCGGATCCATGCGAGTCGCAAACAGGCAATTGCGTTGAAAGAGATGGGCGAAGCAGACGTTTCCGGCTCGATGGTCGACTCTGGGCATTTCTCCCACAGCAACTGCCAGCGGTGCAGCGCGTGGATGATACTGCGAATGTCGCCAGTGCGTAGACTGGAGCCTGTTGCTTCGTCAATGTCAGTATCCCAGGCGAAGGGTACAGGATGGCGTTGTCGCAGAAAGAAAATGCACTGGAGGATGCCCATTATCAAGGCATAATTTCCAAGCGCAGAGATTGAAGGCCTCCCTTGTGAATTCCCTGTAACACCGTCATCCCAATCACGCCGAAATAGACATTGAAAAGCCGTCTGGAATGGCACAGATGTGATGGTCGAAGAAGCATGAGTTTCTTCCCACTGAGGAGCGCTTGTAGCGGTCCATTCGTTCGCTGAGCCAGGAGTATTGCATTGTAGTTCCGCCGTGGTCAGTTGAGGAACTGCATTATATGCCAGACTCTGTAAATTGATGAAGTAATAGCTGACTGTCTTGATCCTTCGCCAGCTCTCAAGTTCGATCCAAGCATGCCATCGTTCCAGGCGCGTGCCACCCTCTACTATTGTACTTTCCGATCCCAAGCCAAATCCTTCTTGCCGTACAAGCATTGCCAGAAGAGTCTGAAGCATTATTGCATCGCTGAGAGATTCTCTGGGACCCCACGAGCCAAAAGACATCAATGTCAGGATTGCTTGCATGCGCTGCAAACGCTGTTTTCTCGCAGGCAATATCATTGCAGCTTGAGATCGGTGTTCAACACCACTGAACTGTGGTTGAGCACTATCATTAGGCTGGAAACTCCGCTGCGCTGTCGAGGTCGGCGATAAAGAGTGCATCGAACTTGTCTTTGTAGCTGCCAATTGATGCCTCAGGGGTGGCTGATGCATAGGCACAACACTTTCTTCACCATCATCCCGAAGCCTCCACAGAAGGATTGCTTTCGAGGCGTGGAAAGCAGAAACGCCTGCTTGACTTTCGAACCTCAACTGTGCTCCCACAGCGCACATAGCAAGTATCAGCTCGAGCAAGGATTCTCGTACCTTAAAGGTAGGCACATGAACACAAGGTTGATGTCTATATAAACTGTTGATTGTCCGTTCCAGGTAGTGTGAGACAGTATGCCGGCTGGGAAGTGCAAAGTTCAGTGGTAGCACCTGAGCGTATTTCGCCACGTCAGCCTGGAGATCCATATACTCAGCCTGTGAGACTTTCCAACACGGGCCTGGATCTGCCTCGGAACGTGGCTCTCGATCCCGCCGATTCCACGATTCCAGACCAGGCAAGTTACGTAAGGAAGGCAAGGGGGAGCCGATTCGCGAGAAGATGTTCGTGTCTTGTTTGTTGTGATTGTTATCGTCCTCATCTTCTTCATCACTTCTGCCAAATTCCTCCTCAACGTAGGCTCGTTGTTTATTAGGCGTAATGACTGCGTGGCCGAGTCCCACTTCTGCGCTGCCATTATTCGCCGGTGTCGGTGCAGTTGGACTGACAGGTCGTTCTTCTGGAACATTCCTCAATATTGGTGGAATGTTCGGCGTAGAAAAGTTGAGGTCATTCAGGAGAAAATCAGCATCCCCAAACAAGTTTCCGGCTTGCAGACTTCCTGGAGTAAGCCCATGGTGTTCACTGAGCATGACTTCCATGTCAGATTGAGACTCAGTTGTGCTTAAAGGTGCTACCATACGTGCACCTGTGAGAGTGTTGCGCACAGTCGAATTTGTCGTTATCCTAGAAGAGCTATCAATGGAACGTCTATCGTAGCTGGCAACGTCGTTTGCTAATCGGGATTGATCCAAGCTCTGAAATGGTGTCTTGTTCGTCATCTGCTGAGCTGGGGTTGAAGTCGTATTGAAGGCTCCGAATTGCTGGACCAAGAATGGAGGTTGAATGTTTCCGAAGCCATGCTGGTGTTGTTGCTGTTGGTTGTCGTGGGGAAGATAAACAGCATCGTGCTGTTGTTGCGGTTGATCATGGTGCTGTGATTTCCGCCGCTTGACAGGTTCGATGTTGTGCGCTGATTTCTGATGTCTGGTCAACAGATCGCTGTTTGCGAGTTAGCGTAGGAATCTTCATAAGACACATTCTGTTAATGGTTGATCTAGCTTACTGTCGAGGGTAGGCTTGCCCACATGGACACTTGTATGGCGTCTCCTTGGTGTGTCTGCGCTCATGGCGTTGGACATGATCGAGGCGCTTGAAGCGGCGATCACAATAGCTGCATTTGAATCTCTGCTGGTTGGCGCCAACGTCGGCAGGAACTGTATCATCCACCGGATCACTCATTCGAGCGGCTTGACGCGGGCACGAAGGGACATCACGATATTGATAGTGGTGGCCACCTCCACGGCGATGCAAGGTATCAACAGTGAATAACGAGGTGCAAATTGGCAACGGACTTCTGAGACCGTCGGATAGCTCATGGTTGAAGGTTTGACCATAACGTAGTGGACCAGGTCCCGCGTGGCAATCTGGGAAGACGGCACGGGGTACGAAAAGCCTCAAGTTAATCTGAGCGTACCTGCAAGGTATAATCGTGGTGTGGTTACATGTCCACGACCAAAGGTTACAGTACATGCCTAAAAAGCCCCGCAAATCGTCGTTATGCTGAGAGAAGTTAGCGGTATAAACGCACTAACTCCGGGCGGTAATGGGCGTTAGTCATCGTATTCCGGTTATCTTCACCAGCAACTGCCTCATTCATGGCCAAAAGCAAATTGAAGCTACTGTAGTGGTATTGATCTATAAATTGCGAGATGATAGCTCGACTGCGCTCGCCAATCAAGATACGTACATCTACCAGCAGGTTTGGCACACGTCTCCTCAGCCTCAGAAGTGGCCTCGCCGTTCTTCGTAATGCGTTGGTTTGTTGTGCGAAGGCATATCTCTGGCCATCCAATCTGCTACCCAGTCGATCATACGACCCAAGGGGACTATAGGATACCCGTACAGGCGTTGAGCGGCCAGAGTGTTGTTATACCATCCGTCCTCCGTCTCCTGACCTTCGAAGATGGGCTTCTTGCCGAAGATGCGGCCGAACTCCTCTGCCGCCATACGCACGCTCATATGCTCTGCGCCTCCAACATTGAGAGGACTTGTGGGTGTTGTGACATGGGCCAATGCTCCCAGGATCTGCGCGTTACTATCTCCCTGCCAGATCACCGACGCATAGGCTGTACCGATGGGTATGGGAATACCGTTCCGCACCCAGCCAGCGATGTCGTGCAGCACTCCATATCGGGTGTCGATAGCGTAGTTTAGACGAATAATGCGGCCTGGGGTATTATGCCTTCGCGAGAAATATGAAAACATACGTTCTCGACCTACACAGCTAGTGGCATAGTCTCCAGATCCGGAGGGTTGCGTCTCTTCACTCCATCCACCACCCGTGATGGGAGCAAAAGGGTAGACACAGAGAGTGGAGAAGACGACAATGCGCGAGTCCTTGAAACGTTCGGCGACCATAGCCGGGACGTGGGTGTTCATAGCCCATGCGAAGCTAGGGTCTTCATCCGCCCCGAATTTCTTGCCGGCCATGTACACAATGTTCGGCACGTCCGGCAGCTTGGCAATGGAATCGGCGTCCAGAAGGTCGCACTTAATGGTCTCCAGGCCCCAGCTCTCCAACCTCTCCCGCAGGCCTTTCTCCGAGAAGCGTGCTACACCAAAGATTTTTTTGTTTGGAGCTGCCCGCTTTGCCATGCGCGCTATCGTTGGTCCAACTTTACCTCCGATGCCAAGGAACATGATATCGCCTTCTACCGTCTTGAGTAGGTCAGGCAGGTATTTCGGTGGCCGCGAAAGCAGCTCTTCAACCTCCTCTTCATCTTGAATTCGGTTCGGTAGAGTGTGTGTCTCGAGAATTTCGGCCATCATTTCATGCGGACGGTGCTGAAGGGCTGGTGAGGATATGTCTCCCATCCAGGCTGTCCTCGACAGAAACGGTTCGTACTGTTGGCTTAGTTTTACTCCTCAACTCACGCAGGAGGATTGAGTTGTAATACTATAGAAGTCGAGCTCAGTGGCTGTGTGGCTTGCACGAGGGAGTGGAATAAGAAACACTGAACGAGTTGTGTTTTTTCCCACTTTCAACCTTCCACGCCTGTTTTATAATATTGACGAAGCATTTAGCATGGTTTCGCTTCCCCATCGTGAACAGCATGATCTGGTTATTCATTGTTTACAACCACTCGCCGACTTGAGGCAAAGTCCCTAATTGGCTGGGAAGGTGGTACCTTGCATGTGGAGCAATGTTGGAGATATTGGAGGAGATGCTGCTCTTGAAAGATTTCACCTTTCACGCAATGCAAGCCTGACGGCCAAATTCCATTGCTAAAGCCAAAGCGGCAGGATCACGATCTGGAGTTCACACTCGGTTCACATGCTGGTGATTCCGCGGGCATGTGTCATGCTTCGAGAAAGTATGTCGATTAGAGCAACAAATGTTTTCCCAATCTAGGTGAGCAGCCTGCAGGTAACAGCACCACCCTCTACACTTCTGAGCATTATTCGCGGATCCCAAATCTCTAACCCTTGGCTTTCTTGTTACTGGTTTCTTCACTTCCGAACACGCCAGATCATTAGAATGCCATCGTTACCTCCATGGACTCATCTAGTGCGATTCCTAGCCAAAGAAGATGGCCAGATTCACCTCGGCCAGGTTGACCCCAATGTCTATTCAGATGTTGGACTTGCGCTGTACAAGGGAGAAAGTATCTCGGCCAGACTGGTGACAGGCTCGATCTTTGATGGAACAGTCACAGAAAAGACTATGACAATACAAACGGTGAGCATGGCAGTTACTGCAGCTGAGTGGTAGCATACTATCACCAGTATTGTATCAACGCCGCTAAACTCTAGACGCTTGCTTGGAATTACAGCTTCTCCCTCCGATTGACATTTCAGAAGTCCCAATAATCCGCTGCCTCGGCCTCAACTACTACGAAGCCGCCAAAGAAGCAAAAGCCCCCATTCCCGAAGTCCCTGTCTTGTTCGTCCGGCCGCGGACAGCACTCAATGGACCATACCCAGCGGCAATTAATGTGCCTAAGTTCGCGCAGGATGGATCGAGCGACTATGAAGCCGAACTCAGCATCGTGCTGTCGAAAAGCGGGCGTGACATCCCGGTAGAACAAGCTATGGATTACGTGCTCGGGTATACGTGCAGTAACGATGTCAGTGCACGTACGCAGCAGTTCAAGAATAGCCAGTGGTCCTTCTCCAAAGGTATGAGCTGATTCCATTCGGCTTCTCGATTCACACCGGTTTGACTGATTCTTGTTCCTGTTTGAAGGACTCGACGGCTCTTGCCCAATAGGACCTGTCCTTGTTGCCCCGTCAGCCATTGGCGATCCCCACAAACTACAAATTCGAGCGATCTACAATGACGCTGTAGTCCAAGACGCGAACACCAGGTGAGTAGACAAGTCTCACTATCAGAAAAATTCACACATCAAGAATGTCGAGCGCTGATGTTTGTCTATCCCACAGTGACATGATTCATAAGATCCCACAAACGATAGCCTTCTTATCGCAGGGAACTACATTAGAGAGAGGCACGATCATCATGACTGGCACCGGCCCAGGAGTTGGATTGTTTCGAGATCCTAAAGTGGTGCTCCACCATGGCGATGATATTAGGGTTGAGATTGAAAAAATCGGCACGTTGATCAACAAAGTTCATTACGAATAGATCATACCGTCGCGTTAAAATACTACATAGACGACTGAATCAATGCTCTTCTAAGCTAGCAGCCTAGAGCAACGGAAACGCACAAGTCATTTTTCCTCTCTCTTAAAGAGAACTTCACAATTTGTTTTTATTTTCGAAGCATAAACTCCAACCAATACTGATTACACTCCTCATCCTCGCGCCGCGGAGCATTACCATCCATGGCGGCATCCGCCTTCTTGATAACCGATTGGTTCGTACTCGGCGGCAGCGACTCCTCAATCAAAACCAGATAAGTCTGCTTCCCAGGCCCTCCACCGTGTACCTTGCGCTCACTAGTGCCTATATTCCTGATCGCCGAATCAGCCTTGTAGAACCGCACGCGCTGCACATGCTCCTGCTTAGCCACCGCTTCGATCCACCGCTTAGCATAATCATCTTCCGCAGCTCCATCGCCAAGATCGAAGCGCATCGACGTGATATAGCTTGCTGCTGTCAGCGACGGTGTCGTACTGTTATTATCGACGGCTGCTACCTGGGTAAAGATATCCCGGGTCGGTTTACGAAACCAGGACAGAGCCTCGCGGGTCCAGGGCGTAGGCGCGTTTAGGGCAGCCAGGTACGCTTCTGATGACAACACGGATGTCGTTTCGGTGTCGTAGTACATTAGGAATGAGGGGCTGTTGTCGAGGGCGCGGTAGCGGCGGCCTTCGGTGAAGCCGGGGATGGATACGCGTTCGGGAATATGTTCGCAGTTGTGCCATTGTTGGTAGCGGTTGAGTTGGGTTGGTTCGATGTCGGCCCAGAAGGCCATTAGGCCCGTGCTGTCTTTTGATGGTGTTGAGGTGGCCATTGTTTGTGTGACGACTATTAGAATGAGATTATGGAATGGATATCTTGTTGTGCTGGCAGAGATTGATTGCAAGATCAGGCCGTGAAATGTGGTATTTTGCGGGATCGGAATTGCAGTCTACAGATGCCGAGTAAGCCTCCCAAACGTCTGTTTAATTTTTGTGCTTCTATCTGATCTGATCCGGTGGCTTACTGATGCTTCTGGCAAGACTCGAGTCAGCACTGCTCAAATATCAATTTGGAGCACAGGTCTAGGTAGACAGCAAGAACACCTCGGTAGTCCCTACCAGCGGATTAGCAGGAAGCAACAACCCAGTGGCGTGGTATCGCTGTCATCAGACCATCTCCATATCGATTGCGAACGTTTCCAACAAGCATATCTGGAATAGCGGCAGAATTGCGAGGCATGTTCCCTCCTAGCTTGTGGTTGTACCCTGTTACCTCCTCACCTCCTCCAATATTCCGCTCCACTCCTCCAACATTCCTCCACAACCCGCTTCTCCACAACCTCCCTAAATTGGACATCGCTGATTATGGATACTATTCCACAGATCTGGTTTACTAGTGGCGCAATTCCCCATGGGGACACCTGATTGATAAGTCTCGAACCTGGTCCACCATTGCAAATTCTGCGATTACTTCCTACCTCCTACACAGATCGATCTGAACTGCTCCGACAGCATTATGGCAAGCACCAACAAGCTCGCGAGTGACCACATCGATCAGGAGAAAGTGGCAGTTTCCTACGTGGAGGACAACGATGCCTCAAAGCGCCGATACCAAGAGTATCGACACAATGATGAGCAGAAGTCCTTTGGTCACTATCTCGCCACAAGATTCACTACACTTAAGCCAACCATTACCATTCCTCCTAATCCCTTCACGTTGCTGGGTTTGTTGTCCCGCAAGCAGTGGATGTTCTTCGCAGTAAGTGCCTCACACAGCTTGTGGCCGAGTACTGCCAAGACGAGAGAGAATATTTGACTAACTAACTGAAATCTAGATTGCTCTGGCTGGCTGGACTTGGGATGCCTTCGATTTCTTCTGTGTCAGCTTGACTGTTACACCACTCGCCAAGCAGTTTGGTGTAAGTAACACCGATATCACATGGGGCATGACTTTGGTCCTCATGCTTCGAACTTCTGGCGCCGTCATCTTTGGTCTAGCAGCTGACCGATACGGTCGGAAATGGCCCTACGTGGTCAACTGCATCATGTTTATTGTCCTCGAACTTGGTACAGGCTTCTGTCAAACATATCACCAATTCCTAGCTTGTCGTGCACTCTTTGGTATTGCCATGGGTGCTATGTATGGCAACGCAGTTGCGACAGCCCTTGAAGATTGTCCAGTGGCAGCTCGAGGAATAATTTCAGGTCTACTTCAGATGGGTTACATTCTTGGGTATCTGCTTGCTACGGCTTTTGCCCGTGCGCTCGTTGGCACGACCAGACACGGTTGGAGACCTCTGTTCTGGTTCAGCGCCGTCCCACCAGCGTTGTTTGCAGCCTGGCGTCTATTCTTACCGGAGACAGACACCTTCCTCAACCGAAAGAAAGTGCGTGAGGCCAGCCATAAGAGCATGAGCACGTTCGTGCGCGAAACAAAAGTGTCTTTCCAATCTCACTGGCTCGTTCTCGTCTTCATGGTTCTCATCACTGCTGGCCTGCAGTTTCAAACTCACGGAACACAAGATCTTTACCCACTCATCTTGCAAAGCCAGTATGGATTTTCCGCAAACGGCGTCACCATCACCAACGTGATCGCCAATCTAGGCGCATACGCCGGCGGCGTGACATGTGGCTACATCTCCGACATTTTCGGTCGCCGTCTAACACTCATGGTAACCTTCGTCGTCGCAGCAATTCTGCTCTACCCATATACATTCGTCACCACCCGATCGACCGCAGCACCTGCCTTTTTCGAGCAATTCTTCATCGAAGGCGCATGCGGCATTCTCCCAATCTACCTCTTAGAACTATCCCCAGGCTCGCTCAGAACATTCGCCGTCGGAACTGCTTATCAAGTGGGCAATCTCGCGTCTTCAGCCAGCTCGACTATCGAAGCTAAACTCGGCGAACGCTTCCCATTGCCCGAAAAGACGAAGGGTGTGAAGCGTTACGAGTACAACAGAGTCACTTGCATCTTCACTGCTTGTGTCTTAGCGTATAATCTCATTGTCGTGTTCCTTGGGCCCGAGCGAAGAGGCGCTTCTATGGCTGTGGAAGAGGATAGCGATATGCAGAAGGTGGTGGGACAGGAGAAACTCGATGCTATCATTGAGCATGATACCGATAATGAGATTCCGCAACTTCAATGAAAGCTGGGTGCGAAGATGGAGTTGTCTGATGTGCGGTTGACTGAACCCGCAGATCATTGTTGGAGAACTAAAGTACAGTATCTATTGATTACATAAAAGTCGATCCAGTAATCCACACATCTCCTTAATATTCTCATGCGGCACCCATTTTACATCTGAACCATGCCTCGCAAGTTCCTTCCATACGTGAAAAGTATCGATCCATTGTAGTCAACCTGTAGGTATATTTCACTCTCAGCCCAATCTCTAGTATCCTTGTTTAGCCAGCTTCATAACTCCACAATGTCATTATTAGGTGGGGCTCATATATACCTACCTAGCTGCGCATTCCTACTGCTAGGTAGGTACGTAGTTAGGTTCATGCATGTATGTGGCGTATCACCCCCTTTCGTCTTGCATCGACGTTATGAGTCGGCTCCCCGGACAGGAGTCCAAATTCCATGGTTTGGTGGATTTGGTAGAGTTAGTGTACGATGGATGATTGTGTTGCCCATCCCTCGTCCTCCATTGTTGGCCAGGAGAGCCTGCAGAGCAAGAGTACACATCCCTGTTATATCGAAATAGATCTTTGCCAAAGAACGACAAGTTCAACAGTGTTTCGTCCATATATTGGTTCTTCATTCACCTCCTAGTACGATATCAGCAGAGCAGCTTGAGCCGACAGTTTGTGTGTGAATACAGTGATCTGGGAACGGATGTTTCTCTGGACTACCGTAGTTGTATATAAATATGGATGAACATAACAGCCTGCCACGCAAGCTTGGCATCGCTTGACCTCCCTTAGATAAACTAACTACTTCCCGTCAATTTCCAGTGTGGTCTGTCAGTGTTTCTTCCATCTCTTCTTCTCTACATGAGCAGCAGTGCTACGAAAACTAGTACGAACTCTGTATAGACCTCTTGTTATGCAACTTGAACGATGTCTGCAATCTTGTCACTGTATCCGTGGCCGGTGAGCATCCAAGCATGGCAGGAGCCAGAGCATCGTCGAGGAAATTGCTATCGCGCCAACCTTACCTAGGTATATGTTGTACTTATCATTCTGATCAGCCGTTCCGAACTCTCTTTCGAATTATTGAGGCTTGTTCCTATGCGTGAACAATTTCCTGCTGATGGCTTCGTCCCTTTCCGGAGACAAAGAAGCAGCTCTCGAACAACGTCGAACAAAGCACAATGTCCAGGGACGTGACGCGCAACACGATTATGGCTGACATGAGTTGTTCTTGTCGTCGGATCTTCCAGCATCTCCTTGATTTTCGATCTTCTGACCAACCTGTTTCTGAGATGGTGATGACAACCAGAAGCTCGAGCAAAGGCTTTGCTGTTCCAAGTGCTTCAAACCCTACCCAAGTTGTCCCCGAAGCTGTAACATCTACAGGACGTAACCACGATCCTAACCACGCCTCTAAATGTGTTCAACACGATGCATCCGGCTTCCTCGCTCTTAATGGGTACGGCTCCGGCTGCGTACCGCTTGGGTTCTTCGATCCATCACAGTATCAGCCAGACGGCGTGTTCGATCTGGAAAGTCTTCTGAACACGTCAGACAAAGTACTCGGTCTCGAGATGGAAGAACGCAATTCTGGACTTGTTGCCAGCTCTCACGCCTTGCCTGCCAACATCAACACAAGAAATCTAACCAACAGGAAAAGTCCAAGCAACAACTCTAGTGAGGGTATCTCAAAGGAACGGCGGTTGAGACGATCATCTCGCTTTTCTATTCCTGACTTCGGTAATGGTGTCGTCGACTTAACCGTTGACGAGGTGGAAACCTTTACACCAGCCGATCACACGCCAAGTCCTCGTAGATGCTCAGCACGACTGATCCAGCAACGCTCAGGCAACGATGGGTCTACTGGTTCTTCCGTGTCGCTTGAACTTCCGTACAGATACTGGTGCGGAGAGCCCAATTGTTCAACGTCAGAGCTTGACCCGGCAGAGATTGCAGCTCATTACGAATTGATGCATTCCGAAAAGGAGTACGATCCCACCAAAGTTGTATGTTGCGCTTTCAGGCCTGAATCTCCAATTCCAGTGATGCCGCTCAAGCAGAACCTCGTCAGGAACATAGACACTGCGAACCTCGCGCCTATTCTTCAATCAATACGCGAGCAACCTCATGATCCTGTTCGACAGCTTGAGCAGCAGCTGTTTCCTCAACTTGGACAAAACATCGGACATATTCCGAAGCTTCATACTACCTCTGGAACTTCACGTCACGAGCTGACCCAGAACCAATCTGATCGTAGTCTACAAGCTCGATCACAGTCAGGTCATCCGGAACGGTTTTTACCCATGAACAACTCCCAGCCAGAAAGCATACCAGAGCCTCAACGCTCGACATTCCGACAGAGAAATCAAACTGCCCATACAAGTCGTCCAATTCACTCACAACAAAGACCGGATCGGACTCAGTCTCAACGTCCAATCAATCAGAATCATGCTCCCAGAGATCACAAAACGACCGAACAGGAGCTACTTCGGCGATCATTCTGTGAAAACACACGAACGCTCAATAAGAAGAGCTACTTCTTACCACATCCAAATTATTCGAGTTGTAGTGCCCGAAGCGTGCAAGTACTTCGTCCGGACACACATAAGGAATGTCTAACAACGGCAAAGAAGAACGTTGAATCTCTCATGAAGGAGCTTTACCGACAACTTGCTCTCCGCTTCATCCTTGAGGGTAAGGAATCAAGGGAGCTTTACAAAGAAGCGACAGCGTTTCTTGATATGCGACTCCATAGGACTCGAAGCGAGTGGAGAGAAGGAAAGAACCTACCAGAGGTGAACTTGGCTATATATCCAGTCCAACACGATATAGCAAAGCACTATGAACATTCTTTTCATTATCAACTCTTCAGATTCTATCTTGAGGTATTGAAGACACAATATGACCTAGATCGACCAGATCCTGATAATGATCGTATCTGGTGGCTACGGTCGGCGGAGAGAAGGAAGTGCTGCGCAATAGAGAGCTGGCGTTGGGTCTTCGAAACTGCCAATAGGATCTTCAATGACCACAAGCAGTTAAACGTTGGAAAGATAGACAAGAGTCTAAATACTGCAGAGGAGCATTCAAACGATCTCGATGATCTGGACAATAGCTTGAGGGAGGATGGCAAACTTGGCGGAGTTGGAGTTCCTAGCAGGAAGCGCAAAGGATCTGGAAGCTACCAAAACATCCACACTCAGTCAAAGAAACTCAAACCCAATACACCCTTGTCAGAAGGCCCAGTGCCGTCGCTGTCGTTGGAGCAGAGAAAACGCATCGCTTTGGTTCAATCAACGGACGGAAAGCCCGGAGATCGCATGACCATAGAAGAACTGGAAGCATTCTCTACCCCTGAATTCGTAACCTACATTAGGAACCAATATTCTGACGAGAGACCTGAGCTAGCAGACTGGACAGACAAGGAGGTTACAATTTGGTTCGAGACCCGTAAAAAGCCTGCACACGTTAGACATGTTCTTACAGATACAGAAAAGACAAGACAACAAAGATTGGAGTCTGGATATCGGGAACTATGAGGCGCAGATTGACAGATCGGCTGTGCTTAGTGATTGACATGATTCCAGCAATCATGTATGTTCTCTATCAACACTTTCACCACTAATACATTTGCCGCTTGTCGTTTGTCAGTATCACTATTTTGTTTTCACTATTTCACAATCATTTCAGCTTGTCATCTAACATGTTTGATTCCTCTCTTCTCCTGCTCTCCCGCAGTCCACTTGAACCGCTTATCTTCTCTTTCCAAGACAATCAAAATTTTGAGTCAGCATATACTTCTTTCTTTTTCTTGAACCAATCTTATACCCTTCAAGGCATATCCAACCATACATTAATATCAAAATGAGCGACTTCGATATGGACACAGAGTTGAGGGACGAAGACTTCAACTACTACTGCGGCGAAGCAGGGTGCAACACCCGTCGCAAGTACGAGCCACGCGGTGCATATTCAATGCGAAGCCACTACCGCGAGAAGCATGGCAACCTTGAGTTTGACAAGACGAGGTTGGTCCCCAGCAGGGACCCGAATTTGAAGTGCGGAAGAATGTCTCCTTTCAGGCTCGTGGCGGAGAGAAGGAACCAGGTCGATGACCAAAATGACCGCACCGGTCTGTTAGATGAGGCAAACACTCACTTCGACGCTGGGAACAGAGGTGCAGGTGATGAGACTCGTCGTCAGAACCGAGTCAACGACCAAGCGCAGTCTGCCTTGGACAATGAGAGAGATATAATTATGGTTCGACAACCAAGCAACGCGGCAATGACACCACCTATGGTACGCAACAATGAGGATCCAAATTCTGGTGTTCTACCACCAAACCAAGAGCTGTTGTTGCAACAACAGTTGCAGTTACCACATATGTCGACGCAACCGCGACCCAATATCCAGCTCCTTCAACCTCTACCATGGGCACGAAACGTCCCTTTTCAAGTCCGGCTCCCTCTCCACCTGAGCCATCAACAACTCGAACGGGTCATCCACAACAACATGGACCAACTCGAGAATCGTGAACGCCAGCTCGATCAGATCATGGTCGAGACATCTGTCCTGCAAGGCACAGCAACAGCTCAACACGAGCTCAGACAACAAATCTTTCTGGCACAGCAGCTTCAAGAGCTGATTCAGAAGCTCGAGTCTCAAATCGGCTATTTCGGTGTCGATGCTGGTCGTTTTATCAATCCTCTCCCTCCAACACAGATGTTCTCACATGAGGCGGTCATGATATATGGCGGTGCGATATCATACTTATATGTATCATTCGATCGAGTGGATTACACTGGTCAACCGATCCCGCCACGACGTCTCTCATTCATCAGAAAGTGCCTCCATTACGAAGCTATTCTGCTGGTCGTGAACATGATATCCACAATTGGCCTGGCAACTCAGAATGGTGTGAACAACGAGAGACAGCGCCGGGGTTTACCTCTGCTACCGCAACTATTCCGACCTTCTTGACTAGAGGAACAAATTGCCAAGTACAAATTCATCGGTAGCTCCGAAAATTTGTACAACTGATCAAGACGTCTGCGTTCAAACTGGCTGTACGCTTCCGACTGGACACTCCTCACGTATCGTGGACAGCAATTCTGACCTACATATCTCAAAAGCATCGTCCTCTGGATATACTACGCTAATGGGAACTGCTAGCAATGTTGGTGATGACAACTGGGTATTAGTGCCAAAGCGTTAACCAAAGGTGGAAGGTGGGTCATATATCCAAGTTGGTTAGACATATCGAAATTTTCTCCGAGTTCTATCTTTGAAGTCGACGGCAGCATTGCCAAATTCGGTATCAACAAACATAACATGTGTCTCATCATCCTTTTCCTCGTCGATTGCGCGGACCAGAACGACCTCTTCGCGCGTTGGGTCTCTGATGATCTCCTTACACTGAACTGTGTCGATCATGTCGCCTATATCTTCCACTAGCGCCTCCTTGTCTCGCTTGTGCTTTAGCTGTGTAATTGACAGATGCAGATTGTGGTGTACTATACAACACAAATGGAGCCTATCGATCTAACAATTTCCGGCATTTATAGACAGTTAGGAACTGCACAGGCGGCGCGATCGTCAAGCGTATCGTATTTGCGGAGCAACTTCCTCGAATCTAACACGAACGAGGTCTTTGGACCGAAGAGGAAGTCCCTAGATGGAGGAGAGGAGCGTCACCAGAGAGAAAGCGATGAAGATTGTGAATGGATGATGCAGAAGTGATGCATGAAGTTGATGGCAGAGAGGTTGCCAGTAACTATATGAACGAATAAGCTGAAAGGTGAAGACCAGAATAGTTACTGAGAAGGCTCCAATCCTGCAGAGTGGGAGGCTCAGAGGTGGCAGCACAGGTGGCAAGGAGGACATCTGGGAGAAGGGTGGTTCTGCATGGCACTCTTGTATACACCAATTGAGCTGGCGGACGTTGTACACAAGGCAGACATTGAAAAAGGCAAGGATGTTCCGTCACTCGCTGTACAGCCTCGGGCGCATTAGTAGCAGTCAGAAATGAAATGGAACGAGGATGGATATCATTGATCTGAGAAATGAGATTGAAGTGCGAGACTACACAGAGAACAAACACAGTATTCCGATCGTGAACGAAAAGGTTTTTGAACTGCTACTACGTTCCAAAATATCCTCATTGCATCAATAGTCCAATCACATTTCCATATATTCGGTAACGAAACCCCGAATATTTTCAATTTCAACTAAACACTCATTTTTCAACCCTCAATGAAGGCGTTGATAATATTATCATGGTGCTCCCGTGGCATGTCCGAAGATATCATTTGAGCATCGATGCTCAATTCTTGGTATATCTGTCACCAGGATCTGCTGTGCTGGGAAAGTGACGAAGATGGTTGTCTTCCAGTTCTTACGAAGGACGATATCTAAGCACAGACACGAGCGATCAGTAGAATCTAGCAAATTCTTCGAGCACTACATGATTGTGTTAGGGTCTATGAGAATACACGATCTTTTCAACCTCAACTCAGGACCTCCACTCGGTTTTGTAAGTATTACGACTGCGGCCTCTCGCACAACCGTCTGGGTCGGGTTACCACGTCTGATTCTTTTCATTGAAATTTGGTGGAATAGTACTCACTGTCTCATCGCCAGCTTGGATCTTGACTCCGGTAATGGACTGTTCGACCATGTTGACACTAAGAAGTACGACGAGGAGGGAGGAGAAGAAGAAGAAGAAGGATTGAAGGACCGGAGGAATGACAAGTGTATCGACCTTATCGAGGCTAACTGGGACAGCACTGAAAGTTTGATGTTATCCAGACTAAATACTCGTGAAATATACAATTTCTGCCGTGGCTGTGAACCTGTCGATGCAATCAACAGGTGATAAGTGAGCTCGACGATATAAATTTTGTCGAAGTAAGCTCCCAGACTCGAGTGTGATGACACTAAACTAGTCCCGTCCTTGATGAGACTGTAAGATCTCGTTCAATCGATACAATATGGATCTCGAGCCTCTGATACAACCAACCTTGGTACATTAATGTTGGATATAACCTTCTACAGCAACAAATTGTATCACTCTCTGAGCAGGGGAACAATGTTTGCTATGGCCTTGCACAAAAAGATCAGTGAAAGTCTTCGGCCTGAAATGAATATGGTGAAGGATGGCCTCACCTACCACTCCCATGTTCCTATGAGTAAACGATTTTGTTTCGACCTCGCGTTTTGATGGTGCTTGATCGTACACGTGAATATCACTTATCAAACGGTCGCGTCGAGCTCAGAGCTGAACATAAACAGTCAATGTCCCACACCTTTCGCACCCCTTCCCACGCCTTTCGTCTGTGTAACTTGAAACGTACCTTCGACCTTCAAATCAATCACCGCTACCATGTCATGGCAACAATATGTTGCAGGATTAACCATTCGAGGCCCTCCACAACTTCCAGCCACCGTAGAGAACCACTCTCCACAACCCAAAAGACGTGGTCGAGCAGTACAGCAATCCCAACTGCAAACTCCTCCTCGCCTTCAAACTTCATACCCACAACAACCTCAGCAAACACAATGGTCACCATTTGGACAACCACCACCCATCTGGCATGATAATCAAACTTTTCCTTCTCAACAATCACCACAAGCGCAGTCATCGCCGTTCGAGCAAGGCAATCAAGTTTACATCGCACTGCACCCATTCACACCGCAAGCACAGGTACAATCACAACTGCAACCACACCCACAACAGTCATCCAATCAACCAATAAAGCCCCGCTCAACCCCCCGACTAGCACCATACGTAACACTTCCACCACTATCAATCCCACCCTACCTCCAAATCATCTCCCCTCTCCCCTTCATCCAAAACTGCCCCTTCACCCTCGTCATCCCAAAGCAACCCAAACCATCCCACCTAACCACCGTCATCAACAAACGCATGCACCTAATCGACGCCCGCCACACCCACAACCTAACTCTCATGCTCGCCATCTCCAGCACCCAAAACTTCACCCCGCACCACCACGCCCTCCGCCGCAAAACATTCCTAACCTCCGAAATCATCAACCTACACACCTATCTCTCAGACACCATGGGTAGTAACCTTGGCATCGACATCAACCAAATCATCGAACTAGGCGACTTCACACAAGGCACATACACGATATACTACCTAGCCATGATGTACAGCTACATGCCCGCCGACGGCATCGGCACCAACGGGCAACAAATCGACGACGGACTCAGAGCGATCGTGACGAAGGGCATTGAACTCGCTGCCACGGGTGAAGTTATCGCGCTGCTAGAACGGATGAGGAAGTTATTGCTCGATGATCTGATGCACATGAGACAGCGGATCGGACTGGCTGGATTACCGCAGGGTCTGACGGCTGTACCTACCATTAGTGATGTGCCAGTGAGGAATCAAGGAAATGATGTATCGGCAGGAGCACTCGGCATCAACCCGTTCACCAGCCCTGGCGTTGAGCACGACAATACCCTAACAGTTGGATATGGTGGCAGTGACCAAGCATCGAGAGATATGCAGGTCCAACAGTGGCTTCAGAGGGCGCAGGCTGGTGAATGGGACGTGAATAGTTAGAAGAATACATGTACGCGATATGTCCAGGAAGAAACACGAACCCCATCCATTTTTCATAGCGGCTTGGCATCAAGACGATCAGGGATTGAGGTGGATACTGTATATCCATCTTGGGGAAGGTATTATACTGTACATTCATGTACACAACTTAGGAAGCAAGATCAGATATGATGGAGAATGTTCATGTTCATTCATGTTCATGCTCAGCTACATCCTGAGCTGCAAATATACAAAACTGCATGCCTATCTATGTCCATTCATCACAAGATTACATATATGATTGGGCATCCATATCCAACAAAACCCCACTCCATTTTCCAATGCCGATGATGCACCCGCTTCAGAAACGCCTGCTAAATGCCTCGAATATTCAAAACATTCAAAACTAGTTTTACATGTTCGCTAATTCTCCATCAATAGCTCGATCTAAGAATGCCCTTCTATCGCCAGCCGGCACTTCAGCTTGTAGTCTCTGCTCGACCAGAGCTCTGACTTGCTTTTTCGTGACGCTGTCGAGGTCTACTTCACTTAGCACCTCTCTGATAGCATGGACGATAGCTTCGTTGCTAGGTCCGACGGGATGTACTGTTCGGAAGTCCATTGCTGAACCTGATCGACTTTGTGCCGCTCCGAAGCCAAGTAAGGAGCCTTTGGAGGCTGCGTAATTCGTGTTCATGCCGTATGGGCCTGGCGAAGGAGATTTCATGCCTTGTAGGGGCATGGAGTTCATGGAAAGCATGGAGTTTTGTCGGATGTGGTGGCCGTGCATACTAGTTGGTTGGTCCCTGAAGGCATTCATGCCTGACATGTGGCTGCCACGTTGAGTCATGTATGGCATGGGTGATTGAGGTGGAACCATGTACGGTGAACCATGTTGATGCCCGAAATTGTTGAGAATCGTGCTTGTTGGCTTGACTGATGAGTATGTTGATTGCATGTCGTCCATTTCCATGACAGCTGGGTCGTCTGAATATTGGCCGTAACCTTTCTCTTGGTAGCCACCATCCGCATCACCACGACGACCTGGAAGTCCGTTCAAAGTGGCATAGTCATCCCATTTTTGTAGTGGTATGGACCGTGGGTCAAATGATTCCTCTTGAAGGGCAACAACCTTCTTGTCACCCTTTTCGCCAATGACGATACGAGTGTTACCCCAGGAGAAATCGTCTTGTTTCCAGAACGAGTAAACCGGGAGGACAAAGCTGTAAATAGGATATGCCAGAATATAGATAATCATCCAGCCGACGTGCTGCCATTGTCGTTTGATAATGAAGATAATAGCTTGCAGACCGTATACCGCGGCTATCATGACGAGCGATATCAATGGGAACTGACCGACACCAGAAGCAACGGTGTAGATGAGATAACCCATATAGATGCAAGTAGCGGGTAGGATGATAGTACCAAATAGATCCAGGAAGACGATAAAGCGCATGGAGAAGCAGCAGAAGCCACAAAGATCATTAATCCATACCAGCTCTGCCAGATTGTGAACCGTGGAATTTATCCATCGTCGTCTTTGAGAAAGCAGAACGGACCAGGTATCTGGAGCAGCTGTGAGTGCGTATGCATCTGGAACGAATTTATAAGACATGTGGGGAAAGTGCTTGGTCATCAAGGTGGTCAAATATCGATCCTCACCCAAGGACAAGAGATTCTTCTTGTGGAGAGTATCCACCTCGCAGTCGGCGTATTCATGGATAACCTTGTCGGAAATGATCAGTGGTTTGCCTTTGTCGGCAGTTCGAAGACGATACATGCAGAAACTGTAATTGTTAGTACAATCTCTTGCTTCAAAATCAGGAATGACTTACCATCCAGGTAAACAAGTGACGCTGCCGAACAAAGACTCGAAAGCTTTGGCAAGATGATGGGAAATGTAGTACTCGTAGACTTGAATCATAGTCCACCAACTGCGATCCTCGTTCTCCAAACTTGTCTCACCACAAATGCCTGCAATCTTTGCATCGTTGGCGCAAGCAGCGACAAGTCGGTTAAGAGAGTCTTCGCGGACCGCAGTATCGGCGTCGACCATGAGAAGATATTCATAGAGCTCGGGGTCAACACCAATTATGTTGTTGATTTGGTGGAACATCTCCAACTCAAGTGGAGACATCGGAGCTCGATGGTGAACGCGATTCAAGAACTGCATCAACAAGATTTGCGAATCTCGCTTTCCTCTATTTCCAGGCTTAGACTTGCTCTGCTCTGATTCCTTACCGACCTTGACAACCACAATATAAGGGACGACATTGCCTTCGAATTCATACAAGCCAGAATAAACCTTGCCATAATTTAGCTGTTGGTTACCAGCTCCGACTGACCTGAAAGGAAGAGCAGGAGGATCGATCTTGGGATCAACACCGAGAATATCGAGGACTATTTTTGGAGTGGGCCTGTCGTTTCCACCACCAACGATCATACCGTCACACATCACGCATATCAGCTTGCGTTTGTTGTCGTATTGAAGTGCTGTCAATGAGTCCAAGGATTTTCGCAAATGTTCCTCACCCTCAGTGTAGGCAGGAACTTGACATATCACAAATTTGTCTTGTGGCGATGGTCGGCGTTTGGATCCTAATTGTAGAGCAGCCAAGAACTTGACAAGAATGACTGCACAGAGAATGCCGGCAAAGCCAAGCAAAATATAGTTGTTTGCCTGACAACGAGGTGTTAGACGGAAATCAGGTTGACCTTTGTAAAAAGCGTTGTTTAGGCAGTTAAGACTGTTTTGCCAAAGAGCCGTGGAGCCCCATTTATCGGTGATGTCTGTGCCGGGATATTGCTGAAAGAGGGTAGTGACCTCGGTCGGGAAAAAGCTGTAGATGTCGTAGCCCTCCATCAGGTCTGCGGTGTAAAAGTAGTCGGTCAAATCGTAGATTCCGCCGTTGATGACCACCCAAGATCTTTGGTCATCGTTCGCTTGCGACCGAATATCTGCCCATGATACCACAAGGGCTCCTTTGTAGTAGTCTTTGATACCAGGAAGGAAAACATCTCCAAACCAATCGTCAGAATTAAGGGCACTAGTTGTAGAGGTTGATAATGTTGAACCACTCCAGTGGACATTTCCTAGTTCTTGAGCGGTGGTGTCGTTGTACTGCAATTTCACGTTACTATCGACGTTCAAGCCAGGGCAGGCAATATTCAAAGGTGGTGGAAAGTAACCATCTAGATTCAGGCCAGCGTACGGAAGCATGTTGGATGAATCTGTTTTGATGCTACTATCACTGTGCTGCAATTTGTAGAACTTTGTAAAGTCGTAAACCTTGCCATAGATGCTCGCATAATAATCGGTCGTACCGGTGTGATACGAGACCTCTTTCGCATTCCATGCTTTGTCAAAGTTGGGACATAACAGTCTGCTGAAGGCGACGATGTAAAAGATGACGACACCGTTGAACAGGAAGATGAGCATGACAAGAGTCACTTTCTCTCGCCAGGCCATGCGAACATCTGGTCGTTTCATGCGACCAATGACTCGTAGAAGGATCGATGGAATGAAGAAAGTCATAGCCCAAACAAAACTAACCCATGCTTGACGACCTTTGGACGTTGGCTTGGACTCGATTTTCTTTGGGTCACCAATCTCTGGATCTAGAGCTGAGTACTTGCCATATTCTGTATCATAGTACATTTGAATGTTTTCGTTCTCGTCACCCTTTGGACCTAGTCCATAATCGCCACCAATAGTGCGGATTGTTTTGTTGGTGGTAGGCGCAAAAGATCGAGCTTTACCAGTCTGGTCCAGAAGGTTTTCGCGGCTGTCCTGAATACTCATGGTGTCCATGGGTGGGAAGAATCCGCTACCGTTGTGGGGTGCATTTGCTGAGTAGCCAGTGGCGAAGGGATTATCAAGGTAGTCTGACCCCATTGGCTTCATGTCCAGCATGGTCTCAGCTTCCCACCAGGCACTTTCCCTCATCCATATTCTTTCGTGGCCCAGGACAACCTCTCCGTTTGTCCACCCACGCTCAAGCATGAATGTCTCAACACCATCTCGGCCGTCTTTGCATCCTAATCTTGAATAACGGGTGGCGAATTCTTCAACATCAAAATCGGCCGTAAAGTCAAGGTGTCGATTGCGCCTGTTAGCCCATTCTGGTAGTCGCCATGCTCGCAGTTGTCGGGATACGGCTCCGGCTGACCAAGCAGATGTCGAAGTGGGGAGAGCTGCAAGTGATGCTGGAGTGTCGTCGGTGGGATGCAGCGATAGATGGTACCAGGTTCTGCTGCTTGCCAGAGTGGCAGCTAGATCGAACCTGCCCTTGATGCCGAAGCTGAGGACACCGTCCCCTGTGGGGTAGAGCAGTGTTCTCAAAAAGCCACCTTGTTCAGATTCGATGCCAATGCGCTCCAATACACCGTGTTTGCGATCTCGATCATGCTCGCGCTCCCGACTTGTTGGGCCACCAACAACGCCCATATCTGCCTCAACTTCACTGACAGCAGTCTGCATTTCTTTCAGAACAGAATGACCAGCAGAGATGACCTCAACACCATCCTCTTTCATTTCGGCATTTATGCCGGCAGTATCATCAAAGACACCACGGAGCGCAATAGCTTTGCCCAGCGCCTCCTCTGGCACCTCCAACACGGTGACACTGACCTCGTCACCATTGCTTGTTGCATAATCCGGCGTTGTCTCACCACTGTCGCTCGCATGGACCGCACTTGTGATAGCCTCGTTGGCCCGCGCGATGACCCAATCCACAAGAGCTTCATACATACCGGCCACCAGAACCTGGCGATCATCGGTAGTACACTGCTTCATCAACACTTCTGGTTCAAGGCCTATCAGACCGCCGACGTCTTCACATATTTCTTCGAGTTGTTCCGAGTCGATCAAAAATCCAAGTGTATCTCCGAGCTTCAACAAGGCAGCCAAAGCAGATAGGAGACCTCGGTACGACTGTCCTTTGATTCCAATGGCCTTCAGGGCGTTCCTGAAATCTTCCGCCGCCGCAGCATCATCAGCGGTGGGTAGGTAAGAGGGAGGGTCGTAGGTGGCGGATCTGTTGAGCAAAGAGTAACGCGAGAGCTGTCTTAAGCCAAGAAACTCTCTTTCGGCGGCATTCGATACAGAAGCGTACAGGTAGTAAAACACATCGAAAGCACGATATCCCTGTTCATGCGGAATGTTGAGCAGGCCTTTCTCGACGTCGATACCCGAGGTTGACAAGGCAAGTTTGAGGCCCGTAAGTTTGCCAGCCAGAGACATGGTATATGTGGCAGCAAGAGATGAGTGTCTGCCAGTCGAAGCATTGTAGGGTGTAACACATGTGAGGAATGGACGTATGGCTGTCAAGGCTGCGAATAGCATGTCAGGAGTATCAATGGGCAAGACTCTTAAAAACTGTGTGAAAAGTGACGGGGTCGAAGGATGTGCAGAGGCAAGCACTATACAGCCATCCTCTGCTCTCCGTCTGGCGTGCTCCCAGGCTTTTATCGCAATTTCATCGTCAACCGTCCCTCCCGTTCGACCTTGAGCATCAGGATTCTGAGCTGTCGTCCAAGTATTGATCACTACACTTGTGCTGGCGTCTAACGGATAATGCTGGCCCGAAGCATATATGTTGTGCAGAGTGTTGAGCAGGGTGGTCGTAGATACCTGCTGTGGCTGCTGCGTATTCAGTCTGCCAGCCATAGCGGCTGAGAGGCCAGACATCTGAGAGTATCGATTTTCCATGTCTGCGTGAAGTTGACCCTGCCAGGCACAGTGACTGACTGACAGGGTTGTAGTGTATTGAACCCTCCTTCCTGAATTAACACTGTTCTCTATCCTTTTTAATTATCAACTCGAGTATCTTGTCTTGACTGAAAGTTGCTTAATATTGGGGGCAATGAGAAGGAGCGTATCGTTAGGAGAGAGGCTGATGCTGTATGTGCGAGGTGTAATATCGATTTATGGTGAATATCGAGCGAATGACAATTGTTGCAAAGCGATGGACTGAAAAGAAGGCTGGCAGAATAGAAACAGCAGGAAAACCAGACGACGGCAATGGTATGGCAGCAAGTGTTGAAGCAGGAGTTGTAACGGACAAGCGTCAAGGATACCTGCACTGTAGATTTAGCTGCGGCACTGCCTTACCAGTCGGTACAAAAATACACAGGCATTTCGAGAGTCAATACCGTCAGACAGCAGTTCGTGGCTTAGGATTTCACAGGGTTCGCCAGAAATAGAGTTCACCCTGGGCCTCCGTGCTTTTTAGACTCTTTAGCGAAGGACTCCGTATTGCTATGGAGACCAGCCGGTGGCCAATGAGTCTCGTTGATGTTCTCCTGATTATCCGATGTTTTGGCTCTTTTGGCTCTTTTGGCTCTTTGCCAGCAGCTTACGAGGAGAGTCTTCCTGCAGGCCGAAGCCGTTGCACGTCCAACCAGTGTCAGCTAGGTTGTATCTGGTGCTCGGTATCAATCAACATGGCAACAGTGTAGCTATCGTAGGTTGAATTCAAATGATGTCAAGACGACTTTCGTGATATACTCCAGACATGGAGGCTCTGCTAACCTTGCTGAAACTAATTGTTTATCGATACAGCACGTCTCGTGCATGGAAGGTCTGTGCCACAAAAAAATTGTTGGGAGGAAGCAGTGAGTTGCGCCATCCTTAGGAGTAGGATCTGAGCGCCCGGAAGGAGGAGCCAGAGAGGAGCACGGGCATTCCAGTTCTGGACATTATATCGGGACTATTTAAGACAACACGTCGAGTGTTTTCCTAATTTTTCAGCACCAATCGATATCTGAAACAAACTGTGCTGCGGACTATTTTCTCACCGAGTGGTGTGTATATTTGCGCATCTGGCATGTGCAGATCGAACTCAAAGTCTGCACCACCTGTCAATCTTGCAGATGAACACACACGATGTCGTGGCATCTCCAATACTCAGCAGCACAGATCGAAAATGTGCGTGGCGAGCAGTGTACAGATCATAGAATGGTCCTCTCGCCTTCTCCAGACCCGAAACTCTGGGCGATGACCAAGCCAATCATTATTAGCCATGGATTAAATCAGCTAGATCGGATCGACAGCTACGAAATACTTGATCTGTGGCCTGTGCAGTCGCCATCTTCTCTTCAGCGTCACTAACCAACTTGAGGTCGTGATACCCCAGCTCCGTTCGTTGCATGGATACATGTATACAGTACATAATTACAGTATATTGTTTCGCTATAGGTGGAAATCTGAATGCAACAAGGAAGCTCCGTCTCCGATGGCAGTTCAGTCAGCTTGCCAGATCACGAAAAGCATGGGACTCGTGAACCACTCTTCAAGTTCCTCGTGTCATCTTGTTTGAGGCGACTCGATTCGGGTCCACCAAAACATGGGTCAACACCCGACGGCTTGCCCCGTTAGGATCGGTGTCATTACAACATACGATACATCAGCCATCACTGCGCCCCTTCTCACTTTTGCCATGGGGTCATGTAGGCTAGAACAGTTTCAGAGCATTCTACTTTTGGTTTCTTGTGGTGCACCCTGATGCTTGCAGAACAGCTACTCATCATTCTTTGCCTTGTCGAACATTCTCTCGTTGTATATTCGTCTGTCTCATTTGCTTGAGCGTTCATCTGTGTCAATCGTTCGTTAATTGTGCATTCAACAATAGGAGTATCTGAGCAGCAGCAGATTCGACCACGTCGACAAATCTCGATCGGCAACACTCGTTCATCAGACAACTTGAAGTGCTTGAAAAGAGAGACTAGAGACACTGTGCTAGGAAAGGTCAGCCTTCTGATCGACAACACGTTTTTGGCTTGAGATAGCAAGAGCTTATCCAGCATGGCCGCTGCCATGGGCGGCAATGTCCCTGCTCATATGCAAGCCTCGTTGCCCTCTCTTCCTGCCCACCTCCAATCCGATACACACCTGACTGCTCATCTGGCCAGTCGCTTCCATGCACATATACCAACCGCAAAATTGTCATCGCAAGCCCTCATATGTCTAAACACGTACACATCTTCGACCAGGGGCCATAATGGTGGAAAGGAGGGCAGTGCGATGGCCGAGGCTGAGGATTTGGCTCGAAGAGCATGGACAAGACTTGGGAGCCGAGGGGAAGATCAGGCTGTTGTGTTTTTGTGAGTTGACCAAATCCGGCAGACGTCGTCGGCTAGTTACTGACATTGTGTGACAGTGGGGAGTCTGGCGCGGGCAAGACAACCGTGCGCTCTCACCTCCTCTCCTCCTTCTTAGCGCTTTCCTCGACACCTCTCTCCGCGAAACTCTCTCTTGCCGCATTCGTCTTTGACACACTGACCACCACAAAATCACACACAACACAAACTGCATCGAAAGCAGGTCTCTTCTACGAACTACAATACGATGGATCCTCTACTGCTCCTATGCTCATTGGTGGCAAATTACTTGACCACAGATTGGAACGCGCTCGTCTGACGGCTGTACCAACAGGCGAGCGGAGTTTCCATGTCTTGTATTATTTATTGGCTGGTACTAGCGCTGCAGAAAAGGAACATCTAGGCTTGAATTCTGCTACACATGTTACCACCTCTGCCAATGGTTTGTCGAGGCCTACCTCAGAAGCACAGAAGAGATGGAGATACCTAGGTCACCCAACACAGATGAAAGTCGGTGTCAACGATTCTGAAGGCTTTCAGCATTTCAGAACTGCCTTACGAAAACTCGAATTCCCTCGATCAGAAATTGCAGAGATATGTCAAGTGCTTGCTGCCATTCTGCACATTGGCCAACTCGAATTCGGTACGGGTCAAGCGACTCTGACTGCAGCCGAGGAGAGTGGTGGCTACTCACACGAAGGCGGCGAAACAGTCACAATTGTAAAGAATCGTGACACTCTCGAGCTTGTCGCAGCATTTTTGGGTCTCAGTGTATATGATCTTGAAGAGAGTTTGCGATACAAGACACAAATAATCCATCGGGAGCGAGTTACTGTCATGCTCGAACCTAAGGGGGCACGAGAAAATGCTGACGAACTGGCCAAAACTCTTTACTCCCTGCTTGTGGCGTATGTAATAGAGCAGATCAACTCTAGAACATGCGCAGTGGAAGATGCTGTCGCCAATACCATTTCGATAGTTGACTTTCCAGGTTTCGCTGAAACAAGCTCGACCGGCTCGACTCTCGACCAACTGTTAAATAACGCGGCTACCGAATCCTTGTACAACATTTGTCTGCAAAGCTTCTACGAAAAGAGGGCCGAATTGCTTGAAAGTGAAGAAGTCGGCGTTCCAGCTACAAGCTATATGGACAATTCTGAAACTGTGCGTGGTCTTCTCAAGCATGGAAATGGTTTGCTTGCAATTATCGATGATCAGTCAAAGAGAGGTCGCACTGATCTACAACTACTGGAGGCTTTGCGAAAACGGTTCGAAGGCAAGAACAGGGCGATCACCGTTAGCAGCGCCACTGCCACCCTCCCAGGAAGCAACTTTGCGACCACCAACACGAACGCCTCTTTTACTATCAGACACTACGAAGGCGAGGTTGAATATCCCATCAACGGTTTGATTGAGCAGAACAGTGACATTGTTTCGGGAGACCTGATGAATTTGATTGGGTCCACCAAAAGTGATTTTGTTGGCGCTCTTTTCGGACAAGAAGCTCTCGAGACTGTTAGCCATCCTAAGGAAAGAACCACTATCATGCAAGCACAAGTCAGTTCCAAACCCATGCGAGCACCAAGTGTATCGAGAAAGAAGTTTCAACAGCTACAGAGAATGGGAAGCAGACGGGCGGACAGATCACCTGCAGTAGAGCCTGAGATAGACGAAGAAGGGCCGGAACGTGCACCCTCAAGACAGATGAAGGCTGGAGCCACAGGCCTGACACAGTGCGCAGCGGCGCAATTTCTCGCTTCGCTCGACAACATTAACAAGTCTTTAACAGCACCGAACTCTAATGTATATTTCGTCTTCTGCTTGAAACCGAATGACCGAAGGATTGCCAACCAATTCGACAGTAAATGCGTTCGAACGCAGCTACAGACTTGGGGTATTGCTGACCTGAGTCAACGTCTACGCGTGGCAGATTTCAGCATTTTCCTTCCATTTGGTGAATTTCTAGGACTTGCAGGATCGGAGCACTCGGTGGTTGGTGGCGAAGCCGAAAATGCTCAACTCGTCATTAATGACAAGCAGTGGCCAGCAAACGAGGTCCGAATCGGCAACACTGGTGTTTTCTTGAGTGAGCGGTGTTGGGCCAGTATAGCCATTTCTGGAACTCAGGCAACAAATTACTTTGGTGTTGATGACGATGGCCTTTCCGTCCACGGCATTCCTGGCGCTAATCCATTTAGCGATTCGAAAGCACGACTCTATCAATCGACACAAGATCTTGGTTATGGCGATGACACAAAAGGTGCATACTTCAGTAGTAAGGAAATCGACAATCGCTCTGAGGCCGGTGCATCTGCATTGAACGGTGGCGACATGTTTCGCAATCTCGAGACGAAAGAGGAGCTTGCTCAAAAAGGCAACAAGAAAAATATGCAGGAAATCGATGTTGTGCCTACCACTGGTGAGCGCAAGAGGTGGCTCTTCCTGGTCTACCTCATGACTTGGTATCTGCCCGACTTCACAATCAGATTAGTCGGTCGGATGAAGCGGAAAGATGTGCGTGTCGCATGGAGGGAAAAGTTTGCCATCAACTTGCTCATCTGGCTTGGTTGTTTGTCCGCCGCGTTCTTCATCGTCATCTTTCCAGAGTTGATTTGTCCCAAGCAATATGTCTACTCAGCTTCGGAACTCACGGCCAAGAACGGAGTGGATGGGGCAAGCGCGTATGTCTCCATCAGAGGTGAAGTCTTCGATCTCGCCGCTTTTATCCCAAGCCATTATCCATTTATTGTGCCTAAGAAGTCGCTTTTGAACTACGCAGGTGTTGATGCAACTGCACTCTTTCCGGTTCAAGTTTCGGCGCTATGTCAAGGTGTGAATGGCAGCATCGACCCAACCGTTCTACTCGACTATACATCGACAAACACGTCTGGATCCGCAACTGTCGTCAGCACCACCGATACCAATCGACAATATCATGATTTTCGATATTTCACCAACGACTCCCGTCCTGATTGGTTTTTTGAACAAATGATGGTTCTTCGAGGCCAGTATAGGAAGGGTCATATCGGCTACACATCTCAGTACATCAAGACGCTTGCGACCAAAGGAAAGCAGATTGCCATTCTCAACGGCAAGATTTATGACTTTACCACATATAATCAAGGTGGGCGAACTACCCGAGCTCCAGCAGGTCAAACTGTACCGAGTGATGTCAATACAAACTTCATGGATAGCTCTGTGGTACAGCTCTTCCAAGGAAGGGCTGGTCAAGACGTGACACGTTACTGGCAAACTCTGAATCTTGACCCTGCACTTCGGGGTCGAATGCAGATCTGTCTCGACAACCTATTCTTCGTTGGGGTGCAGGACACTCGTAACTCGGCTCAGTGTTTGTTCGCTCGATACATCCTCCTGGCTATTTCAATCTTGATGTGTTCTGTCATTGGTTTCAAGTTCTTTGCTGCCTTGCAATTTGGCGGTAAAAACGTACCCGAAAATCTGGACAAGTTCATCATTTGCCAAGTGCCGGCATACACTGAAGATGAAGAATCTCTGCGACGTGCTATTGACTCAGCTGCTCGCATGAAATATGATGATAAGAGAAAGCTCCTGGTCGTGGTGTGTGACGGTATGATTATTGGTCAAGGAAATGATCGCCCAACACCTCGGATTGTACTTGATATTCTAGGTGTATCCGAAACCGTTGATCCCGAGCCTCTGAGCTTCGAGTCCCTCGGTGAGGGTATGAAGCAACACAATATGGGCAAGGTTTACTCGGGACTATACGAAGTCCAGGGACACATCGTGCCATTCTTAGTTCTTGTCAAGGTCGGTAAGCCGTCGGAAGTTTCGAAGCCTGGTAATCGTGGAAAACGTGACTCTCAGATGGTTATCATGAGATTCCTTAACCGAGTGCACTACAACTTGCCGATGAGCCCTCTGGAGCTGGAGATGCATCATCAGATCCGAAACATCATTGGCGTCAACCCAACATTTTACGAATTCATGCTACAGATCGATGCAGATACGGTCGTAGCACCTGACTCGGCAACTCGTATGGTAGCAACGTTCTTACGAGATACTCGGATCATCGCGGTATGTGGTGAGACGTCAATTTCTAACGCCAAACAGTCGATGATCACCATGATCCAGGTTTACGAATACTATATCTCACACAACCTGACAAAGGCGTTCGAGTCACTTTTCGGGTCTGTCACCTGCTTGCCGGGTTGTTTCACCATGTACAGAATTCGAGCTGCCGAAACGGGAAAGCCCCTATTCGTTAGCAAAGAGATCATCGAGGACTATTCCGAAATCCGTGTGGATACACTGCACATGAAGAACCTTCTACATCTTGGTGAAGACAGATATTTGACAACACTCCTCTTGAAATACCACTCAAAGTACAAGACGAAGTACATCTTCCACGCTCACGCTTGGACTGTCGCACCTGACAGCTGGACGGTTTTCATGTCCCAACGTCGCCGATGGATCAACAGTACGGTGCACAACCTCATGGAGCTCATTCCCCTGCAACAACTATGCGGTTTCTGCTGTTTCAGTATGAGATTTGTTGTTTTCCTCGACTTGCTATCCACTATTGTTGCACCGGTTACTGTTGCCTATCTCGTCTATCTGATCGTCCTCATCTGTACCAGAACCGAGGTCGTACCGCTCATGGCCTTCATCCTTCTCGGCGCAATTTATGGTTTACAAGCCATCATATTCATTCTTCGACGTAAATGGGAGATGATAGGTTGGATGATAATCTACATTCTAGCGATGCCGGTTTTCTCATTTGCTCTACCACTGTATGCTTTTTGGCATATGGACGATTTCAGCTGGGGTAATACACGTCTAGTGACTGGTGAAAGTGGCAAGCAGATCGTCATATCAGACGAAGGCAAGTTTGACCCAGACTCAATACCGAAGAAGAAGTGGGAGGAATACCAAGCTGAGCTTTGGGACGCACAAACTCAGCGCGACGACGCCAAGTCTGAAATAAGTGGATATAGTTATGCCACTAAATCCTACGCACCGGCTGGTTCAGTCTACGGCGTTCCAGCGCCACCATATCATGATAGTCAGCATCTCATGCCAGGTATGATGTCCAGGTCAGTGTCTCAAATGGAGCAAGTACGTGCGACATCACCAATGAGTGAGATGCATGGATACAACCAGTCTCGGCTGTCACTGTCGGCGTCCGAGATGATGGGACGGAGCATGGCGGATATGGAGATGGCTGATCTTACCGGTCTTCCAACAGACGACATGATCTTGAACGAAATCCGAGACATTCTAAGAACAGCCGATTTGATGACCGTTACGAAGAAAGGTGTCAAGCTGGAATTGGAAAGGAGGTTTGGATGTAGTCTGGATGCTAAGAGAGCATATATTGGAAGTGGTAAGTCGATTCTCTTCCCGTTTACATGTGGTCTGACACTAACAATTATGTAGCTACTGAGGCAATCCTTTCTGGCCAGCTATGATTTTGACCTACCGAGTTGAGATTGTGCGCGGGTCTTGTTCTATCTGAAATATGTCAATAAAGACAAAGAAATATTATGTACAGCGACGCATCAGCATTGGGTTGGCGTAGGGCGGAGAAGAATTTGGTGCAGATCGTCTCGATCCAGCACGACGGATTGATGGTGTTTGGTAAATTCAAGCGAGGCGCATTGCATTGCGATGAGTGATAGTTACAATGATGTTTTTCTGGTATATGGATGGGTATGTATTGGGCGCATACTTGTGGAGAACGAATTTGCATCGATTACATCTCGAACCTGAGCATGCAGTCTCTGTCTGTGCTGTGGCGGTCACGTGCAGAAGTCTACTGCATATAAGTTTTGTTATATATACGTACGTACGTATGTAATGTACAGCAAGAGACAGTGCTGGTGGACACAATGGAAAGTGCTGAAATAAAAACATTGTAAAAATTACTTGGTCTCCGTGGTTTTTGAGTCGTGATTGTGTCACATTTTTATTCGCACCCATTATACATACAGTATGTACCATTTATTTATGAGCGCCACTAGTACGTAAGTACGTACGTAGCTGCAAGCATCCAGACCACAGCAACACTATGAAAAGCATGCGTGGTTCAACCGTTTACATATCTCCTTGTCTAATTCCATTGGTTCTGTTATCCACGCATCCCGTTTCATTAGATACGTACGTACGTACGTATGTAAGACAGCACCGCTCATCTACGTACTATGCTGTGTGCAACTTAACTAGAGGCCGAGATGCACTACGTACGTACTTAACTATACTCCGTAAGATTCGTTTTTTGTAGATAAGTACGTACGTACGTAGGTATATACGCAGCGATATTTTTGTATGTACTTGTTGTACAGTACGTACGTATCACTTAGCCCCTTTGATAGATGTCGATGGGATTGTGCTGTTTGCATACGTACGTACGTACATGAGGATATGTTACGATGTCTTGCATTATGAGTAGTGCTTAGTGATCCTGCTTTGGGTTGTGTGTAGCTGCGTCGGAGGAATAGCAGTTGTGGTAGTCGTGGTTGTGGTTGCTCACTGGCATTCGTGGTATACGCAACATGGTTGCGGAGAGTAGTAGATACGTACGTAGTCGCTATTGTACGTACGTATATGTTCATGGTCGTCTGAGCCGCAAGTAGATGGCCTCGAGGATGGAACAGAGTTGGTCTGTGGTGTTCTTTTAGATGCTCATTTCGTCAAGCGGCTTCATTCCTCAAAGCACCCGTCTCGAATACTATGTGGATATAAAATGCACGAGCCTAGCCTCTTCAGTCTCAACTCTCCCGAGTCCGGTCTTTGATACACCATCCAACCCGTAGTTCCGTCTCGTGTTGTAATCCCTCCACTCACCCGCTATGACTGGCTTGTACAGCTTTTCTTCGCCGGCGGTTAGTGTGATTGGGTCGATGAGTGTTTCTGGGTTCGGGTGTACGAAAAACGGTATGGAGTATCTGGGCGGTAGGATGTCACTCCCAAATTGCGGAGGGATTGTTACACGGTGTAATGTGGATTTGAGTCTTCCGTTTGTGAGGCGTTGGGCCAGATCACCTATGTTGACGAGAATGGTGCCTGGGATGGGTGGAGCGGGTTTGAAGTCGCCTGTGTGGAAGGGGTCGATTTGAAGGCCGCTGGTGGTGTCTTGGAAGAGGAGGGTACAGAGGCCGAAGTCTGTGTGGGCACTTATACGGGAGTGGCCGGGTTGTTCGATCTCAGAGCGGGCGATGGATGGGTAGTGTAGGAGGCGGAGTTGGGGGTCTGCTTGGGTGGTTATACGGTCGAAGAAGTCTTCTTCTAGATCCATTATGATGGCGAGGCATTTTAGGACGTTGAGGGCTAGACTAAAGCATCGAGTGTAAAACTCGTCGATGTTGAATTTGAAGTTTGGTAGTTCGGTGTCAGGCGGGCAGAGAGGATTATTGAAGCGGCGGTGTTCGTAACATTCTTTGTGTTCGTTGATTCCTTCTGCGCCGTCAGGAGTGTAGCCTTGGTTCGTGGAGGCGGATGTGAGACGGTATTTGAGTTTTTGTTCAAGCGGGAGATCGAAAAATCGTTGACTCTAGGCTATGTCAGTTTTGATTCGTGGTTGATGTGAAACATGACATGCTTCTTCGAAGGCGTGGGCGACACTTGTCTGAGATATACCGTGGTCCTTCAAATAGATAAAGCCGACGGTTGAAAATGCATCGTAGACCTGCTTTGCCACCTGTTGACGTTCCTCCTTGCCACCAGTAAGAAATGGTGCAAAGGTAACGACTGGAATATCAGTCATGCTGAACAAAAGCTTGATAATGGCGAAAAAGCGTAATGAAAACAATTTCTAGCTTCTTTGTTCAATACGTACCATTCTCATAGGTAAGTACATATTGTTTGAATGAGCACATGAGGATGAATAGCCGGCCAGCAATGGTACCGTATTTGCGGACTTTTCCGGGAGTGTCACCTGCCATTGACGGTGTTCCCCACGCGGAAAGAACCACCCTTTTAGCGCCTCCAGCACCTGCCTAATTAACTTCAAAGTGCTGGAAGGTCAAACGGTACGTTCTTGAACTCAGGTAGATATTTCCACACCTGAGTCCAAGCAACAAAGGCCACAATCCTCTGAACAACCCAAATACCAAGCGAGGTCGAAGGATTGATGATATATGGAAGATAACCTCCCAGTGGAATAGGTTGCACCTTGTCGACATAAGGCCGCATATCCGCCTCCCATGCTTCGAAAGCTCTCGTTGGCTCTTCAGGATGTTTGACAAGTTGTGAAGCAAGCAGATACGCTCCCAAGATAGCTAGATTTGTTCCCTGTCCTGTCAATGGTGATGGCGCATACGCTGTATCACCGAGCAATACACAGCGACCGTATGACCATTTTGGTAGCTTAACTTGAGCTAAGCCTTCGAAGTAGAAGTTTTCCGTCTTCATCATTTCTTCTATAAGTCGTGGAATCTCCCAGCCCTGATTTTTGAATAGGTCTGCTATCAGCTGCTTCTGTCTCTGCACATTATGACTTTGTCTTGCTTCATCAAACTTTGGGTCTGAGTTTAGGTATGTCAGGTATGCTGACGATGTTGATTTATTCAGTGGTTTGATTGTAGCGGCGCGTCGATTAGTCATGCTGTACACTCGAGCTAGAGGTCCATCATCTGGCGTCGCTGGAATGGAGAAGAAAGCTGCGAATGCACCGATTGGTTTCAAACAACTCTCACGTTCTGAAGCAGGGAGTATCATGTTTCGAGTTGTTGATCTTATGCCATCGCAGGCTACTAGCAGGTCATACTCTTCGTCTGTCGTAATCTTGTTGACACGATCTTCAATGCTGACAACAACTTTTGATGCCGTCTGCCGTAAGCTCTGAATAGTAGATCCTAGCCGGATGTCAACATTGCCCTGACTCTCCGCTGCATCGAAGAATATATCGGCCAGATCAGCCCGCATGATCTCGATCTCGTTTGAGATGCCAATACTACCAGTGGGCAAGGATGCCATGTCTGCATTGTTGGAATTGACAAACCTGATACCTTCTTCATGCGTCGTCTTTGACTTGATCTTCTCCAGAAGATCCATTCTAGTAACAATCTCTTGCGATGGTCCTTCAATGTCAATAATCTGACCGATAGAACGTCTCGTTGACGATCGTTCAAGCACCACAATATCAAAGTCATGCTTTGCCAACCAATATGCCAGCACTGATCCCGCTGGACCGGCACCAGATATCAAGACTCGGGGTTTTACCATTGTTGATGTCTTGCTGTTGCTGATTTGAAGAGCGTCAGTTGACTCGAGCTCGAATATCAAGACTCGGCTTCAGAATTGAGCATACAGCTTTCAGTGTTCTCGAAGACAGGGTTACTGCCAGTTCCTACGTAGTGCGACAGTCTTGCTTGAACAGGGACGTACTTGATTTTTTGGCCGCCCAGGATATATGTACATTCAAAGTTACAGCGTCGAAGCTTTACTTCGGCCCCACTCCCGAGATATTTGTCTCGGTGACTCGGTGTCGCCCGAGCTCTCGATTGCTGTGTTGACATCATCCCGCACTGCACCAAGGAGAAACTCGACGAAGTTTATTCATTCAGGTCAAGTAATGAAGCCTGCACCGTTCTATACGTGAGATAGAACAGTGGTGTGTGTGGATAAGAGTGAAGACTTTCCATAATAGGCAAAGAAGAGTAAGGTCCACATGGAGCTCGCCGGGCCGACTTAGGCTTATCCCGTCGATTCCACTGTTTATTTATTTTATATCAGTGTTCATGCGGCACTACTGTGAGATGGTGCTCGCAACATATTGTGAACACTACCCTCTTGGGTTCCATAGCGGGTACAGGACTGAAATTATATGTACGTACGGAGGTCGCTAGCGATTCGCAGAGTCTACTACGAGGTGAGGTGCTACATTAGTTAAACGTCCTTAGAATATATCAATAGGTGTGTACCCGTAGAGCTGGGAATCTGACTACATACCACAGTGGTGTGACATGCCACCATACTTGCAATGGTACAACACGAGAAGAGACCAGAGCCTTGATCACCTTGACACCAAGACATATTGGTCCGCATCCTTGTCGAATGTTGAGAAGAACTTCACCGCAGTGCTCAACACCCAATTGACCGCTTTCGTCATCGTAGGCTTCTTCTTGGCCTTCTGCTTCTCCTCCCTCACCGCCTCCTGAATCCACTGCTTAACCTGGTCGTCCAGCTTCACATTCATCTTTAGCTTATCGGATTGGCTCCTCTGCAACGACGTTTCTAGCTCCGCGACGTTATCGATCGAGTTTCTCTAGAAGAACCAATCGAAGTTCGACAGCCTGATGTGGCGTGGGAATCAGTCGCACATGGGGCGGTCGAGTGTGATGTCTTTGGATTTCCATCCTTGGTATCTCTGCGTCGTGCTCGTTACAACATCGGAATACACTGCATCCAGCGCTGGGAGAAGGGGCTCTACCCTGAAGCATTTCGTTTCAGGAGCCCTTTCACAGGGGAATGGATGGCAGAGAATGGCGTATATTGGGTGCTGCGCAGGCAAACCGAGTTAACGGACGACACAACTAGCGACATTCCATTCGTGTTCGAGATATGGGAAAGCGCTATCGACGAGATTTCGGCCAGTGGAGGCACAAACTATGCCCTTAAAACATCATTGATGGCCAGCACTGAAGACGATGCTCCTGACCATGCAACGCGAGGTACTCGATCATTTGCAGAGGTGAAAGCTGTTTGGCCTCTCACACAGATTCCCAAGAGTGCTTTGCAACAGCATGTTCCACCCGCCGAGATACCATATCGAAGAGTCGAGGTGGTGTATCATGTGCAGCAGAACATGGCCGGTATGAAGTTCAGCTACAGCATGCTTGGATAAAATCTCAACGAAGTGAGTGAGGTCGATTTTCAGGCTTTGCCAGACAATGTAGAGAAAGGCCAACCATGGGTCAGCCAGCGTGGGACGTGAATTGAGCTTTGCACCCCAAGGACGTTGTGCCCTAATGGTCGATATTGACAATCTTGAGTACAGTTAAGCTTCTCCCGTTCATGACCATGATCTGCGTCCTTGTAAAAAGAAAAACAAAGTACACATCTGTTGGTGCAGTTCGAGTGGTCAGACATACGGACCATTCAAGCTGCCCACATACAACGAAGGCTTGTAATCGTGCACCCACTTCTTCATCGCTTCTGACATGTCCAGGCCACTTTCTTTGAGATCCCAAAACTGTTCTGGAAGTCCTGATGAAATGCCTGAATCGACCTCGACAATGGCTGCTCGGAGCACAATATCTAGTCTTCGTGCTAGTGGCCAGCGCCGTCCACACATGTTCAGGCCATGCATGAGCATGTCAAAGAGTGGTTCTCGGACTTGACCAAGCGACCTATCGAGGCTCAACTTGAACCGAGCTGGGACACATATGAATGAGGCAAAAAGAGGACTATTGATCTCGGCGTCAGCGTCGCTGATGTTCCGCACAATGTCAATGATATTATTGTACGAGGCTATACATCTTTGCCGTGCGACGTGTACATTGATACTCTCGTCTAGCACGTATTTCTCGTAGACCATGATAATTGCGGCGTTTGAGAGTAACCTAGTGAAGATATGGTTGATGTCAAAGTCGACCACTCCGTTGGCTAGGATCGTGTAACCTGATGTTGGCAAGCCCTGGTCGTATGACATCAAGTTCTGATACATTTCTTCAGTCACAGCTAAAGTCGGCTCGTTGAGAGTGTGATATTCGCCTTTTGCGTATGCAAAGAAGAACTCATGAACTGGCTGCAGACCAATCGCAGCCAAGTGAACATGGGTTCTGAAAGAGTCGCGAAAGTCGGGGGTCGTGAGGTATGCTACACCGGACAGGTGATCGACCAGCGCAGCGGACACATCTCGCCATGACACTCCGAGTGATGACACGGCGTCAAGAGCCAGTATACTCCACGTCATAGCGATAGCAGAGTCGTCGCTCCGGAAGATCTCACGCGCTGGTGGACCGACTTGTGCAGGTGATTGTGATTCGATGCGTTTGAGTAATTGTCGGAAAGTGCCGGTGTGTTCGCCCATTCTGCGACACATGGCCATGATGCTGAACGTGCCAGGTATGTCATCTGAACCGTAGTCGAGTATGGCGATGACGAACAAAGCTTGCATCGATTGCAACGAAGGCTTGGTCATCGCTTCCGTTAATACCTGCGACCTCAGGTATACAGACAGCCGCCGCCGTCCTTTGTAGCCTAGGCAGATGGCCTGAGAGGAATATGCGATTTCTAATGCTATGACTGCACGCAGCACGACGTCCTCAATGTGGTCGACAGGATTGGGAAGCATGCTTAGAGCTTCTTGAATGCGGTCATGGTCAAGGATTGGTATCCAGGGTTGATTTTCCTTGAACCAAAAGTCGGCTAACGTGTAGAAGTAAGAGTGGGGTAAGGTCATCATATCAGAAACTGCCGCATCTGTCTCCCTGACGATGCTGTGAGATGTTGCTATGTGGCTCACATTCGCCACAGACCTAGCAGGCGTGGTAGCTTGTGGTGTTGGAAAGGATGGAGCTTGTGGTGAAGTCCTGCCAAGACTCAAGGCTGTGGCATTCGAAGTTGCAAATTGTGGTTGCTGCAGAGCATGTACCTCATTTTCGAGTTGTCCTGGGCTGTATGAGCATCGATCCTATTGCCAACAAGGTTTGCTGCTAACCGATTCTTGATTCTAATTCGGACACATAGCCGGCACGAAGACCACGCTTTCTGGTATGTGTCGTATACTCACATTCGACCTTGGCTTTGACGCAGAAGCTGCACCTTGGTAACTTACGGTCACATCTTGTCTTTCTTTGTCGGCACAGTACACATCTAGGGTAAGCTATTAGTTTATGGCCAACTGCTTACTGGTGCGTGCATACACTGTCCTGCTAACCGATGTAGAAGCCGAGCCGTCGGAAAGATCACTACTCATGCTACCAGTTTGGAGCGATATAGTGTTATGTCTGATGCCTTTCGAGATGAATATCAAAAGAGATACGGTCATGGCAAAGGTTGACCTCGGAAAGCGGGGCAGAGTCATCGGCGAGAGTCGGCCCGACCATGGTTTGGCTTGGCTTGGCAGACGCTTGAAGACATCTCAGCCATCATCAGCTTGGTGTTGGTCATTAGCATTCAATTTGAACAGCAAGCAGTCCAGACGCTTCAATGCTAGCTCTGAGGCCGAGCTCACAATTGTTTGGATTTGTGAGAGCAATGACCGCATCGTTTCCTCATACTGCTTGTAGAATGCTTGGTGTTCCTGGATGTTTGGAGACGCTGCTGTTGAAGCAAATCCCAATGCTAAGGAGAATAGCTTGCAGAGAAGATCGTAGGCTTTAGCTTGTTTCCGCTTGAGCAACAATGACTTCAACATGTCATCTAGAGTGTCTTCATGAAGCTGACGGAATTGTGCAATACTTCCTGCTGTGTTCAGGCTTTCACGATAATCACCATCGGAGATATGACCATGGATTTTGCGAGCCGTTATGGCAAACGAGTCCCACGGGACTTTGATAGCTGCGTTGAGAGCATAGTCGATAAGACTAGAAACGAAATAATGTAACTTGATACATAGCTTCCGATAAGTTGGTGGAGGCTTTGATGAGGATCGCAGACTAATCGAAGCAACCAGCGTCCGTGTCAGAGAATGCATCCTCAGGAGCACGAGGAGAAATCTAAAGATCCGGTCGTATTTGTCTAGCACCGAAGGAGTTATCACAAGCTCCAACACCGGATTTGATGGCGTGTATGTCAGTCGAAGAAAATCCAAAGCATGAACTGACTGAAGATTTCTGCATAGCTCGAGCTCGGCATCTGTTAATTCTCTGATAGCGAAAGACATGCATTCCGCGATGTTGTTTGAACCACGGTTGGTCGGTGATTCAGACAGCAACCCCATCAAAACAAGACGAAGTTCAGAGGTAGCTGGAGGCCAGACTTCTCGGTCCTCGAGTCGTAAGCCAGCTGTCAAGCTAGTCTTGCGGCGACCCTCGGCACTGTGCTGATCCGCATCGAAAAGAGCTCTACTAAGACGTGTGGCGAATAGCCCATTTCCGAGAAGCTGAAAGGCGTACAGCTGATCCAGGTGGGAAACGAGATCGTGCTCAAGAAATAAGGTTTTCAACAGAGCATATGACGACAGCTGGTGTTGTACTTGCAAGAATGGTGCAATTGAAAATTCCAGTCTCTGTAGGGGCGAAAGATCCAGTGAGATATTTGTGTCCGGTTGTTCGAAAACGGCAGCGATAGCTGTTGTAAGAGATTCCTGCTCGTCAGAAATGTTTATGCTGCTGTGGATGGAACCAATGGAAAAATCAGTTGCAAAAGGATCAGTCACTACTGGTGTTGGAGTCTGAGGAACCAAGCCTGCACCTCGAGCTTCACCGAATAGTAGTATTCCCCGTGATAAGGACTCTACCACTTGTTGTTCGAGTTCGTCAGCTATTTGTTGGACGGCAATTAGATCCATCCACCCCTGCACGAGTTCAATCTTCATCGGTTGAGTAATCAATCGATTGATTCGAGGAGCATGCGTCTCTACTGCCGACAAACATTCGATCGTTTCGAGCCACTTACCATGGCGACTTGGCAACAATTCTGATAGGAGCCAGTCTTGGTTGCCAGCACCCGTAAATCGCGTCACGACCAAACCTAGTTGCTCTGCTGTGGCGCTAATGGCAGGACGAAGTATTCGAGAAGCGAGTCGATTCATCAACATGCGGAGATGGGTTTTTGATGTCCAAGATCTATTGAGTAAGTGTATTGTTTCTGCCAAAACTATCGTTTCGCTCGACGATGCTGATAATGGCGGCAGAAGTTCCTCCAGGTGCGTCAGAATCTCAGCATATACTCGCGCGACTTGTGTTAACTGAACAAGTGACAATGTATATGGCTTCCGTCCTACCAAGTCGGTCTCTATAGCATGTAGGATATCCACGATTGAGCTTCTAATCGTAGATGAAGTCGGCGCCGAATTGACACTAGACTGAGATTGAGTGCTTATTCGACGAAATAAGGCACCGCTACTGCAGAACAGGTTACAAATAGATTCTGTGACCTCGTAACTATGTCCACTCAGTGTATAGTTGTCAATACAATGTCTGAAAGATGTGCTGGAATGATTCCATTCGAAGAATGCTGAACTTTGGCCTAGAAGGAGATTGATAAGGGCATGCTGAAACTGGTCTGTTTTGGCGTACCTCAACGGTTGGCATCCGGACTGCTGTCGAAAGTGAGCGTTGAATGCATCGGTCAGTAGTGGGCCTGCTTCGCTGAAGAGTTTCGCGTTTGGTTCCTTCGTCTCGTTGTCGGTGAAGCGATCCCAGCTAGCAAGAAAGTTCTTCGAGACAGCCTCCGATGATCCAGCAAATTTCCAGAGATCGTCAGAGCTGACTGGGTTAAGTTTATCGGTACGTTCTGGATCGTCCAGATCCTTGTAGCTTGTTGTACATTCAGTGCCGTCAATTGCTTCTACAGATATGGCATCGAAGGATAAACCCAGAGTACTGGGCGTCAACGCTGGCAGACCTACCTTTTCAACATCAGCAAGATGCAGTGACTGACTTTCCAGCCTGTCGTCAAGTCGGAACCCATGCCACGTCTCGCCAAGAATGTCAACCATCACTGGCAGTTTTAGAACATTTTTCGATGAAAAAGGATCTGAGGCCATTTCCAGCGACATTGCCGCCGCATTTTCATCTGCTTGAAAGGCTTATAATAGCAGTCTACTCCGATCGGGATGTAGATGCTGAAGTGATGTTCAGTCTTTCAACCTGTTCAAGTTGAGAGAAAAGAAGCGAGGACAAGCGTGGTGTCTCTATCAAACGCGACTTAGACGCGTATTTTGAAATGGTAGGTTTGCCGAGAATAGAAGGGTCGGTCGTTCGACCTTCACATGTCACGGCCTCGGCCTGCGCTGACTCTTTGGCATCATTATCACAAGCATACTGTGTCTGGCTCATGTACACTGTCGCCTGCTTTAGATGAGTTTCATTAACTCTTTCCAGTCGCCCATGTCGCCGGACTCGTTCAGTCCTTGCTTCAGATGGCGGCGCAGTCAAAGCTGCTGCCTCCAGGGCGTAGCGTCAGGCAGCTGATATCTGATCTCACCCGGCTTTACTTGAAACATCGTACAAAAGTCTCGAGGACAGTGTACGTCACGCTGGTCGTTGCACTCATACACCGAGTACACAATGCAATATCTGAGCAGAAAGCAGCTGTACGACGACAAGCCGAGATTAGGTCACAGCAAGCTTCTTTGACGGGCGATGTTCATGGGACAGAGCAAAAGAAGAAGCGAGTTGAACTCAACCGCGAGTTCTTTCGCAGCTTGTTCTGATTGCTAAAGATATGTATACCAGGTCTCAGAAGCAAAGAACTTCGCTTGCTGGTCTCACATACAATTTTCCTCGTGCTACGAACCTTTCTATCCCTCTATGTTGCCGAGCTCGATGGCAGAGTGGTTTCGTCGTTGGTCAAGGGCAAAGGCAGGGACTTAGTCCTAGGGCTTGTCTGGTGGATGCTAGTAGCAGTCCCAGCAACATTCACAAATTCAATGCTTCAATACCATCAATGCAAACTGGCCTTGTCGTATCGATCGAGACTCACAAACCACATTCATCAAAAGTACCTCGACAACATGACCTTCTATACCCTTTCTGCGCTTGACGATCGAATCAAGAACGCCGATCAGTTGATCACAGTTGACGTTTCCCGGTTTTCGAACTCTTTGGCTGAGCTCTATTCGAATCTTGCAAAACCAGTGTTGGATATGGTAATATACAATTACAGCCTGTCCAAATCTGTCGGAGGAGAAGGACTCTTCGCTATGGCTTTGCTCGTGCAGGTCTCGGCGAATGTCATGCGAGCTCTGACACCACCGTTTGGCAAATATGTGGCTGAAGAAGCAAGACTGGAGGGGGAGTTCCGGTTCCAACATACAAGACTCATAGATTATAGCGAAGAAATTGCGCTTTACGCCGGACATGAAGCAGAGAAGGATGGTTTAGATAAAGGATATTTTACATTGATCAAGCACGTCAACCGCATACTGAGGCGCAGATTTTACCACGGGTTCATGGAAGACTTTGTCATCAAGTACTTTTGGGGCGCATTGGGCTTGCTTCTGTGCAGCGTGCCAGTGTTTTTCAAGGTACCAGGTCAGACACTGACCAAGATGGCTGACCATACTGAAACTTTCGTCACAAACCGAAGAATGCTCTTGAGCAGTTCAGACGCTTTCGGCCGAGTCATGTTCAGCTATAAAGAGATCACCGAGCTCGCCGGGTACACGTCGCGAGTATCCAGCTTGCTAGATGTGATTGATGATGTCTCTCAAGGCAAATACCAAAAGAGACTTGTCAGTTCAGCTAGCACAGAAGAGAATGCTAAAGTACTCAGTGGTCGAGGCGAGGTTGTGGAAAGCGAGGATATTGAGTTCGACAAGGTTCCCATCGTCAGCCCGAATGGTGATGTCCTAATCCGTGCTTTGAGTTTCCACATCAAACCCGGGGACCATCTGCTCATTGTTGGACCTAATGGGTGTGGCAAGTCGTCTCTCTTTCGAATCCTCGGCGGCCTGTGGCCAGTCTATGGAGGGAAAGTGCGAAAGCCGGATTTTGAAAGCATATTTTACATTCCACAAAGACCGTACCTATCGCGAGGAACGCTGCGGGATCAGATCATCTACCCTGATAGTTTGTACGAATTTCGTGCAAAGAAATGTTCAGAAGACGAGTTAGTGAACATTCTGCGCATACTGGAAATCGAATCTGTCGTGGACAGACCCAATGGTTGGGACGCTATCGAGGAATGGCGGGATGTCTTTTCTGGTGGCGTGCAGCAAAGGATCGCTATGGCTCGTTTGTTCTATCACAAACCCAAGTATGCAATTCTTGATGAATGCACCAGCTCTGTCACGCTAGAGATGGAAAGGAAGATGTATGAAACAGCGAAGGGATTGGGCACGACTTTGATGACTGTGAGCCACCGTCGAAGCCTGTGGAGATACCACAATTTCATTTTGCAATTTGATGGTAGAGGAGGTTTTGGATTTGGGCCACTAGATGCTGACCGAAGAATTGAACTTGAAGACGAAAAAGAAGACATCCTAGGTCGACTTCGAGGTGTTGAAAGCTGGCAAGCACGAATTGATGAGCTGCAGGTTTGAGACTTTGCATAGCTGTGTGTAATCGGAGATTTTTGCTACCTGAGCTGGTCTGTCGAAGTTGTATTATTTGAACTGCGGAGTCGCATGCTACGATTACGCAACAGACCAAGTGTCTGACAGCCCCAGATCCCAGCTTCACTTGCCCTCCGCAGGAAGTGGACTCAGTCGATCTATTCTTCATCATATGAAGTTGTCTTGCCCAATCATTGCTGCATCCTTGCATTCCCGTTCGATCAGTTGACGATGTGCTTCACTCCTGGGTTTGATTTTAATCTGGAAAGGAGCACTTTGTCCTGTAGGTGGGAATGGGCGTGAGACGTCGATTGGTCGCTCATGATCCTCCTCAAAATCGAAGCAGTATACCATCCGAGCAATAGCAATGAACAGGTTGTTCACCGCCACGGTGGAGCCCACGCAAACTCTTCTCCCTATTTCACGCACGCATCAGCCCACGCTTGCAAGGGCAACTATCGTGAAGACTTACCAGCCCCAAAACCTAGATGTCCCTTCGCTGGGCTGTCGAGATCATCGTTGATGAATCTTTCAGGCCAGAAACGATCTGGAGAATCATATTCGGTCGCCGAATTCGAGATTGCCCAATGGTTCCAAGTCACAACCGTACCAGCAGGCAGTCGGTACCCCTCGAACTCGTCGTCCTTGATCAAGGCGTGAGGAATACCAGTTTCTGCCATACTAGGCCTGCCATTTTGCACTTAGTAAGAGTAGAGAGACGAAGCGTCCTTAAGAAATTCGGTTTATGCAAGAACCAGGAATGTTAACGACTTACTTCCACCGAATACTCTCCTTCACCGCTCCTCTGATAATAGGACAATCATTCATGTCTCGCATGTCGGGAAGACGGTCGGCATTTGCACCACAGATTTTATCAAGCTCTTTGCGGGCTCGGTGTACCCAATCTGGCCATAGAGCAGCAGCTGCAACCAGCTGATGTAAGGAGACTCTGGTAGTGTCTGAACCAGCTTCCATCAGGGCGCCAGCAATGAAATAGAGTTCTTCTTCGGAGAACTCCTTCTCCTTTTCTAGTTTGAAGAATTCAGTCATGAAACACGGACCTTGGGTACCACGATTTTGTCGCTCACGAAAACGGTCGAATTCTGTTTTATACACTCTATTCAGTCGTTAGCACATGTCTCTCAAGAACTCAAACTCGTTCGGAATCAAGCCACCCTTACTGCAAAGCTCTTCTATACAAGTCGTCACCCCGCCATCTCCAAGGTTGCAGTGATTTGAACCACGGGATCTTAATCAAGAATGGGAATAGATCTACTACTGCTCTTCCTGGCATCAAGTATTGCACGAACTGTTCCGCTATCTCAAGTAGCGCAGCCAAGTCCGGATCGTTGAGCGTTGTCCTTCTTCCAAAGACGACGCTCATTATGACAGAGTTGGCGAATCGTCCATGAGCTTGCGCCCAGCTTTCTGGCTCAGTCAGGTACTGGTAGAGTAAGGCTCTAGACTCGATATTCTGATACGGCTCGAATATGGACTGCTGGTTAATGTTCAAGATCTGGTGCATTACCTTTCGTTCTCGCCTCCACAAGTCGCCGTATGGCAAGAGCAGTGTTCGTTTACCTCCAGACACCAACTCGTGCGCCATCACGAGTTTTTGCCGAGAGGAGTAAATCGCAGCCCTTTTCTCCAGAAGTTCCGTCGCCACTCGCCTTGAATTCAGAAACACCCAGTATGTGGTTCCAAATTTCATGGTAAACCTGTTGGTTGAGGAAAGACCAAAGAACATCAGCTGATTTTTCTCAAGTGTACTGTTTCTCAGGCTTCACTAATGCTCTAATACAGGTGGGAAACATCTGGGAGACCTCACATTTCGCCGTGCTTTCTAGCTAATTGTTCCAGAAATGGCCCTTGCCCCGTCGAAGGCATTTGGAGACTGTTTCCTAAAACTGGCAAGCCAGGCACAGGGTTTGGGAACTTGTACCTTGCCTTAAAGTTGACATATTGGATATATTTCCAAGCCGCGAAGGTTATTAGGAGCAATACAGGCGTGAGGAACAGCGGTGCTCCCATAAGGAGTTGGCCAAATGGCACTTGTGGAAGAGCCATTTCAGGCAGCGATTGATTGAGGGGACTGTGTGATTTCTGGGGGCATTAGTGTTATTCTGAATATGAATAATTTTAGAGATAGTAGTCGTCTTGACATGATCCAAGTGGTCCATCTAAACTACTATTTGATTCCAATGACCACCAGGATTAATAATGCAGGGCGATGGGATGCTGTCCGTTTCACCCAGCTTTCCATTCCCGGGTTGTGGTCGGCAAGCCGATGGCTGTTTCACGGTAGATTTCCGGGAAGGTAACGTCCGACTTAGAAAGCACGCGGGTTAGTATTTCCCCTTCGGTATGGTCCTGATTCTTAGTCTTTGACAGACGTAGGTATATGTACCTCAGTCACGTCCCTGCCTTGCAGGAGGTAGTAGTAAGCCTTCGATGGATCGCGGTGTTTCCGACACAGAGGGTATTTTCGTTACTGTTTGGTTGTGGACTAGTACCTCTTGATTTCCGTCCAACACATAACGTTATCCCAGAGACCAAGTGGGCAGTCACTCTATGATGGCGTTGAACACCGCCGGCACATCACCCCTACCTCTAGCGGGGCAGATTGCAGTAGTGAGTGGCGCATCATCAGGTATCGGAGCAGCAATCGCCAGAGAGCTTTCAGCAAAAGGTGCCAGCGTGGTCATCAACTACCCTTTCGAATCCGAGAAGGACAAAGCAGAACATGTTCTACAGAGTCTAAAGGGACCAGCAAAGTCGATTATCATCGAAGCCGACCTTTCGACCGTGACCGGGCCAACAAAGCTCGCAGCTGCAACTGCAGAAGTCTTTGGAAAAATCGATATACTCGTCAACAACGCTGGTCTCAGTGTCTTGTCCGACTTGGAAGACCTTGACGACGAAAAGCTTGCTGAGTTGTTTGACACGGTCGTTGGCCTCAATGGTCGTGGAACACTTCTTCTGACGCGAGCTGTGCTGCCATACCTGTCACGTCACGATTCGAGGATAGTCAATATCTGCAGCACGACGTCGCGGAGTCCTGATCCTAATATGAGTGTTTATGCTGGGTCTAAGGGTATGGTAGAGAGTTTCACGAGATGCTGGGCGAAAGATCTACCGAGGAAGTATGGCTGTACTGTTAATGCTGTTGCTCCGGGGCCTGTGGCTACAGAGTCTATGCGTGATGCGCCGCCGGAATTGCGCAGGCTTTTGCAGGCTAATTTTCAGAATATTCCTGTTGCTTCGCGGATGGCGGAGCCGCATGAGATTGCTTGGGTTGTGGCGATGTTGTGTGATAGGGGTGCTGGTTGGATGAATGGGCTGTATGTCCCGGTGTGTGGAGGTTCGTTGTTGAATTAACTACATCAGAGACAATATAAAGCTGAACTTGGTTGCGGGCGTTCAGCTACTGGCAGCCACGGATGCAAGACCATCAGATAACCTGCTTTGTTTCGAGTTGTCGACTATCTGTCTGTCTTGAATAGCCACATCACAATTCAATATTGCCGGTCTGGTACAGTACCTAGGCACGTAGGTCATTACCATCGTGCTCACTATCTGTACTTTGGGTTGCAAAACAGTCCTTCCCAGCATACGGCGCGAATGCTTCGGGATGCCGATTTGGTGTACTTTGCAACTTCGGCATCCCGAAACTTCGTCGTTTGCAATGACCACTCGGTAGCACGTGCGAACTTTACGAACACCCCATGGGAGCCCCGCAAACGCCACTTGAGGATCCACAGTCCGTACGTATGTCATATACCCGATGGTTGAGACTTTCGGCATGTGGAGATGAGCCTCTTCGGACCTCAACTTCAATCCTTGTTTCGTGCTCGCATTTCTCCTGCAGACCATATCCTCACAAACACCAATTGGTTGAGGAAGGGAGGAGGAAGATACAGAAAGCACTGGGCAGCGGGACTACTCCCACGACTCTGGAATATAGACATCTAGGCGAGGTTGAGAGAGGGATTGCAAACAGCAGGTGAGATTCTGAATTGAATGATGTGAAAGATCTCCTCCTTCTCAATGCTCTTGTCAACGAGACCTTCGAGCTGTATCCCACTGTTCTTTCGACGCTAGTATTGCCCTACCTTAGGGTAGAGTCGTAGAGATGCAGGATTATCTTTGCTATAGTGACCTGAATCTGTTCCCGCAGCTAGACGAATTCCTCCCCGATCGCTGGCTCACGGGGACCAATGATATGAAGCTATGCTAATGCCGTGTTCCTTGAGACCAAGGAATTGCGTTGGGCAAAATCTGGCGAGGGAGGAACTGTACCCCACAACGAGCAAGCTCTTCAAGAGGTTGAAGTTGATCCTTGGGAACGAGTGAAAGAACAGGGTATGAACATGGAGGATCAATTCAACATCATGCCGAAGGGAAAGAGGCAGCTGGTGGATGTTGAGATTCTAAATCAAAAGCAATTTGTTTATGTGGCCATGTTGGATATTGCGTACGTGGCATATAGCTCGGATACAACGGTACTATCATAGTACTGTAACGGCACTGCAACTTGCCCGAGTTGCGGTACAGGAGGACTCTGTATGTAGGTAAATTGTGTCTCGATCATGGGCGTGGCATTGCACGAGCGTTGTAAATCACAAGATGAATACTGTAATGAGATAGGTAGTTGACTTAGAGCTTGGGTAAGGGTCTCGTCGCCATCAAGTACTTTTAGTGCTTCTAACGGCTATCCGAAGCACCTCAAAGTCAGTAGTTCTGAGCTCCTTTCCCCCATATTCCCTGACTTACTCAGTAGCCCCAGGCTCGTAGCCGAAATCTGGGGCTGTATACAGGCCCCGCACTGCAACACGCGGACAAGACACCAAGCCTCAGGGTTGGCGTGAGATAACTCCGCACCGTACGAGAAATTTGAGGGGCCATGTTGAATCCTAAAGTTTTTTCGTTACAGTATGTGCTATGGGCTGCATGGGTCTTAGTTCAAATTGACCATAGTCACGTGAAATTAGTGCTTTGAAGCTGCGAAGTTATCTCGTGCCCACCCTGAGCCCTTCCAATTACCTTGACGTCGAGGTGTTGAAAGCTGGCAAGCACGAATTGATGAGTTACAAGGTTGAAAATCTGCATGGATGCGCGTACAATAGTCGGAGGTTCTTGCTACATGGGTTGGTCTGTCGAAGCGGAAGATACTTCCATCGCTGATTTTGCCTAGAACTCCTGTCATCTACATGGTTTCATCCAAAACACCATGTGCAGAGCTCATGTGTTGGCAGTCTCGACCACAATTGTGAGCAGCCAGCAGAACTAGCCTCGAAGTGTTGATCGGTACGAGAGTATGAAAGAGACAAGCTTCATTGGCCGTTGATGCACAAAAGCTTGCAGGATATCGCAGCACAGCATGAAACATACATTCACACGACACATGGATGGTCTGTTCGGACGTGTAGCAGCCTGAGCTCTGACACACTCCACGCCCTGTGTATCGGACTAATCTGTCTGTCATCGCGTCTTGACCTGGTTGACCGGAGTCAGTAGAGGGCACTCTATCTCACCTTGGTGAGAAGAGAAGATCGACGTGATGTAGCTATCCACCACCTAACAATTTGTCGTGGGTTCAAACGAAGGAGCTGATCGCAGGTGTTTGATTGCCTGTGCAATCATAGTTGGGCAATTCAATTACGATTAGCGATGCTCAATACATACTGTAGTGGCCGTAAGTAATGTCCGAAGCTTCAACGAGTTGTACCCACGTGCTCGAGAACTTCCATGTCACATTTTAACATTTCAAATGTTATATCAATGCTGGAGCGTCAGAGCAAGGTACACCATGTTCATGAGACACAAGGTATTGATCGGGACCGACGACCCAGCCGAATGGACCTTTATGAATTGTCATGATCAGCGGATGTTGCGATAGCAAAGGTCAAGCAAACATCCTGAAACGGCAGGAAAACAACAGACAATGAACCAGGAGCACCTGGTCGTCTCCTCAATCAACAAACCAGGATGTGACGTGCATACCCGGCACTTGTCATCCACGATAAGCGGCCAACTCTGGACAAACTCGCGAAAAAAGTACTTTTGCCGAGAGACGATGGCGACCAACACACTCCGCCAGTGTTGCGACAATCGAACGCCTGCGTCTGGCCGACGGGGTTGCCGTCGCTACGAGAATTGATTGACAAATCAAAGCAATCGATGAGTGTGAGATGGGGCTGAGCCAAGCGTAGAGCTATTGAGGTTTCTTTCAAGATGTGACCAGGATATGGCCGGACTTGACTGTTTTGGGACTCGTGCTTCAAAACACGAAAGCGAACCATTGCTGTCCAAGCCAGCCACAATCCCCAATCTCTCATCATTATCGTTTAATCGTTGCATCACGAACTGCAGCTCCAGAATCCACTTGGATGAGCCCTGCATCAACTATGCTGGTTTACCGAATCTGGATTGTTATCCTTGTCACCCATACGGGGCCTTCAGAATACTGAATTCTGGGTTCTTCCTGAGAAGTCAAGCAAACGGAGTATGTCAGAACCTCCGATATCATGAAAGATGGCAGACGTTCAACTGGCTGTCCGGAGAAATCGCTGATAGAAGTTTAAGGAGAAGTTGTCGGTTATGTTTTCCGAAGAAGCACGTCATGGCTGACAGGTTTTACAAGTATCTACACGGCAGTACTGTACGATATTGTGTAGCTGAAATCTTTCGAGTGATCAAGTGACTACAAGTGGCCTGAGCTTGAGACCATGTGGCTGTATGTAAGGAATGTCTTTACTCAAACCGAACATGCCGCAAGGAGCTAGTCCTCCCTTGCTCGGATCTGTGCGCACGATTTTCACGCTTAGGGAAGGCCCACGGCATCCTCCAGGCCGCTACCGAACTCTTTCTCAAGCCACATTTCATAACCTGAACTCGTGTTCCATGCGTTCGAGTGGCATCGACCGAGGCCACGAATGTCTATTATGTCTGCTGATCCCGCTCGCAAGCCTCTCGTTCTGTTCACAGATCTTGTCTGGTCATCGACTTTGTAGATCTCTACCTATTATAAGCTTGATTCGCCCTTTCATAGCTGTGCACGACGAGTCTTCAAAGCTATTGACGAGAACGAACAACTACCCATCTATTATATTACAGTAGCACGTTGGTGGTCCACATCTCACATTACTCATCGATAACGAAACTCAACATGGATGCGCCTGCTGCCGTCAACCTTCAAGGCTGTGTAGCATTGTGCAAGCCATCATCAGAATCACTGAAATCCGACTACAAGAAAAGAGCTGCTTACTCTCACCTGCTATACTGCTCGCCCGAGAAGAAAGAAGCCATCCTGATCTCGGAACACGAAATCCACATCACCCCAATCTCCAAATTCTCATCGTGTTCAACCACTCCAAACTCATCATGTGAATCTCTGAACAACCTCAGTACCCTCTCAAGACGCCATAGTAGAGCATCGACAGCAATAACAACACCCCTCTCACGACCCACAAGCAGCAAGTCTGCCAGCTCAAGATCAAGCGCTTATTCCCGATACGCCGACGATTGCTATCCTCTCATCACCACCATTCTCAATGCTCGCACAGATACCGTAGTGCACATGGCACATGCATACAACACGTACATCCGAGCCCTAAACTCCTGCTACAACCACGCTGCCATCGTCTCCCCCAAACAAGTTTCCGACTTCCTCCTCTTCAACCAAACTCTATTCAACATCCTCTCCCTCCACCTCAAACTTGAACAACAACACATCCTACCACTCCTACACAGCCCCATCCAACACCCTCAACCTCCAGTTCAATCGGCAATCTCAATCACAACCAACCAAATCTTCAACACCGCCTTCCACTCCTGGGCAACCTACATCCACGACCCAACCACCTCATCCAACTTCTCAGCCAATCACATCCAAGCCCAAATAAGCATCTTCGCCCCCCTAATAGTCCAACACCTGCACAACCAAATCACTAACCTCAACGATCTCGTCCTTCCAAAAAACCTCCTCCCACGAACATGGACCCAATTCACAACCGCCATCTCCGCAAACCTAGATCTCCACACCGACGCAGCATTGCTCATCGGCTGCCATGATAAGGAGTTTACTATCAATGGTAGTCTACGCGCGGAGCAGGAGTTTCCGAGATTGTCGGCGGTTATGGGTGTTGTGGTTAGGAAGTGGTATTCCCGCAGGTATGGTGGGGCTTGGAGGTTCTGTTCTAGTGATTTCTGTGGGAGACGGAGGTTGATTAATACTTGAACCACTACGCTTCTTTGTATTATAACGACTGTTGACCTCTTGTACGATAACGACATTATGGGTGGGTGGTGTACATTATTTCTTGAACATTACATACGTACAGCATGTATCTACTTTAGCGAGGGAGGTTTTTCTTTGGGCAAGCGCTGCTCCTTCTTTCACGAAACTGTGATGTTATTATCAGTATGGACTATGTACCTACGTACGTGTATATGACAAACAAACGTCCTTCTCAATCTAAACACCAGTACAATTACCAACCTACTCTACAGTACCTACCTATATCTTCCATTCGTTTCCTCTCTCAAGTCAGTAAGCATCCTGACATCCAATAGACACGAGTCTCCAAGACTACCTACATGTACCTAGGTACAACCTCTGTCGCTCAAGTCAATCACGGAATTCAAATCCGTTACCCACTCACACGAACATCATGACCGATATCAAGTTCCCTCTTCCTTGCCCTTGTCCTTGTCCTTGTGATATTCTACTCGGAAAATGCCATGAATTGTGGTAAGGACTGCTCGAACTACGTACCTTACGCTTCCCTTCAATTCTTGACCGCTGGATGGACAAGGGAGCTGTTGAGCTGTCGATATGTCAAGGTGTCAACGCGTCAACGTGTCAGATACGACTAGCACGCACATATACATATCCATACGACTGGAGTGGAAAAGTAGAGCGGTAAGGAAAGTAGAGGACCCGTGATGGTGGTTTGACATATCCGCTTTCCTACGTAGCTTCAAGGCTGGGTTTACTGTGCGCGTGGCCATGCGTGGTCATGCCTGTCTACTTTATCTATGTATCTGTTCTTGATGCGGTGCGGTAGAATGGGCTTGTCGCGGCTGAGGAACGAATGAAGCAAACAAGAACTTAACGGTTGTTGAGGATGCGGAGGTCTTTGGATGTTTGAGTATGGTACTGTATTGTATCGTAGCTGTGGCTTTGATTCGTATGTACATACGTAGTGTGAAATACTATACTATAGTAGACATGTGTAGTTGTATGAGGCACTACATATACGTTATGCTATGAACGCTGTACATACGAAAAGCAGGTCTAGATACTGTACAGCATACATACCTAGCCTGAACGTTCTGTTCTGCTTACGCGTGTTATTGAATCACACCGCATCTGTTCTGCGTTGCGCACGTGCTGCCTGAATATCGTCAGTGGATATGCATGTGCTCTAGCAGCACGCGCAACAGAACGCGCAAGAACAATAGGTATCTTCCTAAAAGAGCAGAGCAGCGCAGAGCAGGTTCTGATTCATCCCTAAATGTCAAAAGCGTCAAAAGCGTCAGAAGTGCCAGAAAGTGTCAGAAAAGTGTCACGAGAACTGTCTGTGACATCGCCGGATCGAGACCTCGGTTTCTTCTTCGCAAATCGTACTAGCGCAATAGACTAAGGTAGGTTTACTGGATGCGCTACTGCAAGGTACGGCGATCGAACGATCGGGATGCACCTGCGCTTGCATTTGCAACTGCACGGCGCGTCTTTCGTTAGTTAATTGGTTAGTCGGTGTGCAGTTGACTCAAGCAGGCGAGCTAGTCAAATGGTATCGGACGCTGAGTTGCGGTGTGATGCGGCGCTAGGAATCTTGGTTTGTGCGTGCATTGGAGTGGTGGGTGCATTGCACTGCATTGCATTGCGTCTGTAGTGTACAGTAGCGTACAGTAGCGTGCTGTAGCTAGTTGTAGATGTCAAGTTTCAGGTTTACGGTATTTTTTGGGCACGAAGAAAAGAGCGCGAGGAAGTAGGCTGATAGTTTCCGTGGTCAGCGCAGTGCAATGTGTAGAGCAGTTGAGTAAGTATTTGACATTGAACTAGGTTAGTCTAGGTTGGGCTGAGAGGGACGGTAGATACTGGACTTGCAGTGCGCGAGCTGATGTGTGCCGGATGTGGAAGTGGGTGCATGTTTGGCTTGCTGAGAATGGATACGGTCAGGTGATGTGGGGTGCTCAATGGCAGTGGCTTCCATGTTATGTGTGTAATGGTTGTACCAAGTGGGTGCGGAGTGGTTACTGTGCTGTACTGGTCTTCTACTAGCACAACGCAGCATGAGCAGTGAACTTTGCATTGATTTGCAGAACAGTCAGATCAGTAGTGTTTCTGTAGATGCACGCACGAGCCATGATGAAGTACATGTAGTATAGTATGGTAAGAGAGTGAGTGGCTATACATGGGCGTTGATCGTGAGAAATTGGAGCATTCTTGCTGTGGCAGGTAAGCGTGTCCAGAAACACGAACAATCACTGCAGTTCACAATGTTTGGCCAGACGTGCAAGCAAAAGAGCATATGTGTTCAGGGTGGGGATCGGCTTGTCATTGCAACACGAGGCTCTACGACTTGGCAATCAATGTACTGAATTGTTTCAATGGAGCAATGTCCCTTCGGCTCTTGTGTTGAGTGGCATAGCTTGACGTGTCTGTGCAGAGGGTCTTGATGGATATGAGAGGCTGTGCATGTGTCAATGCTTGAGGGTACAGGTCTGTGCGGAATGAGCCGTTCGTATGAGAATCTCCGGATTTGGCGAAATGTTCGTCTCTTGCAGAAAGAAGTGCGCGCCACATGTTTGTTCCTAGCTGGCTGATTTTGCTTTATCAGGCGAGATTGAAATTGATGAGGTGCACAATGCGTTAACGTTGGTTGAGACGGCGGACGGAAAAACGGTTTTCTCACTGGCATGTGGAGGCTCTCCTTTCTCTTTCGTCTCTGACCACCAGCTTCACGAACGTCTTTAAGTGTGCAGCATCAGCAGATCGCAAGTACTGAAGTTTATCAGTGAGTGGAAGGTTTGCATGATGATCAGATTTCGGAATATTCTAGCTCCGTTTGCTTCTTACCGAACTAGTCCTGAAGTAGGTATTCATCGACTTGCATTTGTCCACCGACTCGAAGGTAGCAAGACTCCTTGCGATGCTAACCACCGGGAATCGTCCATCCAACTTTCATTCGTGCGCAACGTTCCTCTTGAACAGCTCCGGAAATAATCGAACCAATTCTTCGAGATGACTGATTTGGTATTTGCAGGCTTTTTCGTCCGGCTCCGGTACTTGAGGCTCGACAATATGGACAGTATTGACCCAACCTCGTTGAAATGAACTCCTGCAATTTAACCATGAGTCGTCCACAAAATATATCTGTGTCGAGGATGTACATCCTGCTTCCCTCTCAGCCTTATCGAACATTGCCGGCAATGGTTTCGGTACCAATGGTCTCTCAGCGTAATTGCAATAAGTAAGACCTTCAAATAGATCCTCAATGCCTAACAATCTCACAACTCGCTTGCCATGTGTAATATGTGCATTGGTAAAGAGCCATAGCTTTACCTTAGTCTTGTCGAAGCTTTGAAGCAACGCGCGTAACTCTGGATCTGGCGAGAGAAGTTCATCAAGAGGAAGTGCATCGTCAACTTCGTGATTAAAATCAAGCGGATCGATTTGGTGAAATCGGGATAGTCCTTCTATGGCCAGACCATAGTCTTTATAATACTGGTGGTGCAATCGAGTCGCCTCCTCAGCTGGTACATCCAAGTGACTGACAAAATAGTCGTTGATTAATCGGGCCATATGGTCGTGGACTTGTCTGGATTTTGCATAGAGGCAATTATCAATATCGAAAAAGAACACTGCTCGATCGTCTGGAGTCCGTGCTATTGAGCCCATTTTGTGGTTGTTTTTGTTGGTACAGTTCTCTAGTCTATAGTGTCGTATACCTGTATTATGATACAAACTTGAGTGTGGTCTGTATGTGGTTGTTGGAAGTCTATTGTCGGCGAATAAATTTCGAGGTTTTGTACAGAGACGGAAGCGTCAAAATCGACATAGGAGCATTCTAGCAGCAAATCTAGTGGTTGAGGGTCAATGGGTTAGCAAGCTATCCTTGTTTGTACAACTAAGTAAGATTTGACTACAGTTGAAGAGTAACTTCTGAACCACAAGGTCCGCCACATGCATCATGGAGTAACAGTGATTGCTCATCATCATTCTCGCCATCATGACTCTCAGAGCTATGCTTGAAAAATGGTAGATTTGACGAATTTCGCGGCAGAAGATTTTCCGGTCCGATGTCCCTTTACTGCGCTCGACTTTCCTTGCATCAACTGCGTTCAGTGCGATCGAGTCTCTCATGACCTTCGACTTATCTACGAGCATAACGTATCACCAATAATTCCTTCAGCGCCATCAGGTATCGAAATAGGTGGCTGTACCACTCCAGAGAGGGACTCCCTTGGTTTTGTCGATTGTTGCTTTTCCTGCTGCTACAATGAGCGAGTAGTCCCGAGTCGTTTTTAGGGAGAGCACGCGTGTCTGCGCTGCAGCCAAAATGTCAATTGCCACAACCACTGTGGTAAATGGCATCTTGCCTCAAGTCGAAGATGCTTCTGAAGAGCTTTCAAGCTTTGAGAAAATTCTGAAGCTTCGAGATGTCATCTTTGCCGGTAACCATCCAAGATTAACCGTGCCTGCGCATGCTATTAAAAAGATCTCACCCCAGTTGTCCTCTCAGTCTGCTACTACTGTTGTGTCGCTACCTGTCCCTGTCCAGCAATCAGTACAGTCACAACTCCCAGGATTGTCAATCACTCACGAGCAAGCTGAAGAGCAAGAGAAACAGCACAATCTAGCTACTATATCACGACCTCAACCTGCGACTACCCCTTCTGGCATTAACCCTGTACTGTTAGGCAAGTCACCTGAGCTGATTAAAGCCGAGAATGCACTACATAGACAACGATTGGAGAAACAGCTACGCGATCAATTTGAGCAGAAGAGACTTGATTTTCGAAAACGGCCGGCTCCTGCTGAAGCAAAGCCCGATTTTGATATTCCTGCGCTTCTCGCTCAGGCTTTGGAAGTAGCTAAGCCGGTACCACTCTCGAAAGAGCAGTCTGACAAGGATGACGAGAACGAATCGTTTGACGAGAACTCGTTGTACTCTAGTAGGGCACCAGACTCGACTCCTGATCCAAGGGAGCTATCTCCCCCTTCACCGGAGCAGCATTTGCAGGCCAAAGTTGATGCTAACGGTGTCGCAGAGGCTGCATCGACGCATGACATTCAGCCTCCGCCCAGCCAGCCTCAGCGTACATCCTCGCGAACCTATATGAATCCACATGCTATATCGAAAGCTGTTCCTCCGGCGAACGGAGCTGAAAAGTCACAAGATAACACTGATAGCAATGCTATGGACGTGGATGACGAAGACGAGGAAGGCGAGTACTCTCCGCCCGAGGCTATGAGTCAATATCCTGCTCCAAATGGAAATGCACAGCAGATGATACCAGACCCCCGAACTCGACAAATACGCAGGTATTCTGACCTGGACCATAATGGCAAGAGAGCAGCATCCCCCTCTGAACATAACATGAGGATTGTAAGAAACCACATCGCTTCCCCTATTGCCCCACAACCATCCCGCGTGTCGCCTCTTGCTCTTGCTAAGGATTCACTTGTTTCGCAGGATCGACGATATCAGAACGGTCACCCACGCGGACGAGCAGATTCTCGAAGCCAGAGCCCTGAGGAGTCCATTCAGCAAAGGAACAAGCGACGGAAGCTTGAAAGGCGTGCTGAAAAGAAAGCAAAACGAGGCGTCAAGCAGGAGCCGATTTCTCCTCCTCCGTTTCATGATATTCAACCTCTTGGTCAGATCAAGCCAGCTCCTCAAGATAACAGGCCCATAATTATCGATGACCAATCACCACCGGAAGTGCGATATGTGCAGCCTGCCACTCGGTACATCGAGCCACCTCCACGACCAATGTCAAGAGCACCTGAACAGTTGATTCCACTGAACGAGCCACGTGTGCTGTCTCGAGCGGCCATGCGTCCTCGCGATGACCAAGATCTACGGAGAGTAGCTAGCATGCACAATCTGCGTGCTGAGCAACCACGCGAATACGTTGAATATGCTCCACCTGTGAGACCGCGAGCCACGAGCTACATGCGGGTGGACAGTCCAATGAGAGAAGTGCCTCAGTACGTGCACGAAGCAGAGCGACCAGCGCAAGACGTTAGAGTTATGCGTACCCCTGCTCCGGAGTATCGTGAAGTCTATGCACAAGGCGAGCCTGAAGTACGGTACATTCCGGAACCAATGCCACCTCCGCCTCGCGAAAGGATTGTCGTGGATCAATATGGTCGACGCTTCCGTGAAATTGTGCAGGAACGAGCTCCAGCCACGCCACGTGTCGCCTCATCCTACGTTGAACGAGAAACGGGACCGTACTATGACAACTATGCTCAGGTTCGTGCAGGTTCTGTCATGATTGAAGAACGACTTCCCCAACGATACGAACAGGAGATGCCTCCACCTCGAATAGTGCGTCAATTAGCGGACAACCAGTCTGAGATTGCTGCCCAACGCCAGGATGGATATGACCGAGTACCGCTTCCGCGAGCCGCAAGCGTGGTTTACGACCGGGTGCCGAGACAACCAGTCTATACAGAGCCTCCTGCTGATTTGCGTCCACCAGTAAGAGTGTCTAGTGTGAGACCTCTACCATCACAATACGAAGAACAAGCAATTGCGCATATGGTTTCACGTGCACCTAGTGTACGGCCAGGTAGGGAAGGTAGCGTCTTTGTGGATGATAGAGGCTCGATTCGTCGAGATTATCTTCCTATCGAGCAGCCACGTTATCGAGTAGTGGAACCTGAACCACAGCCGAGATATGTTGATGCTCAGGGACGGGAAGTCATACCTACTGGGCACGACGATGGTGGGGTCAGGTATGTTCAGAGGTATTAGGAGTTGGTGATTGACAAAAGTCTTTGCAAACTGTAAGATTGCTGGTACCGTACTTCACATTGTTCACTTAGTAGCTGGAGCTTATCAAATAGGTGAGCTTCGACATTAATTATAGTGCTCCCCGAGCCAATCTCAAATGTACCAATACTTCATTAGTGCAGCCTTACAAAACCTGAAACTACAGGTAGATTGCAAGATCAGCAGCCCTATATCTGATCATATTGTCATCACACATCCATTGTTCAGAAAGTTGACCGTTTCAGGTTTGCCAGTATTCCGCACCACATGCAAGGCAACCTTTCCACTCTTCACCACCCACACCAGATGGGAGCATATGATTGGCCAGCATTAGCGCCCACCTCCCACGCCGCAAATTTCCGTTCATTCTCCTCCAACGAATCATTTGGCTTCCTTCGCTTCTAAACGCTGGTGCGCCATTGTTGGCTTCACATCATTGTTCTGTATCGATGCTTATGCGATACTTTGGTTCGTTGAAGATGGTGACCAATCGACTGATGACTTTGGGTTGAGATTCACGATTCCAATGGAGCTCTTGGTTGGAGGTTCTGGAATCTTGGTTCTTGACTTCTTTGCATAGTTCGCGTGTGAGTGCTGCTTTTGAGTTCTTGAGGTACCTCTGTACTTGGTGGTTTGGTTCCAAGGTTGTTAATTGTACACCAATGCCTTGCCTTGGTTGGTTTTAATCTTCTCTTCGCATTTAGTTCTGCCTTGTTGGTTGAATTTTGGTCTGCCTCGAGTCTGGTACTACGAGTTTAGTGACTGGGCTGGATTGGACTGAGTTGATCCGATTATAATCGGGGTTCGTTTTGCTGTTGTCGGTTGACTGTCTTATTTGTTCGAGTGTTTGGTGCTGGTCATCAATTCGAGGAGAAGAGGAAAGGTTGTGGACTAGGGGTCGTGCATGAGATATTCAAGAACGGAGTGGAGGTAGAGAAGTGGCAGGATGGAGCACAGCTCTCCATCTCGCAGTGACGAATCTTCAACTTGTTCGTCTGGAATGCTCGATTGCTTTACTGCAGAGAAGAGGGAACGGAATGCACACAAGCGCGCATCGAGGCGTATTGGTATGTCTGGAAAATTGCAAGATAAGAGGTATGAGTTGACAAGATCAGGTATTGAGCGCCCAATGCACGTCACATACAATCAACCACATCTGGTTGAGCCGATGAAGCTTACCGTCTATGAGGACCTCCCAGCTACACCTGCCTCGATACCGCAATCACAGATTTCGAAGTTGGCTTCGCAAAGCCGCAGGTCTATGTCTCGAGCATCGATCCGAGCTAGTATGTCTGTACGACGAATAGCGCATTCGAAAATAAGCATTTCAAAGCCGCTACCTGTTGTACCAGCAAATGTTCTGCCGTTGAGGCGAAATCCGTCATTCAGACCATTGCAACTGAGTATCTACATGCCTGAGCAGCGATTGTCGGATCTACCAGAATTTGACCGGTTGAGCTTCACAGATGAGGGTGTGATCAAATCACCGCCAAGGGCACTGATCCGTACACACTCTGAAGACATGCTGAGGTTAAGGAGTACAGTCTTGCCAGAGGCTATGTCGGGAAAGCCTGCGTCGATGTTCGAACATAGTCTGTCAAGGAGAATGTCGCATGCTCGCAAGGACACCGATTCAACCATTATTTCTATTTCACGGCCACCGTCCGAGTATGATGCTTTGCGCAGCCATCCAGTCTCGTGGTATTCGATGCCAGGCTTGCCACCACAGATCCAAATGGTGAACGCTCCCAACAATTCAAGGAAGATTCTTAGTCCGATGCAGGAAGAATTCAGCCCTCCATCAAGTGCTGCAGTATACATCAATGGCAACATCTTGACGTTGCCCGATGTTGATGCAGCTCGTGTTCAGACGGAACAGGACCACAGGTCTTTGCTACCTCCGGCTCATGGCCAAGAAAGTGAGTCAGCGTGCCCTTCACCAACCATTGGTCCTGGTCCAAACAGGCGAACTACGATCGTTTCGAAACACAAATCGAAACTTTCCCAAGCTGCATCAATTCTGCTTGACTCATCGGCAAACTTGACTCGAGCACGAGCAAACACATCAGCATCATCGACACAACCACTAATCGGAGCCGCCACTGCACCAGCGTCCACAGCTACGAGATCTCCTGCAGAGCAGCCCAGACAATACTTTCATACAAACTACACTACAAATAGTCGCATCAACCAGTGGTTGGCCGTCGAGCAGTCTAGACCATTGAGGCAAGCCAGGTCTACTGAACTCTCAGCTCATGTCCCACGTTCGCGCAACTCCTCCATCAGCACTGTTGAGTCCGCCATTACAACTTCCGCAATCTCCTCCTTCACTGAGCACAGACGCAAGCGCTCAGAGTTCTACCAACTGAACAACAAGCCTTCCGTTGCCGTCGCCAACATTCCAGTCGCAACAACGAGATCGTCGACCGACGGGCTTCTAACCAAAGCGCATCAACCTCCAGCACCACTAAAGCTCCATAAACCTTTACCTACCCAAACCGCCATCGCAGGCACTAACAACGCACAACTTCCAGCCTCAAGGCTCCCCGCCATCAACACCAGAATCAACACCCACACCCATTCACCATCAAAATCTTCAACATCCACCAAAAATCCTACGGGTATCCATTCTCGTACCATGACATCCTCGACCGTCACATCTACAGTTGCCACGGAAGCCTTCTCCGAAGATCCCGAGACACCTGATTCTGCACATGCTCTACCTATTGAACCTCATATCGAGGCTATGAAATCGATCACCTCAACTAAACAACTTCCTATCGTGGAAGTCGTTGAGCTCCCAGAACGTCTAGACCAGGAAACAAACATGGAGAACGGTGCACGAGTACATGAATTCGAGTTTGGATGTCATACACCTAGTCCCCTGACGCCTAGAACGCAGTGTGCGGATGTGGAAAAGATGATGTTTGAGATGTGTGCGCAGAGTGGATTGAGAAGGGTTAATGTTGGCATTGCGTTTTGATGGTCAATCGGAGTGTATTGAAATGCCAGCAGCAAGAGATCGGGGAGGTTAACGTCATGGATCGGGGAAAGGAAAGTGGTTAACGATTCACAGCGATTCTCTTTCTTCATTTTTACAGGACTCGGTTTTGGCGATCAGGTATTCTGATGCTGCCCGTCCTTTTTTAGATAGATGGTTTGATTTTTCTGAGGTCTGGATATTGGATTCTAGAGATGTACTTGTTGTGATACCCTTGTACGAATTTGGAGGAAGGAGGATGTTTTGAAGCGTGAGAGAAGGTCTGGATAACTGGGGATGATTCGTGATGATATGTAAGCTGTTAGTGAGGCGGAGAGTGGGATGGATTGGAGTGTGTATGTGGTAGTGTTAGTGCAGAACAGATCAACCCATCCGTCTACGTATTCAAATAAAGCCGTCATTCCTCTATCGTCTTCATTTCCTACACCAGCACAGTAGAGCAGAAGAAGATTGAGCACCGACATAGTACTTTTATGGTTCGACCTTCACCTTGAGGTCTCGATGTGGGTTAGTGTACTCCCTAGTTGATGGAAGATCGTTTTCCCGGGTTGAGGTGCGTGTTGTGTGACGTTGCTCACATCGGTAGTTGGCTTTGTGTTTTGCGGGGAGCCGGACGTTATGAGCTTCCTCATTCATCTCTTGGTAGCAAGCATGATTGAGCTAGTTTCCGTGAAGTCCTCCTCCACAGAACGCCTAATACGTACTATAATAATACCATTCTAACCTCACAGCTTTCTTGATCTCTCTCTTCTATTATGTGATTGTCATTTCCCGAACATTACAAAAGGCTTCCATAATGAAGTCATCCATTTGGTCAATATCAAGCTACACTGCACTGCTGATTACTACAGCACTCGCTCAATTCCCATCATCATGTCCAGCTATTCCAGCTTCAGCTCCCAACAGCACCATCGGAACTTGTCCTAATGATTTCACCATAATAGGCCCTTCACTTGAGTCAGTTCACGAGTCAACCTCACCTCCCACCGGACTTGCCATTGATTCTAATCTCAATCTATACCTCACATACCCTCGAAACAGTGGTCCTACCCCTAACAACGTCGTCATCTGCACCTCTTTCACCCAAGAAGAACCATGGCCTACAGCAGAAATCCAAAACTGCACCACCGGCCAAAACGCCAGCACATGTTTCATCAACGTCCAAAACGTCGTCCTCGATAGTCTCAACCAACTCTGGATCGTCGACTCCGGCATCCCACCAGGTGCAAAATCCGCCGTCGAATATGGCGCGAAAATAATGTCCTTCTCCCTCAACGGCACCCTCCTACAAACCTACATAATCCCTTCAAGCCTCTACTACTCCAACCTCAACGCCAACGACGTGCGCATCAACAACACCCTCGGCGCCAACGGCTACGCCTTCCTAACCGACGAATCAGACTCCGGCTCTCTCGTCACAATCGACCTCGCCACCGGCACCGCAGCCCGCCACCTCTTTAACACAACCTACACCCGCGCCGACCCAGGCTATGTCGGCATCTACGACGGCCAACAAATCTACGGCTGGAACGGCACGACCAAATCATTTCTGACCACGGGATCCGACGGCATAGCACTAGCTTCCGGCAACGTCTACTGGGGCGTCCTCGCCTCCCGCCGCTTTTACTACATCTCGCAATCTGTCCTCACCGACCCGACCCTTTCGGAGGGTGCGATCACCGCCGCCGTCCAGAACCCAGGCCAATGCGGCACCGAACAAGCCGGCTTCACCGCCGATGCCAACGGCAGAGTGTACATCATGGCCAGCGAACACAACGCCATTTTTTATGTTGACACGCTCCAGTCACAAGTTAATATGACTGTAAACGGTGTCCCACCACTCAGTAGTAATCCATTACAACCCGTTCCAGCGCAGAATTACGTTGTCAAAACGCTAGTTAGAAACGCGCTGATTCAACATGCGGATAGTGCGGCGATATGGGATGGCTGGATGTATTTTTGTACGAATCAGCTTGAGTTCAGTCCGAGCAGGCAGTATGAGAATGTTGATAATCGGAGGGGGCCGTTTCGGAGTTATAGAGTTTGGGTTGGGGCTGGGCCGGCGGTGTAGAGAGGATATCATCAGTCATTTCTGCGACGGTGGGGAGAGAAAAGGGGGAAGGATGGATAAGGAAGGAAGGAAGTAGGGGACTCGAAAGCAGGGTATGAGTACGACTTTGTAGGTAGGTAGCATATAAATGTATATACTGGCTGGTCTACTCAACGTATGCAGGTACATGACTCCTCACATGCAGTACGAAATGTGCTGAGAAAAAAGCCATTTCAGAGAAGTACGTACTGTACTTCCTCAGTAACTCAACTCCGTACATCCAAATACCTACACGCCACAAAAAACAAAGGCCTGCCCTCATGCACCCCCACCACACCGCACCTCTGGCATGTATAGTATAGAACGTATATCGTAAACAAAGTCCCACCGCTACTGTATCTTATAATCCGCACACCCCATTCGTGATCTTCGATGTCGTGTGTGCATGTAGGTCATGAATAGGAGAGAGATGCGGAAGTGAGAGCAGGTCTGACGGGAAATCAAATTGAGAGAGCGTACTGTAATGTACGTAGCTACCTAGTATCCATCTGGATACGTATGTGAATTGTTAACCAACAGACGATGGACGAGATTGGTAGGTATGCGTGTTATTGATCCTGATGGGTAGTCAGTTGGTCAATCTACTGTATACACGACACGACACGGCATCAAGTCACAAATGTCCATCCATTAATGCTCTATACATGCCTAATGAATTGCTTGCATGCAGCTGGTTAGGTATTGATCTGCCTGAACGTATATAGCCACGCACCACCACTACCTCTAACCATCAACACAACTACAACACCTCCTAAACACCTCAAAATCCCTCCATCAAGTCCCCCAAACAAATCGGTTTCCGAACCGCGTTCGAAAAGCCCTCGTGGAACGACACCCATATCCGTCCACCATTCTCTTCGTTACCAGCACCATCACTCTTCGCTTTCCCTTTCGTAGCTGTTGCCTTTGCTATAGATGATGCATCTAGATTTCTTGTTATCGGCAGATTACTAGAATCTTGAGAGGCTGGTTTGTGGATGGGGCGGCCGAAGAAGTCGCGCGTTTGTTTTGTGGTGGTGGGTTGGGGTTGAGATGGGGTTGCGGTGGATGGGTTGGTGGTGAGTATTGGGACTGGGTTGGTGGTGGTGCCGCCGCGGGCGGCGCGGGATTGTGAGGAGAGCAGGAGGTTGTGTTTGTGTAGTTCTTGGGATAGGACTTGGCGGATTGCGTAGCGGATTGGTTGGGGTGTTGCTGTTGCTGTTGAGAGGGTTGTGGAAGTCGATGTTGCTGTTGATGATGCGGGTTTTGATGGTTTTGCGGTTGTGAAGTGGTAGGTTGAGAGAATGTCTATTGGCCTGTTGAATCTCTTGTTAGTCTATGCCATGGTATCAGATCAAGGGACTCACGGCTCCATTCGCAATGCATAACCTCCTGTTGCATTGCTTGCGTATCCTTCTGTTTCAATTTTGACTTTTTCAAATTCAATACTCAATGCACTCATAACTCGAACTGCATTGGATATGCAATTGCGTTCGGTTTCTTTGCGGACTGATGCAACTGAGGGACCTCCACCACTACCTCCGACCACGACTGGTTTGACGTCCGGTGCCAACATTCGATTGACACTCGGTATCAGTTCTGTTGCAATGACATCGGTCGTGCTAAAAAGCCTCAGTAATTCTCCTGAGAAATTGCTTTGCATTTCCGTCAATACTGTCCGATTTTGCTTCTCTGCCTCATAAGCAGCATAATCGGCTTTCAGACCACTGAACGGATGTATTTCTTCTTCGCCCAATTCCTGCTTGTCATTCTCCTGGTTGCTCCATGCTGTAACACCTTTATCAACAGTTGCAAAAAGGTCATGAAATGCGCAGGCAGTGGTGCTCAAATACGCACTCAACTCCCATTCTTGACCTGCATAAATTCGACTTGATAGGCTGTCGTGAAAGTGTAGCCAATCATAGCTTGCACAAGGTTTGGAGAGGAGTGTATCGTCTTGGTAAATTTGGGTTGGATATGTAGCCCAACAATCTGTCATCAGCTTGTCGTGATCCCCGGTAGTGTTGATCATTTCTCTGATGGCATCAATTGCTCCGCGTTTTCGCAGGTCTGCAACGCCGATTGAGGTGGTTCTTGAGTTTGCAATTTGACGAGCTTCGTCTGCAGAGAGGGTAGATGTTGCAGCTGGGAGACCGGCGCCTTCAATGAAGATTCGTTCGACAACTTCACGAATACCACCCCGACCTAGCCCTTTCTGTCCTTTTGATGAAGATTCCATTATTTGTGTATCGAGCCATTTTCGTGTTAGTCGATTGCTGTCACTGTTGAGTCGAAGCTTGTGAGCCATCCATTCACTCTGAACAAGAACACCACGGATGTCGCCATCGCCTGTGCCGCGAGCGTTGATAGAGTTCTGCTTTCGTGTGCCTAGACCCCAACAATTCTCACAGAGTCTTCTGACAGCATCGTTGTCGCAGTGTATGTTCTCCTTGTCAAAGACTGTTTTCATTCTGGCTACAACTTTGTCGAGTGGTGGCTTTCGTACATGCACAATCTCGGCAATCGATGAAGTTCGCAGAAGTCTGAGAGATGGTGCATATACATCGTTGCAGATGAGAATCACAGGCCTTAGCAACTTGAATTTATCCCCTTTCTTTTTCCCTGTTGTACTTGTTGTGCTTCCAGCTTGGGAGCAGTTCTTCTGGTCAAGTTGTACAAGGTCGATAAGCGCTTTCATGAAGCCTCCCTCACCGCCACTGCCTCCAGAGCCAGTCACCACACCATCGACCTCATCCACAACCACACAAACTGGTCTTCCTGCTTTTCGTGACTTTCCAGGCTCTTGTATGCCTCGAACAGTTTCCGTACCTAAAGCATCTTTTATCCTGCCTTTTACGACATCTCTGCTTCGATCGTCACTCGCATTGATTTCAAGAACCTCGTAGCCAGCTTGCTTTGCACATACATGAGCCAACGTAGTCTTTCCCAAACCTGGTGGGCCTGTGAGGAGCATAATCTTTCTATGCTGCTGTTCTTGGCTGTCCTTGTCCTCGAACGTCTTTTTTGGCTTTGTTTTTGCGTTCCCAGGAAAGACGATAGTATCCCATGCTTTTAACCATTTCAGAACGGAACGATGTGTTCGTTCATCTCCAACAAGTTCAGTAAACTTCTTTGCTCGGTACTTTTCGGTCCACATCTGGTGCTTGTTCGACTTTTTCTTGAGATCATTGTGATTCAAAGTTGGAGGTTCTATGCTCGGCAGCAATTGAGCTTCCTTTTCTGCTTGAGCCTCCTTTTCTGCCTTGTCGAGTTCCTGTTGTGTCTTCGCCTCGTCAATCAACTTGTGTATCTCTATGCCGTAGTACTCTCTCTTGGCTCTACCTGCAGCTGTGGTCGATCTATCGGCAATAACCTGTTCGTAAGTTTGAAGAGCTTGTTTCGTTCGTGGTGCAATCTTCAATGTCTTGCCTTCATCAGTCTGTAATACGATGTGTCTTCGACGCAAACCACGACCAAGATCGGCTATACAAGGTGATAGTTCTGGAAGTCCGAGGTCATATATATCGGCGTATGGTGCTTCAGCAATTGTATTCGCCGTGAAGGGTGCTGTCAGATCATCTTGGAGGGGCTCTGCAGGGGATTCATCCTCGTTCGTATGGCTGATAGGAGATGGCCGTTGCTCTTCGAATAATGCGAGCGGTACATTATCCTGTACCAGTCTCGGCTTCTTCAGTAACGGTCCCTTGTCATGAAGTGTCTTGAATAGTTTTCGTTTCTGCTTCGGAAGCTGGGCTTGTGGTGACGAGGTAGGAGGGTATTGTATGGGCGACGATGAAAAGGTCATATCTGGTAGCTCTTCTTCAAAACTAGGAACTGGTAATCCAGACGTTACGATGACAGGATCTGTCATTATCACTTGCTTTTATCAGTTTCTCCGAAGAGCGGCATCGCAATACAGACTTTGTGGTTTTCTGTGTACACACAGACGCGACACAGCAACCACGCGTTTAAGCGCGTTTCCGGCAGAACCTTGGCAGACGTCACTTTCAAGGGTCGACGACGAGGTCTCTCGCATCGGAACTCATGTCAGACGCTTTGACATTCTCATGTTGGTGTCGCCTGTGTTACGCGACCCTGCGAACGAAATGTCAGTCGTCACAACCAAAGGACTGTTTCAAAAACCTCACCTCGAGCTCGAGATATAGTTCGTCATTAAATCGACTCCTTCATGCGTACACTACCAAGCTCATCATGTCGCAAGAGTCGTCCAACGACCATAACATCTTCTCCTTCCCAGCAGAAACGTTCGCCGAGTAAGCTCCCTCCATCGCCTGCTGCTCATCTCAATAACACGCTCAAAAGCCTCCTATCCGGTAACCTTCTCGATATCGTTGTTGGTCCAGAGCGCAAACGATGGTCACTTCACCGCAACCTATTAGCGCATCATTCCTCCTTTTTCTCTCCAGAGTCCGACTTCATCAAAGATGGGAAGCTCGAGCTGCCAAATGAGGATATATTCGCCTTCCGCTTGCTGGTGAAGTGGCTTTACCAAGGCCACATTCAAGATGTGTCAACTATCAAAGATGTGGATAAGATATGGCCCTACGCTTATGCCTGCCAAAACCTCTATCTCCTATGCGAAACAATTGGCATTAGCGATCTCAAGAATATAGCGATTGACCAGTTCCGGAAAGGCTGTGCCGAGTCACGCCTCGTGCCGGGAGCAGAAGAGATAAAGCCTATCTACGAGCGGACGAAAGTTGGCTCTCCCTTCAGGAAGCTGGTGAGTAAGATTGCTGCAAGACAGATCATGGATCCAGATTCGAAAAGAGATGCAAGTGTGTACAGAGATTGTTTTCAGGCCAATCCTGATTTCGCTGTTGATGTGTTGAATGCTATCCGTAACGGGACTGAGGGTATGCTTCTAGATGACCCGACCAAGGGTAATGGCTGCCAATATCACGAGCATGACAACGGTGAAAACTGCCACAAGACTGTACACTTCGAGGATGATGTCGATACCACCATCGTCGTTACCTGAAACCAGAAATTTCTTAGGAGTTATTGAAGTCGAGCACGAGTACAAGCACAGGCTTGCACTCAATGAACAATAGTTCATTCATCACACCCTATGTCTGTGACGACGGACAGTGTTAGGCACGGTTCATCTATTCTAGGAATGCCTACAAACAAACACAGTAGACTTTCCTCACACCAACACGTTCCAAAACACATTCTCCAACAACACCAGAGCAACTGAATGTGTTAAGTCGAATTTTACAGTCATGCAGGGGTCAAAGGTCTACCACTCTCAAGATTAAAGTCAGAAAAGCATTCGATTCGAAGCATGGACAAACCAAATGTTGCTCATCGTGCCATGCCAGAGGACGAGGTGGTGGTCTTTGAACTGGGTCTATGGATGCCCTGTTCATGCTTGGAATCGCTTGGGGAGAAGAATGCGTCAACACTTATTTGGAGTGGAGATGTATTAATGTTACACCTTAGACACGGATGCCATCTAATCCAGATGGGTAAGGTCAGATGCGTTTGTCTTCAGAACGGTTCTGAGCCACTGCGCAATATCCCCATACATTGCCGCTTTGGCTCGACCACGCGCTTGCTCTTCCTCCGCATTCTTCTTGGCAAAATTCTCAAATCCATGTGGTTGTCCCTTCACCATTTTCCACTGGACATCTGCCGCTCGCCACCCGTCCTTGGTCTTCTCCCTGAGTTTATCATCAGCTAACTTCTCCGCCATGATCTCCGTTTCATGGCAGAGCATGTCATGCTCAAGTCCGATCAGAAAGATATGCCTGGGCAAATTGTCTCGGGACTTGAAAAACATTGGACTGAGCCGTGGATCCTTAAGTATTTGTGCCTCATTTGTGCCTACATAGAGGTCTATGAGAATATCCCACATGCCCTTCAAAAAATCTGGTACAGTCGGATCCGGTCGTGTGGCCATTTGCTCCGCTTCAGTCAGCAACAGGTTCACGACGGGAGAAATTGCAATGACGCCAAGCAGCTTTCCGCGGAGACGAGGATCCTGAGCGGCGGCCAATACCAAATTGCCGCCTGAGCTGCTGCCACACAAGATGATTCTCGATTCGTCTATGGAAGGCTGATTGCGCTTACTACCTGAGAGGAGCGCTAGTATCGATTCTACAATGTCCTCGTATGCGGCGGGAAATTGGTAGGTAGGCGCTTTGCGATAATCGATGCTCGTGACGAGGCAGTCGCTGTGGTCGGCCAGGTAGCGGGCGAGTGGGTCATCAACGCATGGGAGGTTCATCATGAAGCCACCGCCGTGAACCATGATGACTAGTGGTAGAGGGCGGCGACTGTCCTTGATGTGGTTCGGTGCAAACATGCGTGATGGACCCAGGTCAGTCCGTTGGGCCATGACTTTCATAACGCGGTCGGGTTGGGTTGCTGGTGAGAGAAGCCATGATCGCTTAATGGAGACGATGTTGCGTTGGATGAATTGGATGAGGGTGAGACGGAGTACTGTGAAGAAGCGAGAAAGACTTGACTTGCTGCTTGGCATGGTGATGACGGTGGTGAGCTAGGTGTAGGATCGAGGGAGTCGAGAGTGATGGTATTAAAGGTCGACGGACGAACTGCAAGACATGCAGGACATATGCAGTTAAGTCAAGAATTGTAGCTCGCACAGATAGTTGGACCGAAGCGGCGCATCTATCTGTCTGTGGCGAGTATAAATACTATCTAAGCAGTGCAACTGTGACCAAGTTGTTGCATGATATTGAATTATAGATTGTCAGTAAGCGTGTAAGCAGCTGCAAGCGATTTCTGTCGGACTTAGGCCGGATTTAGGTGTAAACACCAAGATTGATCATAGCCAGGACCTCGTGGTGGATGCGGTGGCTGTTGTGATATCGAGTCCAGTGCGGGAGAATTCTAGGAAGCTTGCTGAGGATGGCACTACATTAGACCAAGTGATGAAGATTTGCTCCAGAGGAGGAGAGACGCGGAGCCATTGGTGCAGTTCAGTCATTAATATCCTGGTAGCCATGGCTTGCGTATCAGATTTAAAGGGAACTACAGAATTCACCGCACAAACGCATTTCATCGACTTCGAGCTACTCGATGCAGTCAATCGACAATCAATCACTCCTTGTCTTACTACACGAGGCCTTCACTTCCTATTCGGATTTAGTCATATATCCATGTCTTGGCGTTGAGGGCGGGCAGGGAAGACATGACGTAGGCACATTGAGAACCGCAAATTTAAGCCCAGAGGCTTAAACGCGAGCGCCGTTTCGTCCGCCATTATCCGAATCGTCCGTGCTCGTCCTTTACGATCGTATGATAGTGTACCTCTAAGTTGAGAGGTTTATGACCATGAAGCTGAAGATCGCCCGTGAGCTCGTAGGAGGTAGATCACGAAACGAAGAAGATCAACAAGCAGCACGCAATGTATCGACTGGGGGCCATCGCGAGAGCTTCAGCCAAGTCCGATAGGTCCGTGGTCTAATTCAGCCTGACCGTTGGCAACCTTGAGTTGCAGTTTTTCTGCCATACAGCCGGCTTCGAGGGAATAACTTCAATATTCAATTTGACTCCATTAATCGAGAGGTAAGTTTGTGGGTCCGTCGAACCTTCCTGGAGCTGTACGAACAAGCACAAGCAACGTGACGTAGGCCATTGCTCATATATAACAGGCACTGGCTCACCAACTCACTGCTCAAAGTAATTCTTGTCCATATCAATCGCTTCTTCTTCCCTTGATTACCTTCACTATCAGGCAGTACAGACTTCAATCTGAACCACTAACTCCACAGTCAAAGTCTCATCCTCAGCAACGATCATGGCTGATCTCTTCACACCCGCAAAGGACCCTCCCACGGAGCTGGGTAGATACCGTATCCTCAGCTCTACTGCTGGTGTACGTGTTTCACCACTTCAGCTAGGTGCCATGAGTATTGGGAAGGCATGGGAAGGTATTATGGGCAGTATGGACAAGGAGCAATCTTTCAAGCTTCTAGATGCCTACTACGAGGTAAGCCACTCCACCATTATCTGGTCAACGATGTTATACTAACCTCAAAATAGGCTGGAGGTAACTTTATCGATACCGGTAAATTATTCTCATACCATACCTATCACCAAATACTAAATTGAACGTACAGCAAACAATTACCAAGATGAAGAGTCTGAAAAGTGGATCGGAGAGTGGATGCAAGCCCGTGGTAACAGGGACCAGATCGTTCTCGCAACAAAATTCACTACACCTTACCGAAACTACGAGATCGGCCCCAACAAAGAAGGAGGAGCCGGCCAAACCGTGAACTTCTCCGGCAACCACAAACGTAGCTTATTCATGAGCGTTCGTGACTCTCTCAAGAAACTCCAAACCGAATACATTGACCTCCTTTACCTCCACTGGTGGGATCACACTACCTCGATCGAGGAAATCATGGACTCGCTGCACATTCTTGTCGAACAAGGCAAAGTCCTCTACCTCGGCATATCGGACTCTCCAGCCTGGATAGTCAGTGCCGCCAACGAGTACGCTAGAGCCCGTGGCAAAACTCAATTCAGCGTCTACCAAGGTCGCTGGAACGTCATGCTCCGCGACTTTGAACGCGAAATCATCCCTATGGCCCTCCACTACGGCATGGCGCTCGCACCCTGGGATGTCCTCGGTGGCGGCAAATTCCAGACCAAAGCTCAACTCGCACAGCGTCAGAAAGCCGGCGAAGGCCTGCGCAGTCTCCAGGGCCCCGAACAGTCCGAGCAGGAAGCCAAGGTCAGCGAGGCTCTCGAGAAAGTCGCCAAAGAACAAGGTGAAGACGTTTCCATCACCGCCATCGCCCTCGCATACGTCATGCAGAAAACACCGCGGGTCTTCCCCATCGTCGGAGGCCGCAAGGTCGAGCATCTCAAGGATAACATCAAAGCCCTTAGCATTCATCTCTCGGACAAACAAATCGAGCAACTCGATGGTGTGGTGCCGTTCAACATCGGATTCCCCAACAACTTTATCGGTGTAGACCCAGCAACCAACGGTGGAAATTCAGCTGGTTTACTGGGCACGGCAGCGCCAATGGCTTGGGTTCAGAAACCAAAGGCCATCGGCCATAAATGAGAGTTTCACAGAGCTACTGCATTAAGTCGAAATCTTTTGGCGAGTGGCACGAAACACGAGAGGACGATGCGTGGCTTGGAACATACACAACAACAAGGCCATCAGTAGGCAGCCACCAATATAGATAAATGATTCATTCGGAACTGGGGTGTCCACAAAATGAAGAATGCATACGCCATGGCAACAGACTAATCATTTCAATCGAAGTGTACCTCACTAACACCTAATCGGAAATCAATGTCCCGCATCTACAGCTTTACCTACTCCTACTTACATACTTACTACTCGATATCACTGCACAAACAACGCCCATATAAAAAACACACATATCCCAGAAAGACCATATACATACATAAGTACTTACATATCTGGAATTCCAGCAGAGCCGTGCTATATACGTGCGTGCATGCGTAGCTACGTACATGTACCATACCATGCGCGAAAGCTTCACTCTATAGTATACTCGAGCTCATTTACTTAAGCACACGTAAATACCTAGTACTTTATGTACGGGCGTAGAGCAGCACCAGCAATGTGATATGATATGCCGTGCCATGACGTTCGTTAGGTACCAGCACAAGTACCCGCAACGCTCCTGATTAGACTGGATGCGAGATAAAGCGAACTGAGCTTAAAGTGAACTGAAGTGACTCAGTACGTGGTTGCGACAGAGGTGCCTTCGTAACTCTAGTGCACAGCCGATGGTTAGTCGTTGAATTAGTGATATACGTACGTACTTCAACACCGACGCAGTCAGTAGGCTCAGAACATACCTAATGTTCGCGCTGAAGCACGTACACTTACTCATCTCCGTTATCTCCACACGCCTCTTTATATGGCAACACGGCGTCTCAAAAGCCTTGCTTCTAAACGATCGTGTACAAAGTCTCTGGCAATGAACTTACACAGCAGCGAGCGTTGTTTGCCCCATCAACCCTGTAAGTATTGTGGATGCCACGCGCGAGTGTGGAAAACAAGATGTGAATCAAATTTCGTTGGTGGAATCATCATTGTTGATGTGCGGTTCAAGGTGCGGTAGAGATGTGGAGAGATGAGAAGGGAGGGATAGGGGAGGGTGTGGAGGGGGTTTTTTTTGGCTAGGTGGGGTTAGGATGAATGGTTGTGAGAGGTGGATTGGGGACGTTGATCACAGGTGGGACTGATGGTAAAGAGAGTATTGGGGAAGGTATGGTAGTGCTATAGCACCTTTGTATCGAACGGATTGATTTTGTTTGACATACTTTCGTATTGATGTTCATGTGCAAGGACAATGTTGCGCAGATTCATTATGAAGATTTTTTCGAGGGTGGTTTGTGAGGAGGTAATCCCTTGGTAAACTTCTTTTTCTTTATCAAGACTCGAACATTTCCAGTATAGGTAGGGGCATTGTGCCGCTGTTTGTACGCCTGACCTTTCGACATCGTGTCTGGAATATTGACTGGTGATCTAGTCTGTATGAGCGGACAAGTAGCAAATGTTACATCGTAAGTGCTGTATGTTCTGGGGCTGGTGGAATGGTGGAGCGGCGAGGCTTTTGCAAATATCTGTGTCTCGAGTATCCTTTCAATGTACTGTAGCGCGTTTGAGTCTTGGTATTGACAAGAAATGATCATTTTCCAGTATGCTACCTGAATGTAAGTGGCCTCGACAAGTTTGAAATGTAACGCTCACATACTGGGACACCGACAGTGAATGTATCCATCTCAGGTGTTTTGGGATACGGAACATTGTATGGTGATCTGCCCAATCCTTGCTGATTTTTGTTTAACCATGGTAAAGTTTCGGGGTGTTACACTTCGGTGTTGTGCTCAGAGATGAATTTCATAATAAGTTCTGGATACGAAGGTGTCTTGGTACACTCGAGTATACTAAACCCACTGCTGCGTAATGTCAGCGATCTGCCGTGACTGGCTTTAGTTGTGTTTGGAAATGGTGGTATCCATGCCATGGAGGTCGGCAAATCTACAAGCGTTTCCACGTGTGCATTTTCTTCCGCTGGGGCACATATGGCCTTTGATACACTGTACATCGACGCATGTCGAGCCTTGTGAACACCGTATGCTTCGGCAGAGAAATGTAAGAGCTTCGAGTTCGCGGTCGGTTATCTTTGAAGTATGATCGTGTAGACAGGAGTCTACATTGCAATGCCCTTTCAGATAGTGATTGTTGCATAAGTGGTGCTTCCGATGGCGGAGCTCATTTATGAGACTGGTATCGATATTCGGTCCTAGCGGAACGTCGATTCTTTGTCCTTGTGTGTTCTGGAAAATACGACCAGGATATTGCCGACCGGTTTTCAGGTCGTTGATTATGGTGGGTACAAAGCTCTTTGGCTTTCTTCGGATCCTCCATGCTTTGGCTGCCGGACTGATCATAACAGCTGATGGAGACTGTCCCGGTTGGAAATATCGCAACATCCATGTGGCGTTCTTTGGTGGGGGGTTATCGGTGCGCTCAACCCACTCTTCCTATTAGATATTGGGTTAACAAAAACCAGACAGGTAACAATTACAGGATCTTACCACGGCCATCTTGATAATATTCTTGCTTTTCGTATACCACTTATCGCACTCGTTCTTGCCCCAAAATTCCGGTGTCAAACCTAGTTGCCGCTCAACCATTTGCTTGACCACAGCAAAATCCAGGGCTTTGGGAGACACTCGCAAGCGTTCGTTAACGCACCTGATTATCGCTGCTTCTGCCTCACTTTCTGTCGACGCTTGACCTACTTTTTCTGGAGTTAAGGAGCCTGATGCTGCGTTGGATAGAGCCGGGGACGACTCATGTTGCCATTCAACCGGTGTGCTGGTACTGCTGCGGTCATTATCGAGATCGATGAGCATCTGCCCTGGCCTCAAGCCCGTAGTGACGCTCTCGGAGGTTGGTACGGTTTTCTCGCTTGCTGCTCTGAGTGTGTCTTCAGCGTCTCCATCGCTCTTGAAATGCACTGGTGTATATGCATTGCTGGTCGTAGGTGTCAACAGACATTGAGTATGTAACAACTCAAAACCTTTGTTCTTGTGTAGCTCATGATATAGTACAAACTTGCTGCTGATGGGCTCGCTCCTGAAAACATCCTTGAACTCTGTCCACCTAAACTTCGATATAATGCTTTGAAACTCGGAGGCGAAAGGTGGACCTTTGAGAATTCTGATACGAGAGGAGATATCCATGTCGACGAAGAACGTGTTTAGAAAGGACGCATACCCATTGTCCGTCGAAGCACCGAAGATGGTTTGTTTACAATGAACATTGTAAATGTATAGGTTAAGGATTTCTGGCACTCAAATTAGCAGTGGCATCAAATTTGACTCCAGGAGCGAGAGTACCCTTCAATTTGCTATCAGCTGCCTCTTTGTGGTTGCCAGCATCGATAAAATCGCACAGCGGATGAGCCTTGTTGAAGCCTAGAACAAAGTCGTGGAAGACAGTAGCATCAGGCAAGATACCCTTATCAGCATACGTCTTGCTGAGACCTCTGAAGTTTGCGTACACTCGTACCACAATCTTTTGGTCATGTTTGAAGTTCTGGTCATAGCGTAGATATTCAAACACAGCACGCCTGATTAGTTGTGCCGCTCGATCGCCACCAGCAATACCTTGCTTGACCAAGTCATCCAAGAACTTGAAAACGTGTCAGTACCGACAATGCATACCGAAGTACAATAACTGCGGGAGATACTTGGACGGGAAGGCTTACGTTCATACAATCGCCATCTATCAGAACCATAACGAACGCATTTCTGTCCATCGTCTTTTGCATGTCGTCCACATTTTGCAAAAGACATTCGATCAAGGCATTTCGTGCATGATCCGCATGCTTCGCTTCGATATATCGTTTGCGAAAGTCGTCCATTATGTATGGTTTGAAAACTAGATCGAGTAGCTTGCACCTTGAAGGTTAGATATTGTGAAGAGGTTGGAAGGCATTCAACAGATGCCAAAATTCAAAGATTCCTGAACACAAACAAGTACCGCGTACGGATTCTACAAAGCTACAAGCGAAAGTCATGGTCATTTGAGATGGTCAAGAAAAAATAGCAATCACTAACAATGAAGTTCATCCAAGTGAATGTCAGCAGTGAAATACTTGGTAGGCTTGGTAGGCTTGCTAGGCAACACAGCAGGTGCAATCAAGAAATTCCGCGGTCAAACGGAGCAAACTAGGACTGACCTGAAGACTAGCGTGATAGACATGCCTTAGGCATCAAATATCTGTGGATCTGCCACTCTCAGTATGAGGCTCGAGGCTAAGACCATCAGCATAGCATAGAAGTCATTTCTGATGGTCCGCGCTCATGCAGAACAAGGCAGAAGGGCAGAGTGGAATCGTAGTGTCGTCTTTGCCAGATTCTTTCATTTGAAGCATTAGCGTGATCACATATATCTACCTGAGCCAGTCTTCTAGTAGGATTTCAACCTGGTAGATACGCGTGAAACTTGACCAAAATTGTGCGAATTGAGATGTTGACTAAACTGAATCGACACTGCAACGCCAAGATAAAACGCATGATAGTCTACAACAACAAAACAGGGAGCATAGCCAATGCAAGCAAGCCGCCTGACCGCACCATACCAGCCGACACCCCAGCCGCTGTATTCTTCGTCGTAGAAGCTATCGCAGCCGATGAGGATGCAGTCGCAGTCGCGCTAGCACTGCCGCTACCAGTCTTGGCCGTTGACCCTGATGTCGCTGAACTCCCACCACCACTACTAGTAGTCTTGCCAGAGGTCGTCGTAGTAGCAGACGTTGAATTCGCTGCTGCCGCCTTCTCCAACCCGGCCGTGATGGTAACGGGGACGAAAACCATATCATCTCCCGTCAACGTTGCGGAGGTCGACGTACTGGTGCTTGCTGGTACAGTTTCCCAGTCTGAATCTGTCCCCGTAGCAATGCTAGCCGTATCGTAAACACCCTGGACGGCGGTGCAGAATGCTTGGGTGGTGCCGGTGATTGTGCAGTCGAGTATGCCGATGTCAACGTAGGTTCCGGAGGCGGAGAGGTGAAATGTTGAGGGGCCGGCGGTGACGGTCAGAGGTTCGGGGAAGCCGCAGTCCGAGGCGTCGGTGCCGGGAGCACATTGTATTGCGAGAGTTGCGACATCATTGTGCTGTGGGGAAAAGGTTAGTAGAGATAAACGAGATAGTGATTATGCGTAGAGCGTAGACGCTTTGTGATTGATGGTTTTTGGCTTACCTGAGCAATTATGGAGGCATCTAGCGGCTGTTGATCTGCGAAAGGAATGAACACATTCGTTACTGTTGATGTTTGTGCTGCGACTAAGAGAGCGAGAGTGCTTGCCAGCAAGGATTGGCTGAGAAGAGACATCGTGAAGCAATATCAACCGGCTCGTAAAAGAATGTGAGTATGAACGGTGAATGATGACTTAATGCACGGCTTTTGAAATCTCACAAACGAACAAAAGAAATTCTGCGAAAGGTAGGAGGAGATGGTGTATTGAGGGGAGTAAGATCTCTCCCTTGAAAGGAATGATTTTTCCATAGGGAACTCGATCACGCGCAGATCACTGCAGCAATGTAAAACATTGGCAATCTTGTGTTGCTGCCAAGCAAAAGGCACCCAGCTATTTTCCGAGATTGAATTGAACTGTAACACCGCGATGGTGATGGCTTGTCGATGTGAGACCTGGAGTTTATGTGTTGATCCGTCAGGGGCTCAAGAAACGAAGCTTTCTGGGCGAACAGGGTTGGCTTTAAAACTGTCCTGTTACTGGCCAGCTGTTTCGTTTCACGCCTGTGATCCGTTTTTGGCTTAGCTCTGTCACCAGTTCTGTTAGGGGCGATCTCAATCTTCCGATGATTTCGCTGGTCGCGACACGTCCTAGGATGTTCCTTGTTGCAGTATTGACCTTGAACACGATTTCCCTACATTGCGAAAGGTGCTTCACTGAGAGCGATTGAGAGCGATCAATTACTCGAGGAAGGTGTAAGAATCATGCGATGAGTGATGAAACTGTAGTGATATCGTGTTGTAACGACACTACCCGAATTGTCCGAGGTAGAATGTGGAACACCATCGTTGCTTCTCCAAGCAATTCGGAGGTACTGTAGTGGTTATCAAGAAAGCTTGATGACACAGTAGTCAGCGCCAGTTGGGTCTACACCAACAACAATATCAAGATCATGGCACAACAGGTAGGCGAGCCTCATGCGACACGGGTATCATGTCGACTAACGACAAAAAGAATGGTTTCCGCACGGAGACCGACGCGCTCGGATCGATGCAGGTACGCGGGAGAGTCCCAGCTAGAAAGAGGATTGACACGTGCAGGTTCCGAACGACAGACTGTGGGGCTGTCAGACCCAAAGGTATGGTGCTACTAAGCTTGCACAGCAGTCCCTATGGTAGGGGGATTGATCAGGTTACGTAGGTCATTGCAAAACTTCGAGATCAATCAACCACGCGATCGCATGCCACCGACCGTCATCAAAGCATTCGGGTTCCTAAAAGGTGCAGCAGCAGCCGTTAACGTAAAGCACGGTGCGCTCGGTATGTACCGCATATCTGGAGCGCTCGACCTGGCTGAAACGTTGCGGTAGATGCAAAACTCGGAGATGCCATTCAGCAAGCTGCAGCAGATGTGGCGTCCCTCAAGCTGATAGATCACTTTCCTTTAGTAATCTGGCAGACTGGCAGCGGCACACAAACTAACATGAACACAAATGAAGTGATTTCCAACCGCGCAAATCAATTGATGGGTTCTGCGTTGGGTACCAAATCACCGGTACATCCTAACGACCATGTCAATAAGTCTGGCTCGTCGAATGATGGTACGGCAACAGCAATGCATATCGCAGCAGTCCTTGACGTGGAGGATCTGCTACTTCCGAGTCTGCGACGATTAACAGAAGTAATGTGGCAGAGGTCGAATGATTTTGAAGATATCATCAAAGTCGGCAGAACGCATCTTCAAGATGCCGTCCCTTTGTCATTAGGACAAGAATTCTCTGGCTTCGCAACGCAACTAGCGTATGGTGAGAAAAGAATTTTGCAAGCGCTTGAAGGCCTCCGAGAGCTGGCAATGGGTGGGACAGCCACAGGAAGCGGGCTGAACACGTATGCTGGATTTGCAGAAGAATTCTGTGCTAAAGTCAGCGAAATGACAGGTAAGCAGTTCGTAAGTGCTCCGAACAAGATGGAGGCAATCTCCGCCAATGATGCTCTTGTCTTTGCCTCTGGAGCATTAAACACACTGGCATGTTCGCTATTCAAAATTGCACAAGACATCCGATTCGAGGGGAGCGGCCCAAGGTCTGGTCTGGGTGAACTGATATTGCCTGAAAATGAACCTGGTAGCTCCTTTATGCCGGGAAAGGTCAATCCGACTCAATGTGAATCAATGACCATGATCTGTGCAAAAGTGATAGGCAACCATACCGCGATTACCTTGGGCGGATTGAGCGGACAATTCCAACTCAATGCTTTCAAACCGCTCATAATCTCCGATTTCCTACATTCAGTCCGCTTGTTGAGCGATGGAATGGATAGCTTCAGGAAGAATTTGTTGGTTGGACTGCAAGCCGATCGTGAACGAATCAAGCAGCTACTGGATCAAAGGTGAGTCAATGTGTCGTTTCGTTATAAGATGCTAAGAAATGGATAGCCTGATGCTTGTAACATGTCTGCAACCTCATATTGGGTACGACATGGCATCCAAGGTTGCACATCATGCTCACAAGAAGAATTTGTCGTTGAAAGAGGCTGCTGTCGAGCTTCAAGCTTTGAGCGCTGAAGATTTCGACAGATACGTTCGACCAGAGCTCATGATCCAGCCATCAGCGACTCCATGAGGCAAGCAAGCACATGGTGTGTAATGCACGAGCGATATTCAATGGAGTATTGTTGATGATGTTAAGATGTCTCGAGAAATCGGGGAAAGCGCAGCACTTACACTGTACAGTACTACGTCATTAGTTTGAAACCTTTTACCTCGATTTTTAGAACCGTGTATTTGCGTTCCCACGACCTTTC